>JAUTXW010002782.1:600000-1118719 GCA_030620095.1 Kuschelorhynchus macadamiae
TAAAATATCTTCTTTTTCGCTTTCTGTGTTTCATATTCGCAAAGCCAATATTTCTATAGATACAGTAGGATAGGTCAACATACAATAAATTTTAAAATCGAAACTATTCTAATTTCCCAACCACACAGTCATTATAAGGACTTCAGTCGGCATAGAGAAGTGCTGAACACATCCTCCTTGATTTCATTGTGATCAGAGTGCGATGTCTCCCAAAAGCAAACGTGTCAGTCACTCTCAGATTTCTATCAGGGATATTTATGTTAATAAATACAAGCAAATTAGAACTTACTATATGATTATCTTGATCATTATTTTTTTCTTCTCTCCGCAAGAGTTTTCAAATTTTAAAAGGCGAGCAGTGAAGCGTAAGTGTAAGTGTGGAGACCAATCGCAACTGCTGGTTTCTATTTAAGAACGAACAAGAGAGATAATAAAATATAAATAATGTTTTACAAACACGAACATTTTCAATGTTTTATTGCGACAATGAGCAACGTGATCAATAAATGTTAATTTTACATAAAAAGTTACCTTCAGATCCCTAATACTATTAATATTTTCCAGTTGGGAGTCCCTCAAATGATATACAATGATGATTAATGATTTTCTTCGAGTTCAAAAGTTCAGCCTGCTCTCTTAGATGCCCCGTCGGAATCAATACATCTAAATATCTTAAGGTCTTCAGCAAATAGCAGAATTTGAAAGTGAGGAAAGTATTCCACAACTTCATTGATAAAGATATTGAACAGAAGGGGTACAAGATGACTATATTGTATCAAATCGATACCACTTAATCTTAACAATCTCTTTAAGGACTATGAGATAAGAATATATCCACTGTATTAAAGAGCTTCCCACCCCATACCATGATAGTGCATCAATTATCTTGTCAAAAGCCTTAGAGACATCAGTATATACTGAATCGATAGACATACTGCTAACAGATTAGTTTACACCGATCGGCCACTAATGAGACCCTGTTGCTATGTGACATTTTTTAAAACATTACTTAAAAAATTAGTCACAAGTGACTCGAGTATTCTGGGAAAGTGAGAAATCAGAGTAACAGGGCAATAGTTCTCAACAATATCCCTGACACCACAATTCTTAAATATCCTTGTAACAAAAAAATTCTGAGTCATAAACAAAACCAATATAAAATAAATTTACTTCTGAAAATTGTATAACTAATGAAATCAAAATGTGTAAACTTATCTCATTCACTCGGCACTTACTCCTGATTCTAACAAATGATAAAAATTAGCAAATGTTTGTTGCCTATATATAATATAATATACATTTATTTATTAGGCTCAAGGAAAGACATGAACTTGTTCTGAATTATATTTCACTAATACTGACACAAATTACTTTGCATTCATTTGGCTAAAAACCAACCACTTTGTTTAGATTCCACTTGAATCTTATTGTAGACAATTGAAATTAATTAACGACCCTAAATAACTTGTGTTCAAAAGTAAAACAGAAATACCGTTTCTTCCCCGCATTATAAGCGGAAGATATGCCTGCTGTGCCTTTGACTTCACGGCTTACTTTAGTGTTTCTATCTATAGACACATTGGCGTTGTGAATATAGAACACAGAAATCACAAAAAAGAGATTTTTTTATTATAAGCTGTTTTCCTTCTGTTAACTTTTGCCGAGAGAACTTTGCTGTCAGAAATTTTAGCAAAAAATCATTCTAGGAATATGAATGTTGGCGGCTTTGCTTTGTTAATTTGATAAAAAGACGTTAGGAATATACCGGGTTTTGATATTTGATATAAATATATTTATATGTCCCGTATTTACAGTTGGCGACAGATAAATCCGTACGGCTGAATTGCTTCATTGTAAATTGTACTTCGTCTTCCTTTATTTACCTGAATTCCCTTTCGAATTTGACAGTTATAATAACACATGATGACATGATTAATTATTGACGTTTATTGATTTTAATGTCAGTCTTGCTTTGTCAAGTGTATAATAATAACACAAAATATGCCAAGTTTAAAATTACACTAATAGAATAAGGCTGGTGGTTCAGGGAATCATATGAATCGTAAATAAGTGACGTGAGGAGCATACCTTGGAAAGATCGGCGAAAGACAAAATCCATTTGAAACGGCTGTATCGACGTGTATATATAATACAATGTTTCAGCAGAAGAAATAGAGCAGCTGCTGCAGTCAGAGTTTGGGCTTAGATAAGCGGACAGGGCCCAGGTTTTTTTTATTAGTTTGTTTTATTATTCCGGTATTAGTGAATTTAGGGTCTTGTAAACAATTAACCCACGGAATTTGATAATTTTTTAATATAAAATAGAAAGTTTACCTTCTCTTAACTCTTTTAACAAAATAAAAGAAATGGATGAACCACTTTTTCTATTAACAAACCCAAAAAGAAATTCGATATTTTCACTGTATTCCAATGCGCCATATTCCTTAATATGACAATTTGACGAAAGGCTATCTTGCATTGTTGCCAAACTTACATTATTGTATGGAGCTTAAATTTTTCATGTTTGTCTCCGGACAGTTATGCATTTGGACCTCTGTGCCGATCCCAAATATTAATTAGACTTTCGCCAGTGACGCACTTCGCTGTCGTTCGCCTTTTATATTAGGGTTTTAATGATGATGCCTACGGCGCCTAACCTGGTGCTAACCCGGTACCAATCTACCTAGTGTGGTCAACACTAATCAACAGGCGGGTGCATCACTGGCGGAAACCTAACATTCGGCATCGGCCCAGAGGCCAGTGATGCCTTGCGCTGTTGTTCGTCTTTTAGGGCTTTAACGAAGAGGCCTACGGCGCCTAACCTGGTGCTAACCCGGTACCAATCCACCTAGTGCCTACGCGCTGCTGCTGGTACCGATCCACAACCCACAAATGCATTTTGTTTTCTTATATAATTTTTATATTTATTAAGTCAAGTACATTACAGATAAATATCCAAATAGTACAATAGATAAAAAAAACTACATACTATAATACAATAGTGGACAATACAAAGTAATAAGTAATAAACAATTATTAGATATAAAAAAAGAATATATATAGATACAACAAATAGGAGATATAACAAGATAGATCATATATAAAATAAACTTGGCAACGTAGCATCCCCAGCACACTGGATTTCCGTCCAACAGACGACACTCCCGCTCTCTCTTTATTTAGGAGCTGTAATTATGTTTAAAAACTTTTAATAATGTCTAATATAATAATTACTTCTAACTTTTAGTTACAAATAATAATTTTTGTGTTATAAAGCATTATAATATAATCAGTCTTTTACGTAGTTCATAAATTAAGTTTGTGAAAAATATGTTTTTAGCGATACGCCAAAAACAAGTTCAATGCAATCTTCCGAAATCTTGTTTTTTTTTTGGATATAATTTGAAAATATGCCTCATCCATAAATTTTTGTGTATAGGAATTATTTAAAAAAGGTAATCTTTCAAATATATATTTTAAATTTGTTAAATTCCGTAGGTAAAATTCTTTACAAGAGCCGTGAATTTAATATATGTCTTTGAAAGTAACCTAATATAGAACAAATCCTTCAGTTACGTAAAAAACTTTAATATACCTTTAAAACCATTCAATGCGTATGATTGTAACCTACGTAACAGGCAAAAACAAAAGTCCGTATTACTAAAATATCATTAAACGAGGTTATGCTCATTTTACGCCGTAAGGATTTATCTAAAGCTAACTGTACGTATATAGATTAAATACTTGAGGTATTTTAGGATGTTTGGGAAGAGGTTTCTCAAACAGAGATTTACTAAGAACAAGTTCACATTCTCTGATCAAATGCTCATTTCATCTGGTCAAGGAGGCACTCCAGCGTCAGCTTTATAGAAAAAATTTCTGAGTTGCTCAGCACGAGATTGGTGACATCCAAATGTATTGATATTCGATATCTCCCAGCAGTGACCAATCGTTGTTTTAATGGGCTCAAGATTAAATTATTTTTTTCTAATTTTCAATTACGGTATTGCATACATGGGCCGGTAATTCGTCAATATAGCGACTAATTTCGGCTTTAAATGCTTCGGATTTCAATCGCCAAAGGTGTTAAATCGCAAGAGCGTAGTGCCCAATTCTGGTAACCAAACCGTGAGATGACGCGATCAGGAAAGGACTCAAGACCGTCAATGTTTCGCGGGTGGTATGGCAAGTGGCGCCGACCTGGTGAAACCTCTTATCGTCGACAGCAATATCTTCCAATTGCCAAAAACCTGGGTTATCATAGCACGATAACGTTTGCCATTCATCGTTACTGCATTACATTGCTCGTCTTCGCAGAAAAATGGCCCAGTGATTCCTTCAGACCACAATGTACACCAAACAGCGACACGTTGTGGATGCATTACTTTCTCATGAATTATTTCTGAGCCCCAAATGCGGCAGTTTTGCCTGCTAACGAAGACATCGGGGTGAAAATGGCCCTCATCGCTGAAGATGATTTTCTGCCCAAAATCAGCATGCACTACTTGTTCTTCAAGGATCCAATTGGTGAACTTTTTTCGCTATGCATGGTCTGTTGGCAGAACATGTTGAGTCAATTGGATTTTGTGGGCACGAAAATGCAAATTTTATCTGAGAATACGCTGAAGAGTTGATGTTGTAATGTCTAATTCTTGAGCACGATGGCGAATCGACGTCTCTAGATTCTTTCGCGAACTGCCGTGATATTTTGTTCTGAACGACCTCTACTATAGTCGAATGTGGTCTTATCGTGCGGGTCCAAAGGTCACCAACATTAGGAATCAAATCAGAAAACACAGTGAATACCAAAATGTTGTGTGATTCTTTTATCGAGCTATTAAATCTCGATGAGCTATTTACAAATATACAAGGAGAAAGAAAATAAATATAAAGAAATAATAAAATAAATGACGAGAGACTAAATAAGAAAATTCGCTAAATATGTATTTGGTTAAAATTTTTTGGTTGGCAAAAACAAAAATACACAAAATGGCAAGCGCCTTAATAAAGTCGGAAGGCGGTTCGAATCAGTGGAACAATCA
Organism: Kuschelorhynchus macadamiae; assembly: GCA_030620095.1. Classification (NCBI taxonomy): domain Eukaryota; kingdom Metazoa; phylum Arthropoda; class Insecta; order Coleoptera; family Curculionidae; genus Kuschelorhynchus; species Kuschelorhynchus macadamiae. Next base: position 605,043 of record JAUTXW010002782.1, read on the forward strand.
GATTATGTTCTGTTTATACAGCCACGTAATGAAAGTGAGATTTTTTTATCAATCACCAAAAATTATGAGCCCCGCTTGACCTAAAAATCTAACCACTTATACAGTGTCATTTATTTAAATGCGGGCCACCCCTATGCAAAGAAAACTTGTTTTTTTTTGTATTGTGATAACAAAATATTTTATTTTGCAAAAATATTATACACTTTTGTTAAAAACACAAGATAATTAGTTATTACTTCCCTCGTGAGATTTTTTTAGATCTTTACGTTTAAGGGTCCCTAGATGCCGGAAAACATGTTTTCTCAATTCCGTCTGTCTGTCCGTCAGTCTGTCTGTTCGCGGAATAGCTAAAAAACTACTTATCAAATTTCAGCCTAAAATTAAGGGCCATGCATGCGAAAAATACAGGCTATATATATATATATATATATATATATATATATATATATATATATATATATATATATACTAAAAAAGTAATTAAAAAAAAAAGGTGTCAAATCTAATAAAAAAAATTTTAAATTAAAATTCACTGGCTAATATCCAGGAGAATCGGTATAAGGAATGTACCGAAACTTGTGCATGAAAAAAAAAACATAATTTACTTCCAAAGGAGATTAAGAAATGTACACGAAAAAATCCAAAGGCAAAAGACTTAAGTTACAATGCAAAAATGGATATTCTTAATGCAATTTATGATTTATACACGTCAAAGACTAGACAAGGATTATATCCTTCAGAAACGTTTTAATATTATAGACTAAAAAATATCATCATCACTTAAAAAGTCCTCATCTTCTGAGTCGTCCCCAAATAGTGCAATGATCATTTGGGGCTATTTCGACATCTAGAACTCGTTCTCGATTCCACCAATCCAATATTAATTTCTCCGTATGTTCCACAGATTTCTTCCAGTACTCCGGCGTAATATAATTTAATGAATCTTGCCAAACAATTTGCACTTCGTCTGATGTAAGACCATCGTTCACGTGTTTTTCGTAATATGATTTTGCCCCAGCCCATATTAATTCTATTGCGTTAAACTTGCAACGATATGGCGGCAGTCGTAAAACCTCATGTCCATTTTCCCGTAATATTTCATCTACGGCATATATTGTTTGTTTTTTAATAGATTTTGCCATTAAAAGAAGTTCTAGTTTCAGCATATTGGGTAAAGGATTTTGTATTTGTTTTATTAGCCAGTCATAAATATCACTTTTCTTCCATGATGAAGTAGGTTGTTTATTTAAGATTCTTGAATGATAAGATGCATTGTCCAGAATGATTAAAGATGGGGCATCTAAATTTGGAATCAGTTGTTCTTTTAACCACTTTTCAGACAGTTCACAGTTCATATTATCATGGTATGACATTTGGATGTTGAAGAAAATAGTAAACTTTCACCTGGGTGAAATCCTATCCTATTGAAGAACCTGCATGTAAAATGATGAACTGTTTTCCCGTCCCACATCCCTTTTTTCTCTTGACACTTTTTACAGACTTGTCCTGCCAAGATTTCGAACCACTTCCATTAGAAAATATCCAAGTCTCGTCTAAAAATACCACTTCTAAATTTTGAATTAACATTTTCCGTGTATTTCTTTAAAAACTGGATACGCTGACTTGCTATATGTGGCAACTCGCATAAAAATCTTTGATTACAGTTCTTTCTACATCGAAAACCCAACGATTTCAGCCCAATTTCCAATATGCCTCGATTTTTACAGCTTTTTTTAAAACTTGAAGGAATATATTAGTTTTTGATGTGTATAAATCGTAAATTGCATTACGAACATCTATTTTTACATTGTCACTTAAGTCTTCTGTCGTTGGCTTTTTTCGTGTACATTTCTTAATCTTCTTCGGTAGTAAATTATGTTTCTTTCATGCACAATTTTCTGCAAAGTCCTTATACCGATTCCCAGAGCTTTTGATACTGTCTCCTGGATATTGGCCGGTGAATTTTCATTTTCGTAATATTTTATTAGATTTAATACCATTTTTTCCGCTTGTGGATGCAAAAAACCCAAAAATTGTTTTCTATTGCTCATTTTGTCACTGACTTGTCAATCTGACTTTGAAGTGACATCGCTCAAAGATTTTTGCAACTGCTGGTATTTATATGTTTATCCTCTTTTTTCATATGAAAATATCATAGGTCTAATTCATCTAATTCATCTTCCGGATTTTATGCGGAGGATATGATTACACATAATAAAAGAAAAACAAACTTAAAAAGTTTGTTTTTGATAAATCGTATGACCCGCATGATAACACTGCTTTTGACTATAGTTCGTTTCGTGACTATCACATCACTAACCGAATCAGTTCATTAGCTCGACCGAAAATTGGACGCGCTTTACGAATCGTGGCAATTAAACTTTCACCATTTTGATAATAATGTTTAAGCATCAGGACTCGTTGTTCTATCGTGTAACGCTCCATGTTTACTAGCTCCCATCTGTCTTCTGCTAGATGGATATAGCATATCATAATCATGTATCGTTATGACATCCAAAATGGCGCGAAATTCAAATCTTGCACTCTTATTGAAACATTTATTTAAACTATATTTATTAAGTATTTCGGGAGCGGTAATAGAGATATTCTTTTCTAAACATACATTTTCTAAGTATGACTGCCGTTAGGTAAGTAGGATAATTGAATTAGAAAAGTAAAATATTTAAAACATCATTAATGGGAGAAAAAAAAAGAAAGAAAGAGAGAGAGAGAGAGAATTAACAAAAATTTTTGTCTGTTATCTTGTTTTGAGGACACACTGTATGCTGATAAGCTAACTTTGTGCAAATTAAATTTACTACAGGTTTAAGGATAATTTAAATTTTCTCAGTCAAGATTTCGCAAACGAAGCGAGTGCAGCATGAAACATGGAAAATTAATTTAGAAGTAGGTAAAAGAGGAAGGAGAAAAAATAAAATGTTATTCACCCGTTTAAAAACCGCCGTCTTCTAGAGGATTTCCTATAATTCTTTTGCCGATTTTTTGTTTCGGAACCAAGAATAAAGCAAAAAGTCGTTTAAAATATTCATGAAGTGAAAGTATAATAGAAAATGGATTTCTTTATAAATTCAGGCGTATCCACAATAATTATCCTGAACTTTGGAGCACAAAGGACAACGTACAAAGTGCATTGTATTATTTCGGTCAAATTTTAAAATTAGTGGGGTGATGGGCTGTTTTTCGAGTTACGGGGTCTCATACGTACGTATCAAAAATGTAATATTTATATAATCTATTATTTATATTACTTTCTAGAACCCTTATGTTGTAAATTAGAATTTTAACACCTTTTTAGTTTATTGGGTATGTGAGTTAGGTAGCGTCTTTAGTAATATAAATGACATATATTTTAAGTAACGTAAGTTAGCTTTTTAAATGTTCACTAATTTTTAATAACTCACAAGTGCGAGGGAGATAAATAAAGATTCGTCATTTTTCAGGTGAGAAAACTTTATAACAGGACATTAGAAAAGTTAATATAATAGTTAGTAACAGGATCCAAAAATCGTGGTATTCTTCCAAAAAATCAGAGTAATTCATCTAGGTGCCTTTGAGCGCCATAAAGCAACATGGCGTCCACATAGGCAACTATACCATATAATGTTTAATTTACCTGTCCTTTCTATATAAGCTTGGATATTTTTTTAGGTAATATCCTTAATAGCGTCCCTATGCAAGATCGTAGTTTCGAAAATATCCCGACGTAGTTTTGCCCACGTTTCACATCTTCCCAGGAAGTGGAGTGAAGTTTCCTCCTTCTCCTGACACTCCGTGTAGATAGAATCCCTCCTCAATACTTAACATAGAGGGATATCCCCTCGATAGAGTGCCCCGTTATAACTCCTGTGATGGAATTTAGGGTATTGCTGTCCTGCGTCAATAACCACTCTGACTGTTCTTTATCTAGCTTCGTAATGAAGTGTTTAGCCTGCCTAACACCTTTGAACTGGCCTAACTCACGTCACAGTTCTTATCTGTTGCCTAGTAATGCCTAAAGCCGGTTCTGGTCTCTCATATCTGATACCCTCAGTCCCACACACAATGTCTCGCACCCAAACCAACTTAACTCTCTTACTCCGCGCCCACTGCTCCAGCCTGTCATCACATTCGTGAACCAAAATTGATCCGTCCGCGGCCGTTGGTGAGTCTTGCGGCTTAAGTGGTCCTTGACGATCTGAGCAGGTGACAATCTCCTCCTGTACCCCTTCTATGACTTTCTTCATCGTTGCTGCCATTAAAATGGCGTACACCTCTGTCTGAAATACGGTACCCCAAAAGCAAGTTAAACCCGGTTTGTCGGGCCTCTATATAATACCCCAAAAATTACGGATTGGATAAGTGTAAATATAAATATTAACCATTATAAATACCAGGTATAACTATTTATTTGATAGTTTTTAGAGTTATATTAACTTTTTGATTTGATATCCTTTAAAATTATGTATTATCCATTGACATAATAGGTTTTATGAGCTGGCCCGGTCGCAATGTTTTACCTTGAAGTCGTCGCCGCATGAGAGAGAGATGGAGCTAATAAAGGCTGAAATCCCACTAGTAGCAAGAGGGATAAATTTCTACTTTATCAGCTCTTTCTCTTTCGCACTACGTTGGAGTCAATGAAGTGTCGCAGAGTCCTATCCATTATGCTATTATGTATATGGTATTATCAATAAAATCGCTACTCTACTTTTATTAAGTTACGTTAAAATATACTTATTTAAACAATATATAGGTATTTACTGATATTTCGTATTGCAAAGATAAAATTTTCAAAATGTAGAGTAATATGTTTGTTTTAAACATTATGTATAAAATGAAACATGTTACGTCCTACTACAGAATTTTCTCACCAGAAAAATGAATAAATTACTGTTCTCCTTTTTCTCACTTAAGAGTTATTAAGAGTAATAAATGTTTAAAAAAACTAAATTCGGGTACTTAAAATATAAGCCACATTAAAAAATCACACTGTGTTTTATTATAAAAAATATTCTTCAAATATTTAACAAACTAAAACCTATACCCATGAACACCCGTATCTTAAAAAATAGCCTTTTCACTTTTCCATTTTTTTTAGGAAAATAGGTATTTTAAATTAGGATATATGTAAAATTCAGAAAATTTCGCCGAAACCCCTTTTGAAAGCATTTTGTGCCTTGTCCTTTTATACCTTCCGGTAGTTACAGTCAAATTGCTATATTCGATGAATTAACACTACTATTTAAGATTTTCAATATCTTTACAACGACCAGTATGATTTTTTGAATATCCTATATATTTTATCAACATCGAAAAACTCTTTGAATAGGCTTTTTACAGATACCCCAGTTAATATGCTTATTTAGAATACTTTCTGAAATATAAACATTAACACTGAAAATAATTAGAATTCAGTTTTCGTAGCACTTATAGCAGTAGGCGATAAAAAAGACAGAAACATTTCTTTAAATTATGTTTTGATTTTCCAGTTTACTTAAATATTTTTTTAACTGGTGTATTCTGTCGAAGAAAAACTAGAAATACTATATTTTACTGCTTTTCGATATATCATGATATTTCCGTAACAAAAATTGTCTACCAAGAAAGATATTGCAAAAATAGTATTTCCATAAGACAGATTATTAAAAACATTTTAAGTTTGGAAGAGATTCAAGTTTGGAACAAAAGAGGAGAACAAGTATGGAAATAATAAAGAAAACCGACTAGATATCTTTTTGTAATGCACAGATAAACCCAAAAAAATCATTAAAACTAGACACCCTTGTATTGCGGGGACATTTTAATCAAAGAAGAGAAAATTACTTATTCAATTACAAGAGATTTTTCGACAAGTCCTATTTTTAAACATTGGGCACCACAAAATCCGCAATTTGAGGGAATAGTGAGAATTAAGGATATGAAAGGGGTAAAAATTGGTATGGAATACTAGATGATACAAATTTTGGGATTATATTTTTTTGATCAATACGTAACCAGGGAAGCATATTATACATTTTTAGAAAACCATGTAGCCGAATTGGCCAAAAAATAATTTACCAAAAAGAAGGCGCTGCCCACAACACATCAAGTAAGACATCATTTTAATACCCATTATGAAGAATAGATTGGGAGGAATGGAAGAGTTGCATGGACAGCAAATAGCTCCGATCTAACGCCAATGGACAATTTTTTATGGGAATATCTAAAAATCAAAATATATAATGGGAGAAAAAAGAAAGAGAGAGAGAGAGAGAGAATTAACAAAAATGTTTGTCTGTTATCTTTTTTTGAGGACACACTGTGTACTGATAAGCTAACTTTGTGCAAATAAAATTTACTACAGGTTTAAGAACAATTTAAATTTTCTCAGTGAAGATTTTGCAAATGAAGCGGGTGTAGCATGAAACATGGAAAATTAATTTAGAAGTACAGGAAAAAAAGAGGAAGGAGAGAAAATAAAGTTATTGAATTGAATACAGATTTCCAGACTTTTCGTGGTTTTGAACAACAAAAACATTCCTAGACTTATTTGACAAAAAATAAACGAAATTGTGAATAAATGTTTAACAGTATCCATGTATCGTACAATGCTTTGTTAAAAAACGGCCACTCGAATATAGTTGTTGTAAGTTGACTGTAGTGTATTTACTATTGCCCCTTTTCTAACGCCTTTAAGTTCTGGAATACAATTAGTTTTTATTTAAGTTTAAAGAGTACTGAACATTTTTTCCAAACGGTTTTTTTATTTTTTCTCTAACTTTAATATTTAAAAAAATACAAGTGTTGCTTTTAGAGCCAAATTTGCGAATACCGGGTGACACAGGAGACATGAACAAGCTGCCATTTTTGGGTTTTAAAAATATCAATTTGAAATTTGAGGTATTTCTAATACTTAAACTCCATAAGACACAAATTTTCCATAAAAAAATAGTTAAACTTTACTTCCGGTTTTACTGGAAGTGACCCCTACTTTTTTATTTTAACCGAGACTCTGTATATTTTTTTGCACTATCGTATATTTTAATGATATATCACAAGTTAACTTTTGTTTTCAAAATGGCGACTGGACAGTCATTTTCTGAAAATCAACATTGCCGCTTTATGCAAAAAATGCAGCCACTTTTACAGGATTATTTTTTTCACAGTCATTTTCGCCGTAAAATTACTTTTTTAAAAAAATTTCGCATGCTAACCTTTATTTTCGAGATTGCGATAAGCCCGTCATTTTTGAAAAATCAGGAGAGTTTTATTTAAAACAAATGGCTATTTTATAGTTATTTTGAAAATAAAGGAGAACATGTGATAACATCTAATAATAAATCGGTAAATTTCCTTTACCCGGAACTTCCCTCGTCATGAATCTATCCTTTTATTAGGAATAGTGAACTGTGACCCAATTTAGTTCCACATACAGTCATTTAGAAATATTTAGAAAATTCTAATTTTTACAAAAAAAATCGTGTCAAAAAATATTTAAAATTTAAAAATACGTTTCAAATCTTCTTTACAAATTCACTGGCGTTTCAAACATATTGGATTCGTACCAACATTTTATCAATTTCTGTCAATGCCACAGTTGATTTTTTGATATACTTTTTAAGACCGCCATTTTGTTCCGTCATGTTGAATTCCTACCAGTTTATTCCTATATCACACTTAATGTTTGTAAAAAATTTGAAGTCGAATATGAAATTGTTTTTACTTTGATTTTATACAAATTTTATTTGATCGCCATCTTGTTCACCCATTTTAAATCTCTACCAAAATTTTACTAATAAGTAGTTTTTTCCGGCAAATTTTTTAAATATTTCATAGACGGCCATATTGAATTTTCACCATAATGTAACCATTTCATCCCCTTATGACAATTGAGTTTTGCTCAAAATCAATTGAATTAAGTAGCCTTTGAGCTATGCAGCATAGAGAGAGACCGATAGACAGACCGCCGCAATTGAGAAAACATGTATTTTGGCATCTAGGAACCCTAAAAGTGAAGATCTGTAAAAACCTGGGAGGGTGGTTTTTCACGATTACAATACTATCCTTTCACGAAGGAAGTAAAAAGTAATTTTACGCCGAAATTTTGACTGAAAAAATAAAACAGGGCCATTTAAAATATTGTGGAATAAATTGCCCTAAAAGTTAACTTGTGTTGTATAGTTGAAAATCTAATTTTAGGCTAAATGAGATATAAAATATACATGGTCCTATTGAAATTAAAAAAGTAGGGGTTACTACAGGTAAAACCGGAAGTAAGTTTTAAATGTTTTTCCATAGAAAATTTGCCTCTTATGGAGTTATAGAAATGTCTCAAAATATAAAATGATATTTTAAAAATGGCAGCCTATTAATAGATTTCTTACTAATCTCGATATATATGTTGGCACACTCTGTATATTTTCTGCGTAGTTCAGACCTTACAGATTATAAAAAAATAAGACTTAAGGGTTCCCTCTAGTAGGAAAATGTTATATTAAACGGCTGACAAAAAATTTAACAAAATAAAAAAATCTAATTTTTTCAAAAAAAAAATTAAAAAATTTAAAAAACGTTTCAAATTGTTTTTTTATAATTTCACCTAGGATTAAGATGAATTTTAATAGAAATATTTTATCATTTTTTTAAACTGTGAAATATTTTTTTAGAAGTAACTGATCAACAGCAATAGTAATGGTACGGGCGGGGATCGAACCCGCACTTCTGAATCTCTAGCCCATTGCTCTAACCAATTGCATTATCGTAGCACTGATAAACAATTCGTTAGAACTTGTACATATTCAAAACTACAAGTATCATAACCATTGTTGATCCTGCAGAATATTGTAACCTTACGCCGTGGCATTCCTGACTTGACGTCATCTGACATCGCTATTAGATTCCGTACATATTAATAAATTTATATTTTTTTACGTTATGTCCGTATAAGTCAATTATTTCAAAAAAAATATTTCTCAGTTTAAAAAAACTGAAATAGAATAGGCATATTTTATCAGTTTCTTAAACTATGAAATATTTTTTAAGAAATAATTGGCTTATACGGGAATAAAGTAGAAAAAAAATTACTAATATGGACAGAACCTAATAGCGATGTCAGATTTGATATCCAGTAAGGAACGCCGCGCCGTAGGGTTAGAATATTTGGCAGGATCAGGAATGGTTATGATACCGGTAGGTTTGAATATGTACAAATTCTAACGAGTTGCCAATCAGTGTTAGGATAGCGCAATTGGTTGGAGCAATGGGCTAGAGATCCAGTGGTTCGATCCCTATAATTTTTAGTGTTGATCAAATATTTCTAAAGGGTATCTTTCAGCTGATCTAGAAATTAGAACTTAAAATCATTTTGTAAATTTTCGGAACAAATAAATTTTTGGCATCTTGTTTAAGATCCTGTATAAATAACTTTTTGGATTAGGCAAATTTTACGCTTAAAGTGGGTAATATGCAATAAAATGTACAAGACATAGTTGAAAACAGCACCTCGATATCTCGTTCCATTTTAAAAATATTCGAATTTAAATTTCACCCAAAAATTCGCTTGTCACGTTTGCTCTGTCTAACAGTTTAGATTTTAGATCGAATCGAAAACTGCATTCACTTTTAAAACAATACAAAATAAATCTAAACAGTTGCATTTGATAACACAGATTTTAAAGCTCGCCGGTTTTGAAGCGCTTTAAAGCCCCTTTATTTTGCAGAGACATCTTCATCAAAAAGATGCATACCAGAAACTGCAAATTGTATAATGTTAATTTTGTCTAAAGGATCAATTTACGAAATGCCTGAAAAGTGCAAATTTCTTAAATAAGAATTTTTGAGCTCTTATTATGTTGATTGAAATATGATATATAAAAGGTTTAAAAGTCTGGGCTTGGTGAGTGACTATAATGCTTTTTCAGCAGCTAGGCGCGATGTAAAATTCTGTTATTTAAAATGTATATCTAATTCTGAACACTTAATTCCAGAGAATATAAAACACTTCTGGTCATATATCAAGAACCTAAGAAAATATTCAGGAATACCATCTACCGTGAGACTTGGCGATTGTGTTTTTGATGATTCCACAAATATTTGCAATACTTTTGCATCATTTTTCCAATCATACTTCAAGTGTTATGATGTTGTTCTGGAGATCGGACCAAAATCTCTAACTACCGAGTTGTGTGCATCCTCTCAGCATTCCCAAAGATCTTCGAGGCTATATTATCAGAAGAAATCTTCCATACCTATAAAAGATACATTACGACTCAGCCGCATGGCTTCTATAGAGGCCGTTCCACGGCAACAAACTTAGGCAACTATCAGAATTTTATAGTTGAAGCTCTCGAGTCAGGTTAAGTAGGTTGATGCACTGTATACCGACTTTTCTAAGGCCTTCGATAGTGTATGCCGTCCTCTGCTTCTCAATCCAACAATGGTGTCAGCGGGGTCTATTTGAGTTGGATTCAGTGGTATTTATTGGATCGTCGACAGCTTGTTGTTATCGGTGTGCCGGCCTCCCGCGAAGTAACATCGGGTGTTCCTCAAGGATCCCACACTAGACCAATTTTGTTTCTTTGTAAACGATGTGCTGTTTTGCTTTAAGCATTCCAATGTGCTTCTATATGCTGATGACCTGAAGTTTTACAGTGTTGTTGAAGCGAACAGTAATCACCTTCAGCAAGAGCCTAATGATTTCTCTGACTAATGTAAGACAAACTGTTTAGCTCCGAAGGTGACCCGTTTTTCGAGACGCCACTCCACCAGGGAAGTAGTTTATTCAATAGGAGATGATGAACTTGAAGTCGTGTCGTCCATCAATGATTTGGGTGTAATCTTCGATAACTCCCTTTCTTTAAATCAGTTAATCAGCACATTGAACTTATCAAGCGTCATACCAAGCATATTACAGATACAAAGACCATTATCTGTTTATTATGCAATGCCCTTGTTAGTAATATTTTGGAGTACTGTTCTGTTGTGTGGTGTCCTTATCACTTCTACATCAACTTGATAGAAAGAGTGCATAACAAGTTTGCAAAATATTTGTTATACAAACATCATTTCCCCACTCATGACCTCCCATATGACACCAGACTTCTGCTTTGTGGCTTGAGGAGCTTGGAGTATTGAAGGAGAGTGGCCATGGTGGTGTTCCTTTACAAGATTCTGAATGGATATATCGATGGTCTAGTACACAAATGTGGTAAGTGCACTTTTCAGCAAAAATGAGTTAAACACACTAACATATAATTTCAGACCAGGATTTTCGTATGCACACAAGTGGTAAGTGAAATATTTAAATTTGTTGATGCCAGCGCCATCTTCCGATTGTGTTAAGTGCTTCTAGTTTACAGAATTCTACTCCACATGTTGTAAGTGTACTTAACACATGTGTGCCTTAAATTAAATAGCATTAACTGCATTTACCACATTTGTGTCTTGTAAAAAGTGAGGTTAATTCTCTGTTTTTGTTGTTTTTAATACCGGTGCAATTATGTCGTGTTCTAGGGGCAAACATCTAGTCAATTTAGCATTATCAAGAAATATAAATTGCAATATTGGTAAGTTTATTTATAGATAATAGCTTGTGGTTGAGAGTGCCGGCTTTTTGACTTCAATTGTGGGCGGTCAAGTATGAAAGAACTATAATGCATAATATTTTTGTACCAAAAAATTGTTCTATTTAGAGGATGGAATACACACTCTGGATGAAAAATCTAGTCTAGCCAGTGTTTCTGCTCAGTGTAATCAAGACAATGCCATTCAAATCGATCGTCCAGCGAAGATATGCATTTTATCAGATCAAATTATCGTACCAAAGCGTATAGATGTTAATGTTCCAAGTCAGAAACATGGCGAACAATCTGAAGAAAGTATTCAACCACCTTTGTTATCCATTGAAGGTAAAGCTAAGCAATTAGTTTGATTTAAACCATGTTTTAGTAATAATTTTCTTTTTTTAGTAAGAACTGAACTAAAAAATAATGAAATTGCTATGCCACAACCTTCCGTTTTTGAAGAGCTCGCAGAGTCTGAAGAACTGAATGAACCCTTTCAATATTCGTCCAGTTCTTACCACCCTTCTTCCGATAGTGGAGATTCGTCGGCTGATTCCGACAACGAGACACTTGCGAATGTCGCGAGAAGAATACAAACTCAAAATGTTTCTAAAGGTAATAAAAATAAAAGGAAACGAAAGCCAGATAGAAAAAATTGGCACCGATCCGTTGTTAAGAAATTAAGATTAAGTGGGAAAAACTATGTAAATCGAAGTGGGAAATCAATACCGGCCAAAAAACCAAAGGAAGTCGATTGCAGTAAATGCAGATATAAATGTGGTGAACAGTTTTCACAAGCAGATAGAGAGGCAATCTGTCAAGAGTATTATAATCTGGCTGATGATGTTCACCAGAAAATACATTTGACATCGTTAATGCGAAAGGTGCTAGTTGCTAGAAAAGTAAACAATCCAAAATCTAAAAATCGAGAGACATCCCGGGTTTATTACTTAAAAAACTCTGTGGGAGAAACCCACAGAGTATGTTTAAAATTTTCTTGTGCCACACTTGCGATATCTCATAGGGTAGTCGAAAACTGTGCAAATAACATGAGTGGAAATGGCCTTTATACTGGACGTGATAAGAGAATTGGTGTTCAACCACCAAATGCCACTTCTTCGGAAACCATGCAGTTAGTCAAGGAGCACATAGACTCATTTCCTAGAATAGAATCGCATTATTGTAGGCGTGATTCACAAAAGCAGTACCTGTCACCTGATCTCAATATTTCGAAAATGTATAGATTGTAGAAAGATGATTATTGTGTGCAAAAGAATGTTCAAGCTGTATCACTGTTTGTTTACCAAAAAGCATTTCACGAATATGATCCAAGGTTGGATTTTTACAAACCAAAAAAAGATCAGTGTTCTTTATGCAACACGTACAACACAGCTAAAGACAAAGGACCACTGCGAGAAGAATATGACAATCACAAGCAACGGGAAAAAGAGGTTGTGCAAATGAAAGCAGATGATAAACAAAGATCATACGCGGAAAACGGCAAAACGTTTAGGTCAATATCTTTTGATCTGCAAGCTATTTTGTCCATTCCTCACGCAGGTGATAACCAAATTTATTATAAACATAAATTAAATGTCTATAATTTCACAATTTATGACGCATCCAATTCTGATGGGCACTGTTTTGTTTGGGACGAAACCCATGGAAACAAAGGCAGTGTTGAAATTGGCAGTTGTTTATTAAAATATCTGCTCAACTTGCCAGAAACTGTGACACACGTGGCCTCCTTTTCCGACACATGCGGTGGGCAAAATCGCAACAAATTCGTTGCAGCGGCTATGTTGTACGCTGTCAATAATATTGAGCATTTGGAAATCATTGACCTAAATTTTATGGAGACTGGACACTCATACTTAGAAGCAGACTCAATGCACTCCACGATAGAGAGGGCCAAACGTCATAAGAAAATTTACTCTACTCGCGAATGGTGTTTATTAATCTCAACGGCCAGACTAAAACCTAGAGAATATCACGTCACGAATATGAAATTTAGTGATTTCTTCGATTTGCAAAAACTCGTCGTAGATACTGTATTTAACACTACACTAAATACAAATAACGAAAAAGTCAACTGGCTTCGTATCAAGTGGCTTCGTTTCCAGAAGGAAAATCCTAACATTATAAAATACAAGTAAAACCTCTCAGAAGAAAGTTTTTTTGAATTGGATGTCACTCATAAACACAAACTGGGAAGGAAAAAGAAATGGGAACACGTCACATTAAATAAAAAATACACGTCGCGTTTACCAGTCTCCCAAAAAAAGAAAAAGGACCTGCTGTTTCTTTTAGAAAAGAAGATTATCCCAGATGATTACACAAACTTTATAAATGAAATACCAGCAACAAAAAACACAGTTATTTTTAATGAAACTGATACGGAAAATAGTGATTAAGAAACCAAAATACTTTTTGTTTTCATTTAATTTTTTTATTGATATAAAAATTGATTCAAAATAATTTACGTTGGTAGTTTCTTTTGTAACAAATAATTGTATTGCGCCAAATGTGGTAAGTACAGGTATTTCACACTAATTTTCAAAAATTTTAATACTGTATAATAAAATATTACAAATGAGCATTTTCACGCTTAAGCTTATATTCCAGCCTAATTTATTTAAACATCTTCGTTGTCTAAAAACGATCATGTGAATTACACCGAACTAATAAACTTGAAATTTCATATAACTCAAAACCAACATTTTCGCACTTACAACATTTGTGTACTAGACCATCGATATGAACTGTGAAGTACTTACTGAGTCTGTCCTCTTTCATGTACCGATCAGGCGTACGAGACAGTCCCGGCTTTTCTTTGAGAATCCACAGAGCACTAATTGAAACCAATGCATTTACAGATCGACTTCTCAGAAATTACAACAGACATTTTCCGGATGTGGACCTTTTTCGGTGCTTTTAGGAGAAGTTTGCTATAATGATCAATAATCTTATATTATTAAAATGCTTTATTTGTTATTTTTATTTATTTTTTTTCTGTTTTTTTGTAGACTTCTACATATATTTATACATTTTTATACTTTTTGGTTTCGAGTTAGTGGATACGTTTAATAAAAAACTTGACTTTGTATTTTGACATACTGTTTTTTTAAGCTTATTTTAATTTTGCCATACCATTTGGAGGTTGACTCTGTAGAATATGTTATTTGAAATAAATAAAATGATGACCATTTAAAAGAAATTTAAGTTATAAAAGTGTTTTACTTTAAGTTCTTACAACTCGCGTGATACTAAAAATGCTCGACGGGTTGGTGACCACTGATCTAGATAATGCTGAAAATAATCAAAATTTTTTAGGAATGAATTAGACCACCAGACAACAATTTCCTAAGAATGTATAGTATAGGCAACCAAGGTTGGAACGTTCATAATGATTAATTTGTTTTTATATAGTAATTGTTTCTCAGTTTCTCAAATAAAATTTTTAGTTGTTTATTAATATTATTTTTCTTTTGTTATAGATTTAGTGATGTAATAGAAGAAGTAATTATTTTCAGAGTTGAATCTATATTTCAGAAATTATCCAAGGTAAACTTTCAAAATGGGGTATTTTCCAAAAGCCTTTTTAAACATATTTTCAATAGTCATAAAATATACAGGGTGCTCCATTTGAAAAATTCATACATTTTGTTTCACTCTGTAAGCATATCTTCAGAGACGTTGAGTAACTGAACGCATAGTTGAGAAAAGAAATTAAAACAATAAGAGTGTATTTTTTTATTTAATTTGTGTAATAAAGGGTATGTAAATTTATAACTATGGGTATATAATTATGTGTGTACCGATAAGAGGAGTCAGCTTTTATGATGCTCGTGCCGATACATTTTGTAGATATTTTCTTAGTTTATACACTGAGAAAATAGGTCTTATCGACAAGAAAATAATTTTTATTTTACATACACTGTAAAAACTATGACCTAAAATATTCAAAAAATCGATAGTTTTGATAAAAATATATTTTTTTTTGTTCATTGATGCCAAACGGCTTGATTTTGTGACTACAAAATAGCTGATTCCACCGGACTTCTGCTGTGTAGCTAACTATATTTTGTGAAACTTAACATATGTTCACAAGTGTGATGTTGCTAATTTTGCTCAAACCTAGTGGCTATATTGTTATTTTAAATGGAACATCCGTATATTAGTGCATTTTTGGATTTTCCTTAACATTTAAATAGTTTTTGTATTTTTAATAGTTTTGGTCGCCAAAATTAAGTTTTCAAGAAAATGGCATCTGAAAAGTGATAATTTAGGCAATTAGAAGTACTTATAATTTGGGAATATTCAACTGAGACCAACTTAAATGGCATAACATACATTATTCACATATTTTGCCTGTTAAGTTAATAGTAAATGTGTTCATTAAAGTTTTTCCTAATTAAAATGGCTTATTTTTAGTAAAAAATACAATATATTAAAAAAAAATATTTTTGATATAGAAATATATAATGTTATAGGTTGAATCAGATATATATCTAATTTAAATTAGATATGTAAATATTATGTAAAACTATCATAATATTTGAACAATCTGTGCAAATATAAAGAAAGAAATACTTAAATATTTTAAATTATACATGCACCTCAATAGAAATTTGTCCAATCAATTTAGGAATATACTGCATGTAGCAGTAATATTTATTATTACTTATGCTTTATTAAATTGTTGGTATTAAAATTTCCTTAAATACCAGTTTCGAAATAAAAATAATCTTGTCATATACACCTCGTGGCAGATATTTTATGCAGGATATATAATTCCCTGTAAAAATACCCCTCAAGCACATTTCTTTTTAAAAGTAATCTTTCAGCTTAGCTGTGGGGAACGAAAATACTGATACCTTCCCTTGTTTTCGAAAATCACAAAAAATACATTCTGATAGCTTATGCCTTGGAGCCATGCCATAACTAGATAATGCTACTCCATTGAAATAAACAAAAGGAACAACTCTTTAATCACATAACATAACGACAAATTTATAGATTGATTTCGAACCAAACAAATCGACTGTCAATGGTCAACTAACAGCTCTGACTTAGACGTGGCGAATCGATCGATAAGCTCTTATTTGAAAATGGTGGTGTTTCTGGAGACAGAATCTGTACCAGCGGTGCCCTCTTATCGGTATTCTGTTGTGGTAAAAGTTTCCGCGCGTGTTTATAATTACTTAAAAATGTTATTTTTTGTTATTCTTGACATGACAAAAGACCTTCGATCCACAATCAAAACTAGTTGGTAAACTTGCAAACAGTGGTCAAGATTTATTTTCTTCAATAGAAAATAGTCCCTAATATTCTTGAACTATCCCGGTACTTCCGACATATAAACAAATTGATTGTGTAAAGACATGCTTCCACGGCATTGGATTTAATTAGATCCATTCTCTCAAACCACCGTAATAATTACGATTCAGCATAATCTTAACACTGTTTTATTTATTTGCCACTCGACTGAGGTTTCAGGCCACTTGTTGAAGTGGTGATTACAATTTTATTTTGCTCCTTTTTGGGTCACCGCTTGTAATTTCCGATTTTACACGTCAGAATATTTACGTGCCTGCACGATCGCCTTATCTGAACAAACTTATATGGAAAACTGTTGATGTACTAGGTTGAGCTGTTCTGACCTCGTTGTGGTAACTAGATTTAATTTATGGTTAAGTAGGTATGTGATATGCGTGAGTCTAAAATTATGATCATTAGAATATTTTTATATACTATAAATAATATTCAGTGGTACAATTGTTATTTATTAGGTATGTGAGGTATATTATAAAGGGTTACCGGCAATTCGATACATTCCTTTGGAGATCTGATAGGGGCGGAAGTAATGAGTAAATTTAACCCTAACATGCATTATACAAAAGTAGCTACCCAACCAGGTACAACTGATACGGTTTTTATTTTTAGATAAACAGTAAAAAATGTACCTGAAAAACAACATTTAATTTTTTTATTATTTTCATATTAGTACTTAATTTTTACACATATTGTTGAAAATGACAGCCAGTAGTTCGAATACATGCTCGGCAGCGTCTTCTTATTTCCGTCTTGGTTATTCTAGTTGTCAAGGTATTAAGTAAAAGTGGGGTTGCATAGACCAGCTCTTTCATATGACCCTACACATAATAGTCAAGATGAGTTAAGTCGGGGTTTCGCGCTGGCCAAAGTATTGGACTAGCCCTTCCAATCCAACGGTTAGAAAGACGATAATCCAGTAACTGCTAGCCGATAATGCGCTCGACAATCGACGTGCTGAACTATTATTCGCTCTCTGACGGCAAGCGGAGGTTTTCTTCGGGCCAATAATATAGGTTGTGGAAATTAAATATACCCTCGCGATTACATTTTGACTCATCCGACTATAAAATGTCTATTAAAAAACTTACATTTTCTAATCTGAATTTATTATAAAGCAAAAAAATTCTGCACTCCTTCCAGGATCACCTTTCTCCGAGTCCTGAATAAAGTAATGGTAAGGATGGTTTCCAACTCCGTGTATCGTTGACCAAACTTTTCATTGACAAACAAAAATCTTTTTTGGCTTTTTCGCAAGTGAATAAAAATATTTAACTTGCTTAAACAATATTGTTTAATTATGTATCGAAACATTCCGTAGACGGGCTAGTCTACATGTTGAGGTATGTAATTATATTAAATATTTGCATCAATTGATTTAAAGTTAAATATTTTTTTCAGTTGCGAAAAAGCCAAAAACGATTTTTGTTTGTCAATCTAAACGCAACAAATAATCTGAACACATTCAAAAACAAACTTTCCATTGTGATGCCCCTATTTGCCTCGAGACTGTAGTAGTTGAAATGGCTGGGTCGTCCTCAAAATGCCTCAGTATTTCTTCCTCATCATCTGGTTGATATACGGGGGACCACCAAGGATGTAAACTTTGTTCCCTCAGAATTCTGAAAACAGTTAATTTTGCAGAATCAAACTCGGCCGCCAATTTCCGAATTGTAGAAGGATCGGCGGCATTCAAAATGTTTTTTTTTCAACATGCATGTCGCGAACGTTTTGATTTCCGCAATTTCATTATTCAATATTCACATAAAACAAAAATAATTTTTTTTTCACAAACAAACAACAAATCCGAAAGATTGTCCACATATTCTGGGACACCCAGTATAGATGATATATACAAGAGGCAATTGGAACTTAATGCTGTTACCCTTTATAGAATATAGTATGAGTTTAGTCCTGTGTCTGCTATTTACTTTATTTTGTAATAGATAAGCCTCATTCAGCGCTTTGTACATCCTTCCATAGAACACCGAGTAGATTAGGCCCATTTATTCTTAAACACAGAAAAAAGAAGTGCTCTCCAAGTAAACATAAAATTCTTTTTTATTAAATTCACATTGTAAAGATGGATGCAATAAGGCCGAATATTTTCGTTTTGTCACAAATGCAGAATGCTGCAGGATGTTTTGTAGCTTTGTCGCTGCGAGCGATGCCATTCTGCTGCTGAAATGTGACATTATTTCAATTCATTCAGAACGTTTTCTTAATCCATCAAGGCTAGGGCTGCTTCGGTTTTAAATTTTACCCTGGTAACAAAACCGAAAGCTGTAGTTTCACAATAGATTTCTCCAAAAAAGCGCTCATGCGGATCCCATAAATTGAACGAAATATTTTGCTTTATCTGTTTATTGTTTTATCTACATAGAATAAAAGAAAATGAAACTAGGGTTTAAAAATGTGAAACAGTAAAATTTAAAGCTGGAAACTATATACTACATAATTTCTAAAAAGAGCTGCCCTTATTAGGCATAGTTAACATATTGGTGCATTTATTTGGTGCTTGTAATCTGGAATTTGCTTTGAGTGAATGTCACGAAAGGTAAAGGTGTGATATTTTTTATGAGATAATAGAAAATTAACAAGCAATACTGCAAGTCAGTTATAAAAAACGTAGCTAGCGCTCATGTCAAAGAGTACTGTTAAAAACCTAAAAATACGAAGAATATATTTTTTTTTTATAAGTTGATATTTGTGATTCACAATTTTAGCGTATATGACACTCATATAACGAAAGGTAAAGGTGTGATATTTTTTATGAGATAATAGAAAATTAACAAGCAATACTGCAAGTCAGTTATAAAAAACGTAGCTAGCGCTCATGTCAAAGAGTACTGTTAAAAACCTAAAAATACGAAGAATATATTTTTTGTTTTTTATAAGTTGATATTTGTGATTCACAATTTTAGCGTATATGACACTCATATAATTTATTTAAGGAAACATACATTTTTGGCAAAAGCATACTAAAATAAAGTAACATTTTACTGGAGAGGATTTATTTCGAACCAATATACTTACCCGAAGTCAATGCACCCTCAGTACTTTATATCCTGATGATTTAACCGCTTTAGTGTTAAATAACAGCAAAACCCCGCAGTGTGGGGATTCAATAAACCTTTTATATTGGCAGAACGGGTATTACCACTTGCTTTTAGGTTGAAAGTAAATTATTCTGCCGGGAATTTCCGAACAATAGGCAAACAAAATATGCGCAGTGTACAGTGGTGGGTTTGACAGTTTTAAATATACCAGAGTTGTTTTGAATTTCAATTGATAATGAGATAATAAGTATACTATTTAATAAACTACAACACTATTCCTGGCTTAAAACTATGGGAAACATATTTAGTAACAAACTAAACAATATAAAAACTTAACGTGAATATATTTTCAGACAATCTCTTAAATTATTTTTCATTTAAATATATCTATACATTTTTTTCTTGGCGAAAAAGAAGAAGAGTTCCTTTAAAATAATTTTGTTTTAAAGTATTCCGAGTGACCACAAATTATTTCTTTTTAAAATGTCAATTTGAAATGTCGTAACCATGTTTGGAACACAATTTGTAAACTTTTAATTGATGCTTGACAGAGTTTTATTTAGGTTCTATTAAAACTTAACATTTTCGAAATGCCTGCTGTCAGATTTTTGAAGTTGGATAAAGAATGGTAAGACCAGGACAATATTTATCAAATCCCAATAAAAATCTCTTTTCGCCCTACACTAAAAATTACCTAATTTAACATTTAAATGTTAAGTCAAAAATGAAGCTGTTAACTACAATTTGTATATACAGGCAGAATATGCATGCTACGAGTTAATATAGTTGATATCAAAATTTGATGGAAGGTAGTTCTTTAACCCTATCAAGTTTAATAAGTAAACTGATAACGAAGAAAAATAATACTTACAGAAACTTTTAAGTCCTAAATTTCAAAAGTATCTTTATTTCTAAGGCTTTGCTATATTGGTTTCTGAGATATAGCGGGTCTTTTACTAGAATAATAATTTATTTGACTGACTTGTTTTGGTATTTTTAATTCCTTGGTAATAGGGAAGTATGTAATCGTAAAAAAATACTCCCTATGTTTTTCTCAATTTAGTTAGTGTGTCTGTCTGTCGATCCGTTCACGGCATCGGTAACATTTCGGAAAAAATTCAACATGGCGAACTACCTATCCAATTTATATAAAATTTTGCACAAAAATCAAATGTGACATGGGAATAAACTGTTAAAATTTTGGTACGAATTCAACATGGCGGAACAAAATGTTTTAAAAATCAGTCTGAAAATAAATATAAGTATGATATAGAGATAATAAACTGGTAAAATTTTGATATGAATTCAAAATGGCAAAATGGCGGTCAAATAAGAAGTTTCAAAAAACACCGTAAAAGAACCTTCTTATTTAAATGACTTCACTTTTTGTACAAAAATTAGATGTGATATAAGGATAAACTGGTAAAGTTTTGGAACAAATTCATCATGACGGAACAACGTGGCGACCTAATAAAACTTCGAAAAAAAATCAATGTAAAAACTATTTTGTTCAAATGATTTTATATTTTGCCCAAAAATCAAGTGTGACATAAGTAGAAACTGGTAAAATATTGGAGCGAATAGAACGAATACCATATAATGGAAAAAATGGCGACCCACTAAAATTTGTGAAAAATAATATAAAAAAATCGGTATGTTTTCTTTACCCGGAACTACTCTTGTTATTAAACGTTCTTTACTATTTTTTATTAGTAATAGGTGCCTATTTAGTTTGGTTTATAGTCATTTTAGTAAAGTTTTATATACATTTTTACTTTTCTAGACAAAAGGAGGAATTGTGTGTGAATAATTTTAGGGAAATTGCGACAAATCAATCTGTAAAGGAACTTAACTGAAAATTTTCTTCTGAATCCTCTTCTTTGTCAACAAAAGTAAAAAAAAAACACAATTCATATATTTGTTATTTAAAACTAAATAGGGTCATACTTTACTATTCTTAATAAAATAATATATTCATAATTAGGAAATTTATCGATTTCTGTTTATATAATATTTAGCTACTTTTCATTTTTGTTAAGATATAATTTAAGACAAGAGATCGACGGTATTAATGTCATTATTTAAGAAGTATATTAAAAAAAGAAAGATTGTTTTAGTAAAAGACTCTCTATCTCTCAAAAAACAATTAGCAACAAAAAAGTGTTGAAAATAGAGAATAGGCGTAATTTTGAAATTTTGAACTCTAAAAGTTTCTGCAATTGTTTTGCTTTTTCTTAACGTCGCGACTCTTACGCTGATGGCGGTTTTGAATAATTATAGCATGTAAGTATATACATGTAAGTATGACATTATTTTCATTAAAAAATTATTTTAATTTTGAAACGTTAAAATGAGAAAAGGTATGAAATAAAACATCCACCATTTTAATTTTCTAATCATTTTTAATCTTTATTTATTTTATTTAAATAAATCACTGCAAATAAATATTGGTCATTTTATGTTTTATGAAAAAGGCAAAGCTAAAACCAAAATAATAAACGTATTTCATTGTAATCATAAAACTGATGCCTTGCTAATAAAATTTCACTGACACTACCTTGTTTAGTGTAATATATAAGAACAAATTATGTTACTATGGATCAGACAATATCTCTTCAATATAACAATCTGTTTAATTACGGTACTTTAAGACTATATTAAAGAAAACAATATAAATATTGTACATTTGACTTCAAGATGCCATGCGAAATGTATGTGTGAAATGACAAAGTTAATGTTTATCAATGTGACATTTGTAATAATGCTTTTAAGTACGGCAAAAGTAATTTTCTGTAAAACAAATGTCACTTTTTCGTTAAGAAGGTCAAAATAAATACAATTACATAAACCATCTGTTTTATAATTTTTTTAAAAGTATTTTTTAAAGAAATGAAATCGAAGAGTAGGTTATTTTTTCCAACTTAAAATATGAAATTGTTTTCATTTAAAAATTTCACTCGGTAATAAAAAACGCTGAAAAAGTTCATTCAGAAATAAACCATTTCTTTTAAATTAATGTTATTAGATCTCACCATAGGGCACTTTCTTTTATAAACAACTTTGAGAGTTTCTCCAAAGACCAGACATTTATGTTTTTCGCCTGGAAAATTGATGACTACACGCTTCTTAAATTAAATCAAGATGAAATATTAATAAAACACACACCCCATTCGCTATTATCTTGTACCGTCGCTTATAAAGGGGCGGAAAAGAAAATTAAGGGCCTGCGAACAAGAACAAATGATAGCACTATAATATAATTAGGTAATGTCACAAATTAGGGCAATATTTTTATTCTGTCGAATATTTTTTGTTGTATTTATATATCTTTATACAACATCATTTTTTTAGAACCAGACTGCTTAGGGTTCCTGAGGTAAATTTATAGAGGTTGGTAATATATAAAAAAATGCTGGTTTGAGTAATAAGCATAGTAATATTAATTAAAGCACTGTATTATTTCATACGAAAAGAAGACTTTATATATCTATAACTAAGAATAAACGTGCATGGTATGATCACGGCTGCTAAAGAGAAATCAAAAGGCAAATTGTTCAGTCTACATAGAGGGTAGTTTATGTTAGACAGACTGGTTCTGAAATAAATAACTTTGGAGTTAACGGACACTCGCAGGCGGTAAAATTCTTTTAGGCGTATCTCCTTGGTGAAGTGAATAGTCCTTATAACGTCTTTCTTTATACTAGCACAGGGTGTCCCATTTTGGGTACTTTTGCGGGGTATCTCCGTTATCTGTATAGATAGAAAGTTGAGGTTTTCGCGACAGTGTGCTACTTTTTCGTGAAACTGAAGATGCCGTTAACAAAATTTTCATAGCCCTTTTAGTTTTTAAGATACAGTGCTAAATTGAAAACCTTGCATTTCCGGGCACCCCTCGTATCTAAACTATCAGATAACTTATCGAAAATGTGAAACTGTTTAACTTTTCCCATAGAACTCAATTCCGCGTTCGGAATTAGCATTCAGGGTCAGGTCAAAAAGTTATCGGACCCTAATTTATTTTTTTTAAATGGAACACCCTGTATTTTTATATATTATAAAATTTGTCTTTTTTTCTTACCTTTTCAAAAATATATAATATTATGCACTGTTTCTCAGAAACACGCAAATAAATGACAATTTTCTGATAATAAATGTATAATTTAATAGAAGGCTAGGCTATTGTTCACGACAACAAACAAAAATAAATCTCATCGGTTTTTAGATCGACTTTTGGTTTACAAAGCAGTTTATAAACGTTCTTTTGGTTTTTTTTTTAATTGATATTTATCAATTTCTTCGAATAATGGCAGCGTATGAAAATTATGAAAAATATGATATGCTGGTATGTTTTATACACAGTAATGAAAATTCTGAAGAAACCTCGGAATTATATTTCCAAAGGTAAGTAAGCTATTATGGCTAGAAAAATCTGTATTATCATTATAGCAAATTTAGTTGTGCTCGTTGAGCAGGGAAAGAAGAGAGATGTTTTGGGATATATCGAAGCAAAACTTCCGTCCTCATGTAAAAAAATTGTGAAATAAATTGGTGTGCCAAAAACTGACGGTCAGAGAATCTTGAGGAAATATAAGTATCATCCATACTATTTTAACATAGTGCAACATTTGCATCCTGGCGATGCCGAGCGCCGGGCACTGTTTTGTCAGTGGTATTTGCAACAAATCGATGCTAACGATTTATTTGGCAGGCTTGTTATCTGGTCAGACGAATGTTTTTTTTCAAGTGCGGGTACTTTTTATCGTCACAATACCAAATTGTATAGTTTCCGGTCTTTTTTGTACAAGGTATCAAAGGGTTCCCAATAAATCAGACCAAAACAGTGTGATATACTTTTCTTTTATTACGATTTTCTTTTATTCAGCAACGTTGCGGCGGTCGTTTACCACCATCATCAGGCTAAAATACATAAATTTTATTTATAAATTTTAAATTGTAAATACAAAGGACAGAAATATGGAATGACACTACAAGTAGACGTTTTGTTTTTTTTTTGGTGATAGGTTTAAAAAGAATAAAATATTACATACATACATTTAAATTCAAAAACAAACAAACGTAATTATAGCTAATACACGTTATATGTATATTGTTATTATTAGTAGGTAACCAAGAGAAAGGAAACAGAGACAAATCTTTTGTTTTTTTATATATCTTATAGAAAAGCATGTATTATTATTATTATTATTTTTTTTTAAGTTTAATAAGGCATCAAAATATGTAATACATAAACAATTATTATCATACCTTTTTTTTTTTGGGAGGTGTGCACCAGTTCAAAGCATACCTTTTGTTGTTCTAATTAGTATGTGGAGTCATATTTCGGTAATACCTATTTTTTTTTTTTATATATATATTTTTGTTATTTCTACATAAGAAACACTCTCTGCAATGTACGAGTTTCAAACTAGCTGTAAACAGCGTATTGGAAGAATGTGATTTGGATAATTTATTTTATAATTTGAACAGGTGAGACACCTGTGGTGTTTTTATTTAAATATTAAAACATTAGTGGGTTGTCAACTGTTTTGCGACTGAAAAATATAAAACTATTTGTTTTTTTGGTTTAAACAGCTTAACGCCAGATGTCAGATCGGGATTTTATTTTCAGAGATTAATTTTATTTGGTTTATATAATGTATATATATATCTTTATTTTTTTATTATTATAAAATGAAATTATGTTATCATAATCAGTTTTTTGGTTAATATTGTTTGGAAACTTGTGAATGTATAACGTTTCCAAAATTAGTCTTTTGATACGATTTTCTTCAGTGTGTAATATTGAGATATTGTTTAAATCAAAAGCATGTAATGTTGTTAGAGAGTGGTTACATAAGCCTGAATGCGAGGGGTTATTTTTACGAATATTATAGTTGTGTTGATAAAAGCGTTTTGTGTGTATTGTGATGTTTCACCGATATATACAAGAGTAGGGTTACAAGACATACATTTTAATTTGTATACCAAATTACTTTGAAGTGTTTTATCATCGCGATCTTTCAAAGAAGTGAAAATATTAGAGATAAGATTGGAAGGTGTCCAGGCGGGAGCAGCATTAAGAGATTGTAGAATTTTTTTCGTTTGATTCTCAATCGTGTGGAAAAATGGCATTTTTATGTATCAAATACTAGACACACTGTTTTGAGGGTTACTAACATGATTGGTATTATTAGATGCGAGGACTTGTTTTCTTTGTGTTAGTTTGATGTAACGGTCATCAATAACTCGACTTAAGAGGCTTTCTGGATAGCAGTTTTTTTCTAATGTGTTCTTGATAAAATTTAGATTATCATTATGATATTTATGATCTGACAATAGAATTGCTGTCGACAAGATTCCTAATAGTTGATATTTTATACTTCATAGGATGATAGGAATAAAAATAGTATCTGCCAGACCAAGTCTTCTTCTTATACCAATTTGTGGTGACTTTGTTGCTTTCAAGATTGAGAGTGATATCTAAGAAATTAATAGAAGAATTATCAGGAATTTCTACTGTAAATGTGAGCCTGTTATCAAGATTATTAAATGACTGAACAATATGATTTATATTCTCTGGTTCAACTAAAAGTAACGTATCATCTACGTATCTTGTATAGAAAGGAATGTTAAAAAAGAAACTACTGAAAGCTTGCTGTTCAAGGGCAAAAAGAGCTAAATCTGCCATTATTGGCGAAAGAGGAGAACCCAAAGGACAGCCGTATATTTGTTTGTAAACATCATTGTTGTAGGAGAAAACACAGGAATTAAAAATAAACTGTATAGCAGAAACAAATTGGTTTTTAGGTATATTTGTATTCAGACAATGATAATTTGTATTTATGTAATCGATAGCGGTGGCAATCGGTGTATTTGTATAAAGAGATACCACATCAAGAGATATAAACTTATATTGTTTTGTTGAATCTAATTTAAGATTTGCAATTTCAATTTTCAATTGAAAAGAGTTTTTAATAGTGTAAGGTGATTCTAAAACTAGTATTTTTAAAATTTGTGATAAAAAGACAGAAATAGCGTAAAGAGGGCTACCAGTATTAGATACTACAGGTCTAAGGGGCATGTTTTCTTTGTGTATTTTAACTAAACCATATATTTTACATAAATTTCCATTGTGACAAATTAGCTTATAATATGTGGTTTTATCGATATAAGAATTTTTGCACCATTCACTAAGCAAGGAATTATTTTTATCTTGAATATTCTTAATAATCTTGTTTTGGATAGTACAATAGGTGTTAGTGTCTGACAACAATTCCATCATTTTTGAATCATACACTTGCTTATTCATTATTACGCTAACATTACTTTTATCGGTTCTTATCAAAATGATATCTTCATTCTCTCTCAAGAACTTTTTAGCCCGGGCAAGATCGCAGCTGATTTTTTTATAGAATGATTGTAATTCATATTTTGAATGTTCTGATTTAATTTTTCCAAGTAGGTTAATAAATTCAGCTCTAATTTGTCTTATGTTATTTTCTTGATTTTCATCATTATTTGAGCGAGACCATTTATGAAGAAAATATTCAAAAGAACTGATCGTATTGATAATTGCTTTTTTCCTTCTTTTTTCATCAAAAAACGGCAGATTAAAGTTTGGACCTAGAGCATAAATGTAGAAAAAATCAGATGGTATAATCTTGTTAGAAATATTAATCAGCCATGATTTTATATTTGATTTAATCAAGCGTTTAAATTGCAGAAAGATGTTATTGGAATTTTCTACAAGGTTTTTTATTTTATTTATTTGAGTGGTTTTAAGTTTTAAGAATAATTTTTCTTTTTTTGTTTTTCAAAATTAAGGAACTTTTTTCTTTTTTTGTTTTTCAAATATTTTTAAGTGCTGGAACTAGTAAATTGTATTTGAAATTCTAATGTAGTTGAAATATTTGAGCTCAAATTTAAAAATTTAGGAAAAACACCTTCATCTTTACACCGTCGTAAGAAATTTAATTTATTTTTGCTCTTGGTTACCTGGTTTAAAATATTTGACAGCTTCTTCAGTCTTTGGGTGGTACGATATCCATATTTTTTGGTGCATTCTTCATAAAACCCCATCATGTAACATAAACTCAGGGTTGTAAATAGGAAGGAAAATGAATACCCATTCTTGAGATTAGCAAATTGTATAGTTTCCGGTCTTTTTTGTACAAGGTATCAAAGGGTTCCCAATAAATCAGACCAAAACAGTGTGATATACTTTTCTTTTATTACGATTTTCTTTTATTCAGCAACGTTTTGGCGGTCGTTTACCACCATCATCAGGCTAAAATACATACATTTTATTTATAAATTTTAAATTGTAAATACAAAGGACAGAAATATGGAATGACAGGAATGAATAACAATACCAGGAACTGGCAAAGTGGAAATCAGCATTTAATGTTTGAAAAGGCATAACAAGGACGCTTTGGAGTTGGTGTGTCATGTTTTATTTTGGGCAGACAATTATACAAAATGGCGTTGCTGTAGAGACACGTTGTTTCAGAGTTGACCAAAGTTATTTTAAAATTTTCATCAGTTATCAAGTGGTTAAATAGTAAAAGTTATATTTTCTGCTATATTTCTAAAGGCTGGAAGTGTATTTCGAAGTGTTCTGTGATTAGAATTAGTTTACTTAGATTAACAAACGTTTTATTTAAGGGAGCATTTTTCTTCCTTTATGCACTTGCGCAGTTCCAACATGGGTCTGTCAAAGGATGATTTGGAGAAAATTTAAAACATCGTAAATGTACGTTTAATGAGGAGTTTCTTTAAAAGATTACCGAATCCATCTCCAAAACGGTAAAGGAAGAATTTCAAAGTATTATCAATACCCAAACCGAACGTATCGATGCCTTTGTACAGGAAGTAATCGACCTGAAAACAGAAAACATATCACTGACTCGGGAACTGGACAGCTGCAAACAGCGAGGAACCTAAACATAAGAATCTTTGGTTTGCTATCCACAGATAAAGAAGACATACGCAAGGAAGTTTTAACTGTGTTTAATAGAACATTGAAACTGAATATCAATGACCACGACATAAAAAAATGCCACAGAGTTCAAAACAAAATTCCTAACCCGAAACCGGCTGCAGTGTGGTTCGCTAGTGATGCTACGCGTACGTCAGTACTGCAAAACCGAAAACATTTAAAATCTACGAAAATTACTGTAAAAGAGGACCTAACACAGCGTAGGTTAGTCCTATTTCAAAAAGCCGTCGAAAAATTCTCATCGAAATCAGATGGTTTAATCTACATAAAAAAGTGTGATGGTGTTGTGTCTCGTGTCTGTGATCAGCAAGAGTTGGATAACATTTAAAGCCTAGAACATGTGAGTTCTTTTAATTAATAATGTGGATAATAACAAACAGGAATAATATGTCATATTATTGCTAATATAATAAAAAAACATTAAATATCCAACATATATTATCCTATTTTCTATGTGAAATAATTGTACTTAGATTTGTTCAATATGCTTAGAGCAGGTTTCAGGTTTATGTTTTTGTTTTTCTCTTTTTTTTATGCAAAGACTATTAAGACTATTAAAAAATATAGCTTTAGATTGTATGTATAGGACAATTATTTATCCTTTCTAAAATTTATTTTTCAGATTATTTCTTTGTTTCCTCTGTGTTTTGTTGGTAAACAAGAAAACAATGCATTTTATATGTCTGAATAGGGGTCTAGTATATTATTGCTATTTGCCCACTTTATTGCTTGATTTATCGATTATTTATAAATATGATGAACTAATATGTAAAACATAACTCGAAACAAAGTTTTGATATAATATCATTTTTTTTATTGTTTCTATAATTATAGTTGTGCTTAGTTATAAATTAATTAATTAATATCCGAAATTATTTTTGCTTTATTCTGTACATCAGCCTACCCGCTTGATACAAGCTACTGGAATTTACCTGCTAACAACTGCAATACGTATTTTTTATATTTACTTGATTAAATAATTTTTTGTGTGTTTTTTCCTCGCGAATTGTATACCGCTAGATGGCCACTTGTTGATATATTTTTGTTGCCCTTATTAAACTAAATGAAAATAGCACATTTAAATGTGCGGTCGCTTGTACCGCATTTTGATCAATTTAAAGATTTAGTTCTGGAAAATTCATTTGACATGGTATGTACTACTGAAACATGGTAAATGGTAGAATCGAGTCTGAATATATTGATATTGATGAATATAGTGTTTATCGAAAGGATAGAAAAGATGATAGGCGGGGTGGGGGAATTCTGATTTATATTAAAATTAAAATAACAAATATCAGTATAGATAGAGAATGTAACTTCGAATATCTTTTTTTAAGGCTTGTTTGTTTTTCAGCGGATCATTTTATGCTTCTTGGGGATGTCAACATTAACCTCTTTAATATATCCAATCCGTTCGAGAGTTGCATGAATACACATGAACTTGGCCAATTAATTAATGAACCCACGCGAATAACAGAATCTAATGAAGCCTTGCTTGATCCCATTTATGTTAGCTTTCCAGACAAATGTCGGCTAGCTAGTACCCTTGATGTAGATTTTAGTGATCACAAACTCGTGTATGCTGATTTTAATTTCACAGTAAAAAAAATTCAGCAACATTTTATTAGAATACGCGATTTTAAATATTTTAATGTCAGTAACGTCCATTTAGACCTAAATAATGTATGTTGGCACGACTCCTACCATACAAAAGATATTGATATAAAGGTTAGTATTTTAACTGAAACTATAACTGAACTCTTTAATGTTCATGCTCCAGTTAGGAACATGCGAGTAAGTAAACCGCCGGCTTCCTGGCTGACGGACGTAATTAAAATAATGATGAAAGAGAGGGATTTAGCTTTAATAAAAATATAGACGAACTGAATCTGTTAATGATCATAACCGATACAAGGAACTTCGTAATTTTGTTCTTAGTTGCATTAGGCCCGCAAAGAAAATCTCTGCTACAAGAATGTTTGCTTTAACTGAAAAAAAAAGGGTGGAAGGCTTAAATGTCTGGGTATTAAAATTAATAAAAGTAGGGAGATTCCACTGAACCTTGCTGAACCGAATAGTATTAATCAATATTTTTCTGAATTTGTAAACAAAATAAACAATAACAGCATTCGTGTATCAGAATTTTATAAAGACTTGGAGTGCTGCTGCGATAGTAAATTTGATTTTGTATTGGCCAGTATCAACGATGTTAGACAATGTTTTAATTCTATCAAGTCAAATGCTTCAGGGTGTGATGATTTATCGCGTCGTGTGATAGAGTACTGTATGCCACATATACTGCCACAAATATGTCACATTATTAACACAAGTTTAGAAACGGATTATTTTCCAGCTACTTGGAAACAAGCTTATGTTCATCCGATCCCCAAAGTAAGTAGCCCTTCTGCTTTTTCTGACTTACGTCTAATTAGTCTCTTGCCAATATTTTACAAAATTTTGGAAAAAGTTGTACATAAACAACTCATAACATTCCTCACTAACAATATCATTCTACCAGAAAGGCAGTCCGGTTTTCGGGAGTCCCACAGCACTACCTCTGCTCTTTTAGAAGTGACAGATGATATAATTAGAGCAACTGATTCAAAAAAACTTACCTCATTAGTGTTGTTGGACTTCTCTAAAGCTTTCGACACCGTCGATCACAAGATCTTATGTTCGAAATTAAAATATATTGGACTGAATGAAACGCCACTTAATTTCTTTGAAAAATTTCTCTCTGGTAGGAGCCAGCGAGTTTCTGTAAATGGCTTCATATCTGATAGTCTATCCATTACGACCGGGGTACCCCAAGGTTCTATACTGGGGCCCCTTTTGTATTTGATATATACATTTAACTTATTTAAAAAGGTTAAGGCATGCTCCATTCATGGTTATGCGGATGACCTTCAGGTTTATTATAGCTTTTCCCCGCATGAATCTCAGCTGACCAATACCATAATTAATCGCGATTTAAATATTATAAGTGATTTCTCGACCAACCACAACCTCGAATTAAATGCGAAGAACTCTCATTTCCTGTTTTTTGGAAACCAAAAATACCGTGAAATGTGTTTACAAAGTAACTTTAATCCGCAAGTAAATGATGATATTATTCCATTAGCACAAACTGCGAGAAACCTTGGCTTGATAATGGACTCTAACTTACGTTTTACAGATCATCTATCAGGGTTACTGAGAAGATCATATTGTACAATGAACATACTTTATGCAAATAAGCAGGCATTTTAGGTTTTAACTTGAAAAAAAAATTATGCGAGAGCCTCGTTTTTTCAGTCTTCAACTACGGTTGTGTTGTTTATGGACCTTTTCTTGACGTAGCTTCCAGGAATAAGATACAACGTGTTCAAAGAATATGTGGTAGATTTGTTTTTGGTATAAGAAAATACCACTCGGTTTCAGAAAAATTAAAACTACTTCAATGGTTGCCAATGAACTGCCTTTGGCAAACTCAGCTGCTAACATTTACGTCTGTACGACATCGAAACTTGTTGGCTATCCCACGGTACAGGACAGCCTACTTTCAAGGTTCTTTTTCTTATATTTTCAGTTTGTTCAGTTATATAATACCGTTGATCCCTCTACAAACTCTCTATCTTTAGTAACCTTTAAAAAGAAAGTTAAGTTAAAGTATTTGCATGATTTCTTAAGTGGTACATAACTAAACTTATCGTACTTTTTTTTCTCATCTATATCCTGGGCACATTGTTCTCATCCAAATTTGGTTAGGTGTCTGTTTTCTGGCATGTCGGTTGGTGTTTTAGGAATGCATATATTATACTTATATTTTCTTTATATTGCGCTGTCAATAACTTTTTTTTCATGGAAAGTCCTTTACACTTAGGTTATATGTAAGAATAACTTTATAAGAGCTAAATATCCCCAATATGTAATTGTATTTAATAAAGACGTCTTATTATTATTATTATAATTTATAGGATTTTTAAAGGAGGTCTTACATCATAGATACTTAGAAATCCTTGAGGAAGTTATTCTAGAACTGCTCGAAAATATTCCTTTAGCCCAATATAATGCTGTTTACGTACAGCAAGATGGTGCCCCAAGTCATAACTCTACGCTCTTAAGGGAATTTCTTGATAATAACTTTCCTCAAAGATGGATATGTATCAACGAACCGGTTAGATTTTTTTATGGCGCTATATGCAAAATGAAGTATATAAACACGATGTGACGGCATAGCAGAACTTCGGGAGGCAATTCATTAGCCTTTCGAAATCTGCGAATGAGACCAATGGTTCTTTTTAACGCTATTTAAAAAATTATAAAAATGTGCCAATTTTGCATTAGAGAAAATGGTCGTCAATTTAAACCACCTTTCAAATCACCTTTAAAAATTTGTTTTTTTGTATTTGTTATATTGTTATACTATGCTATAAAAATGTTGTTACAAACTCACTGTTATTAATAAACTCTATAGGTATTTTTATATAAGAAAATATCTATATGCAAGATATCCAATTCTTCGTTAGTAATATGTAACTTTCAATTGTTTATTATTGTTATTCATGGCCTATACTATTAAATTTCTGAGAAAAAGTGTAAGTAAAAAAATTAAAAAAAAATTTATAGTCTATAAATATACCGGGTGTTCCATTAAAAAATAAAGTAGGGTCCGATAACTTTTTGACCTGACCCTGTATACTAAATTCGAAGGCAGAATTGAGTTCTAAGGGAAAAGTTAAACGGTTTTCACATTTTCGATAAGTTATCTGACAGTTGAGATACGAGGGGTGCAACAAAAAAAATTTGCAAATGCAACATTTTCAATTTAGCCCTGTATCTTAAAAACTAAAAGGGCTATGATAATTTTGCTAATCTTTAGTTTTACGCAAAAGTAGCAGACTGTCGCGAAAACCTCAACTTTCAATCTCTAAAAATAACGGAGATACCCCGCAAAAGTAGCCAAAATTTGCAGATTATACGCATCAAAGAGATAGTTTTCAAAATCAAAAGAGTTCCTAATTTAGAAGTGTGAGCTTCACCCCCAAAAACAACCCTTAATGCGCACTCAGAAATCATTGGTCGCACAGAAAATTATATACTCACTAAAAATGTTGCCTGTAAAATTTTTTACGGAAAGGGTTCGTTTGCTTATTTTATTTTTTCGAACAACTAGTGATCGAAGTCATGGGTTGCTTTCAGCGTTTTCAGATTAAAAATACGAATTTTTGATTATCTGACCTTACAATTTAAAAATAATTTTAATCTAATGATTACAAACACGTTTACACCTTAAAATTACAATGAAAAAGTTTCGTAATCTCTAGTTAGAGTTTTGAAATTTACCTTAAAATAGACTATTACAATGAGAGATTAACGACTAGTTGGCAGCACCTGCAGCGGCGCAGGCGTCGCGCCATCGACAGGCTTTTCTCGGCCGTGCTCTAGTATATTTTTAATGTTATATTATAATAATAATAAGTATTTTACTATTGTATGGTAATTAGCGCGTTTACAGATGCAGGTGCCGTGCATTAGTTCTACCCATGAAATACTTGCATGTGTTATAATAATTGTGTTATTGGTTAGTGCAAATAAAAATCGCTATCTGAAGGTGAAAGGTCAAAAAAGATTTGATGAAACCGGTTCACGTAAGCAAACTCAGAGAAGATAGCAAACGCAAATATTTTATTAAAACATTCGAATATATCAGGGACTATGATGGCTTCATCAACTGGAAAAATTAATTAATAAAGTTGGTAAAGACATTATTCAAGTCGATTCCACTAGGCTTTTACAACGAATAATATGCACTGCTCACTCTCCAGATGATTTGTATTCTTGCTTTAAGCATGAACTTCCTTCTGTACCTTTAATCTTTATTTGACAATAATGGAACGATGAGAAAGGCAAAAAAGGCAGCATGTTATGACATAATAAGGACTATGATTGCTTCATCAACTGGAAAAATTAATTAATAAAGTTGGTAATGACACTATTCAAGTCGATTCCACTAAACTTTTACAACGAATAATATGCACTGCTCACTCTCCATATGATTTGTATTCTTGCTTTAAGCATGAACTTCCTTCTGTACCTTTAATCTTTATTTGACAATAATGGAACGATGAGAAAGGCAAAAAAGGCAGCATGTTATGATATATTTAATGCAATTGCGGAACGAGAAATCGACACAGGAAATTATCACTTTGTACTGGACGGGGGTTTTCTTATCCACCGGATGGTCTGTCCAAAAGAAGGTACCTTTGGACATGTTTATGCTGCATGTACCAACTTTATTAGAAGGCTTCAAAAAGTCACTGTGGTATTCGACGGCTACTCCGAAAACAGTACAAACACAAAATTTAGCGAACGTGAAAGGCGATTACTTAAACGTATGAGTCATGAGATCGTTTTTGATAACAATACTTTCTTGGTTGAAGAACAAAGTAACATCCTAAGCAATATTAAAAATAAGGAACGCGGCTTTCTGTTCACCTGAATAGCGAAAATATCAGCACTGATGTCCAGATTATCCGTTCTGCTATCAGAATATCCGCGAAATGAAAGTTCTAGTTGTCGAACAATACGTCGACCTTCTTGTTTTAATAACAGCACTTTCCCCTGAAAAAAATACGTACAAATCTTTAATAGGAAAAAAGACCTTGATATTATAGTAGATAAAAAACAAAAGTATTAACGTCCGTAGATACATAAATAAGAAAGAAATTAACGGACATTTGGACAAAATATTCTGCCTGTAGTAAGCTTATTCAAGCATAGGGTCCAAAAATAACGGACCATTATACTGACAAGCCTTCAAGTGCTTTCCATCATCTCTACCGGCATAATTGACGACGTTTCGTCCTATATGGGGCTCATCAGGCCAATGCAGCCGTGTGGTAGAGATGATGGAAAACACTCAACGGTATGTTGAATATAAACGATGAAAATATTAGGCAGTGAGATATCATAACCCATAGAGTAAGAGGTGTCACCTATGGGACCAAATGCGAGGTTTATAATTTATTCCTCTAGTAATGTTTAAAAACATTAAAATATACGCGACATACTCAGGCATTCATTTTTTATTTGGGAAGCCGTGCCATAGCAATTATTTTATTGGCGAAAAGACGGCCGCGTTAGCCTGATGAGCCCCATATAGGGTTTTTCAAAGCTGGCAGACCTTGTTCTGCTTTTCCTTAAGATGACAGGGTTAGTTTCCAGTGGAATTATAAGAATACGGGGCATATTCACCAAATCGTCCAGAAATGTTATTGAAGAAAAACATATTGGTTTTATAGAAAAAATACGCAATAAAACAATACAAAAAATTGTGTTTAAAAATCTCGGTGACCAGGCGACCATTTAAAAAAAAATGCTATAAAAAAGGATTTTTATAGCATTTTTGGATTCTAAAAAAAGTACTAAGCTTATGCGGTTTTCCAGTCGTTTTTGAAATATTGCACTTGAATATTTACTTCACGTGGGTAATAAGTTCATCTGGCAAACAAGATGCCTCCTAGCTTTTTACTTCCCTGGTAAGAGGAAAGTATTGTAATCGTGAAAAAATCGCTCTCCCAGGTTTTTACAGATCTTCACGTTTTAGGGTTCCTAGATGCCAAAAAACATGTTTTCTCTATTCTGTCCGTCTGTTTGTCTGCTCACGGAATAGCTAAAAACTACACATCTGATTGACTTAAAATTTTGTTTAAAATTTAAGAGACATATGCGGATGATCTGGTAACCTTTTGGTGCAAATCTAATACGGCAAAACATGGTCTAGTGAAATGATAAAAAAATTATTACAAAAAAAACTACTTATTCAATTTACCTCAAATTTTGCACACAAATCAAGTGTGACATGAGTATAAACTTGTAACATTTTGTTACGAATTTAAGATGGAAAAACAATACTAGATGTATTTCAAATTTTGTGCAAGAATTAAGAGTAATATAGCGATAAACTGGTAAAATTATGGCACGAATTCCAGATAGCAGAGCAAAATAAAATGTTTCAAAAATCAATGTAAAAAAAACTTGTTATTCAATTGACTTAAAATTTTGTATAAAAATTAGATGTGATATAGGTATAAATTTTGATACGAAGTTAACATGATGGAATAAAATGGCAATCTAATGAATTTTTTATAAAATCAATATAAAAAACTACTTACTATATGCTTATTAAAATTATTTTAAATTATACCTAAAAATCAAGTGTGGTAAATGAGGAAACTGGTAAAATCTTGTCACGAATCCAATAGATTGGAATAAAATGGCTCCCAAAAAAGACAGCTTAGACGTATTACTACATTAATATGTAGAAACTATACTATATAAGTATCACTTCACTATCGCTAATAAAAATATCCATAACGAGGGAACTTTCGAGTAAAGGAAATTTACTGATTTTTTAATTTTTGGTATTTAAGTTTCGTGAATTTATAACGAAGGTAATGTCAAGATTGACAATAACCGTTTAGTCGGCGTGAATTCATAATTTTATGGGTACAGACATATCTAAGGGAAATACATTCTAAATTAAATTATTCTGAAATGACTGCAAAACCGCATCGAGTATAGTAATACAAAAATAAGTCTAGAATTTTCTCATAGAATCCAAAAATGCAATAAAAACCATATTATCTAATATAAAATCAGCGAAAAAATCAATCTTTTATACTATATCTTTTTTATTGAATGTTCAGTTGTTTCGCTAATATTTATACATCTTTATAAAGAGAGGAGTTATAAGGATTGTTCACTTTTCTAAAAACATTTTAAAATGTCTGTCTTTCTGCACAAAACTGTATACTGCACTGCTGAAAAGATAAGTTACTAAACTTTTTAAGTAGTATTTTACAAAGCTCATTAGACCCCACAAATGTTCACGACTCCCTCGAGGCCCTAATCTTGCCACTTTTAATTATTTTTAATCGCCAACTTTGGAAGGTAATGTTTAAAGAAATGGATGCCGAGATTTGGAGGAACCAAAAAATAAGATAATTTAGATGTCCTTTTTTATTGGTTTAGGAAGTGTAATTAATTTATTATTTAACATTTTATAATTAATTACCTGTATATTTAAGTTAATTTTTTTAAATTGTCACACCCTTAGAACCTTTTTTTAAAGCTACAAAAAAATGTTTATATGAAAGTTGTACGATTTTTCCTAAGTATTTACATGGCGGTAAATTTAAAAATATACTAATAATTTAATTTAATTTATCTGGGAACCGAAGTTTAGAGTTCCATCCTTCCATGGACAAAGTTTTTTAATTAGCTTTATAATATTTTTATTTATTTGTTGTTGGAATGTTTTTGTTGTTTTAAGCTGGGCTTTTTAATGCTTAATTTATTAAATACATTACTATTAGGTTCTTAGATGTAATGATGCCTATTTGTTTGGCGAAACACATGTAATCATAGAATTTTTTTCACTGTATATTAAACCATTTGACTGAGACCGAGATATTGTTTTTCTCTTCTGCAATTATTAAACCAGGTCTCTTAGAGATATTATGGACGAATTACTTCTCTAATTTTTTGTTTATAAAATTCTGGAACCGATGCTAGAATGTTGGTTTCCTTTACATTTATAATATGGCCAGTGATATGTTGGTGTTCAGTTACAGCAGATTGAACAATTTGTTTCCTTTTAGTACATCGTTCAGGTTCCTTAAGTCTAGTTGATATTGAGCATCCTGTTTCTCCTACATACACTCTCCACAGGGGCAAGGAATTTTATATACTCCATCTGTTTCAGGGATCGCAAGCGTTATCCAATCTTCTTATGTGTATTGAAGATTGTACGTATGTTGGACCGCCAGAATAATCGTCCTATTTTGTCTGTAGTACCATGTATGTAGGGAAGTACAACATTGTCAAATGGTGGCTTCTTATTTTTATCCTTTGGCGGAGTTGAATTACTATATCTTTTAATTGAACGGGTAATATCTTCAGTGCAATAGCCATTGCCTCTTCGGTCAGTTTTGATGTTTCCGATGTTAGAGAATCTTGATCAGAAATCGAAATAGCTCTGAATACTAGTGAGCTAATAACTGATTTCTTTTGTGCTGGATGGTCATGAGAATTTGTATTTAAGTATCTATGCGTCGGTTTTCTATACACAGAATGTCCTAATGTACCATTTTCCTTCCTTTGAACACATACATCTAAAAAGGGAATCGTTCCGTTAGATTTAGTTTCCACTGTGAACTTGATATTATGAAACAATAGTTCAATCTGCTGTAGCTGAACTGGACATATTACAAATGTAAAGCAAACCAAGGTTCTAGAATCGGTTTCAGGATTTTATAAACGAAAAATTAGAGAATCTATTGAAATGTTTAAACATACAAAAAGTTTCAATAGGGATACGGGTTACGGTCTACATCACACGCGGAAACCGATCTTAACACAGGGTTACGGTTCGACGAGCACAAGTTGGGTATAAAAGCCCGCCTGAATCTCTTCGAGCTCATTGTCGAAATAGAATTATAGAATATTATAGGTGACTTGAAATGCAAACATCCACAGGGGAACAGCACCACACAGGATAGAAATGGACAAAGACTCCTGGACTTCTCGGAAGCCAAGGGAGCATAGTGATAGGACCAGATAGGCCAATGTTTCTACCAAGAAACCTTGGCCATCCTCAGGTGGTAGACATAGCAATCCTAAAGAATATAGTCCATGACTTCGACATAGAAACCCTCGAGGAAGGTACATCGGATTATAATCCGATAGTACTCACACTGGGTAGAGAAAACAGGGCTCAAGAAACCTCAATCAGGAAACAGACTAACTGGAGGACTTATCAGGATAAAGTCTAGGATAAAATCGAAATAGCAGCCATTAATAACCCTCAGGAACTGGAAAGAGCCGTAGAGACTCTAGAGAACAAAATACTGGAAGGATTCCACGAAAGCACAGTAATTATGAACACTCCTCACGTTCAGCCGGGAAGTGACCTCCCTCGAGAGCTGAGACTTCTCATAAGAGAGAATAGAAGGCTTAAACGTGCCTATGGAAGGAGACATCTCGAGCAGGATAGAATAGCCCTAAACAGGCACTCAACTAGGTTGAGAGATACATTAAGGGTACACAGAGACAGAATGTGGTCTAATAAACTACGGGAATTAGACACAAAGGACAATACTGCATGGCAAATGCAGAAAACGCTAAGGCCTGAGAACAAACCAATGCCTCCCCTGCACGGGGCAGGAGGAATGGCATACACAGACCAGGAAAAACGAGAGGCCTTAGCAGACACTCTCGAACGAGAGTTTCCACTAAACCAACATCCGCTCGAAGATGATCAACATGAAATAGAAGTAATTAATGGCTGCAGAAGACTAAACAACACAGAAACCCCTGCCACGGTGGAGCACCTGGCTACACCACAGGAGGTTGAAAATGTCGTAAAATGTCTAAAGAAGCGTAAAGCTCCAGGCAAAGATGGCATAACCAATCAAATGATAAAGCAACTTCCTAGAAAAGGAAAAGGAATTGCTGCACTAACCAGCATAACAAATGCAGTCATGCTGAAATAGTGATGATTGGTAAACCAGGGAAAGACCTAACTTTCCCTCAGAACTATCGACCGATAAGTCTGCTGCCCGCACTCAGTAAAACCGTCGAATGAGTCCTGAACATCAGGCTCAAAGACGAAACAGACGCCCTAGATATTATCCCTAAGGAGCAATTCGGCTTCAGAAGCGGCCACTCAACAGAATTGCAGGCTCTGAGAATAGTTGAAACTGTCACCAGCGGTTTCAACTTGAAAGAAGCTACTGGCACGGTCTTCCTAGACGTAGCCAGAGCTTTTGACAGAGTATGGCACAAAGGACTTGTGTACAAAATGCAAAACGCAGGTTTTGCAGCAAAGACATGCAAACTGATTGCCCACTATCTGGATGATAGATCGGCAAGCGTCAGAGTCAAACTCTCCAAATCGATACCTAGAAGATTAGAAGCAGGAGTGCCTCAGGGATCTGTGTTAGGACCGCACTTATATAACGTGTATACACATGACATCCCCAAGACACACACCACTTCTATAGCCCTATACGCCGACGACTGTGCTATAGCGGCAAAGCATAGAAATGCAGGTATCATTTGTAGGAGACTACAGGAAGAAATGGATCTGATAAGTGACTGGTGTATCATTTGGAAGATCAAAATAAATGCACAAAAAAGCCAGGCCATCCTCTTCTAAAAGAGGAGGATGATACCCCCAGAGGCTATAAGCATTGATGGAGATGACATCCCATGAACTCGATAATGGATAAGGGTTTAACATGGAAACCTCATATACCCTCTTTTGAACCGAAGAAGCTCCATGGCTCTTCGTACAAAGCTGATAAAAATGATCGCAATTAACATATGGAGCAGTAGCGTGGGCGTATGCAGCGCCCACCTACATAGACCAACTGGCAGCTGCAGAAAATAAGTACATAAGGACTGCGGTAGACGCACCTTGGTATATAAGAAATGCCCAGATCCAGCAGGACCTGGACTGGGAGCCTCTCCAGACAACAATCAGGAAGAAAGCCATGAAAGGCATAGAGCGGACAGCAGCACACCCATTTGAAGAACTCAGGATGCTAGTGGACTATGACCCTCAGGAGGAGCGGTGGGTACACCGGGTCTACCATCGTAGGCCCCGCGATGACACACCATTACACTGACAATATACACATTTCTCTGTTTTCAGACAACTCTCCTATATTGACCGCGACAATATAGAAGAGGTGCGATGTGAGTACACACAACCGGATGTGTACGGGCTGACACACCTAAGATAGCGATAACTTATGGTTTATTAAGGCCCTAGGCCCGTTACACCGATAGTACCAGGAGGAAGGTCGGGTGGATGATGGGTCCTCTGGGCCATTGGGCCCTTCGCGCTCGAGCTCATTCAGTGTTCAGATCTCATGGAGTAAAGATCCCTGAAGATGCCTCGGGCAATTGAAGGCGACACGGTCTAATCCCAAGAACCATGATTTCTTAATTCAGAAGTTTCACCTGCGGTTTCATTGAATAAAAAAAAAT
Organism: Kuschelorhynchus macadamiae; assembly: GCA_030620095.1. Lineage (NCBI taxonomy): Eukaryota > Metazoa > Arthropoda > Insecta > Coleoptera > Curculionidae > Kuschelorhynchus > Kuschelorhynchus macadamiae. The sequence goes on from JAUTXW010002782.1 coordinate 647,012, forward strand.
AGTATGTAATATTGTTCGTAATTTTTATAGAATCTGATATTAGCCATTATTTAAACAATAAAATATGACTTAAAGCACTGCACAAGAATCAGATGCCGACATAAGTTCAAAATGGAAGCAGTAATTGTAGTCATTAAAAGCTCTTGTTTTCTACTGCGTATCTACAATCACAGCTAGCTTGTAAATTGTTATTATTTCGTTAATAATTCCAAATTGCTGCAGCCTTATTATTATAAATGAATATTACGTGTTATATATTTTGATGTTTTAAAATATAAAGGCTGTAGTTTGGTCTGTAATTCAATATTTGAGGCCCCCAGAAAAAAAACTAATTGCATAGTATTCTACGTAAAACTCTATATTAATCCATTTTTACTTTTTAATATGTATTTTAGCTTTGTATTATGATACAAAGGCTGCCTGGAAAGTGTACTTTTTTAATATTGCCCTGTATTTCAACAACTAAGAAGGCCATGCGAATTTTGTTTACGGCATCTTTCTTTTCACGAACATCCCTCTATCTTCAATAGTAACTGAGATACCCTGCAAAAGTATCGAAAATGGTATACCCTGTACATATTAAATGTGTGTACAAATTGCTCAATAAAAAACAAAGATTGACGGTTTTTAGCGTTTTTTTTTTAATAAAAATTATCTGAATTTTAATACAATTTATTCGGGAATTTACCCAATCACCGCATATAGATAAAAGCTCAAAGCGGAATTGGAAATAAAAGCAAGATTCTTTTAAATTCAATTTACTTCTCAAGTCATAACTAACGTCAGCGGAACTAGAACAAAGGAACCGTAACACAAACAATTTAAAGATTTATAGCAGCACAACTACTGGCCAAACTTTTGGCCCAATTCTCTATCGCGATGTAACGTTCGTCGCTACAATTTTCCGTCATCTTCAACATCTTGTTGACCTGGTCGATCTTTCCCTTTATGTAACCGTCTAAAATGTACGAGACAAGTAAATTTTCCACCTCCTCTTCGTCTATTCCCAGTTGATCGCTTATAAAGGAAATCCTAATATTTCTGTACGGTTTTATCAATCCAATCAGCGCGTTCCCTCTTACGTATTTCAGCAGCTGCTCTAAATGTTCCCGAATAAACGGGTCAGCCATTAATGATTCCTAAAAGCGGAAAACTTTCGTTAAGCAAATAATTCGATTATATTCTCGCGTGCGCCTTTCAAGAATATTTAATGAATACGGAGAAATAGTCCGGTAAGTAGAGCTATTTTTTAGGTCGAATTTCAGGAATACTCGGAAGCAGGCTATTTTTTTAACCTGCAGTTCTTTGAGTGCTTTTTGAAACTAACCAAAATGTATATTGCTCTAGATCTTTCATAAGTGCAAAAAATACAAAATTTAAAAATTATTATGTTGGAATCAAGTGGAAAATTTTGGTACGAACCCAAGATAGCGGCACAAAACAAAAAACTAGAAATTACTTAATGATTGCAAATTGTGTGCCATAGCTAATTGTGGTATAGTGCTTAACTAGTACAACTAGTGACTAATTCAAGATGGCGGAACAAAATTGCGGCCGAATAAAAATTTTGTAATCGTGAAAAATTCCCCCTCTAGATTTTACATATATTCACGTATAAACGTCCCTAGATGTTTTTCGTTTTCGGAACTTAATTTACGCATCCTCAGGACACATATAAAGGGTTCAAAAGCCAATCAGTGTAAATTAGTTTTTGCCCGGAAATAACTTACATTCTGCAATGGATGTTGTGCTATTAAAACTTTCAGACGACAAAAAGTTAGTTAGTATTTTCGCTATCAAGCAAAAGATGGCCCCACTTATTCTGTTTACAGAAAATTTTACAACATTATTTAGAAGCCAACTAATGTAAGTCATGTCAGTCATACTTCAGTTCTGTTAGTGAAGTACAGTTTATGTGAGCACTATTCAAAAACAAAATTAATTAATTTGTACCTACCATTCATATTTATAATATTGAAATATGAACGTTTCAGAAAATGAAAATGATTCTTTTTCTGACAGTGGATCTGAGTATTTCCCGGAAAACGAGCAAAATTCATCAAATTCCGGTAAGTGACATAACCTGTCCTAATTATTTTCTAATTATTATTTTCACAGGGTAAATCCTTCACTGACTGGACTAAAAGCCGAATTTCAATTTTGGTATCCGGAATATACGTTTACGGTTGTTTGGAAATTAAACTAATATTTTTAGCTAATTTAATGTTTTTTTTTTGGACAATTAGACACAAAGCACTTGTTCACTTTTAAAAATATGACAGATTTTTGCTGAGCTCATTTTGATGAAAGATAAATGTGTTGTTTCTACTTGATGAATTGCCTACATAATATGACATACTTTTAATATTTGTGTAATTGCATGTTAAATATCCACTTTTTGCCACCCATTAGCACGACTAACTCAATTTTCTGTATTTAGAATTTAAAAAAAAACTGAACTATATTTCTTTATTTTTTAATTTACAAAGTTCTATTCTTTTCGGTATTTACCTTCAGAAAAAAAGTTTGCTATTCAAATTTCCCATTGGCAAAAAATAACAAAAACAAACACATTAACAAAGTTCATTTAGTTTATAAATATAGTCAAAAAAAATTAGTGAAATATACAGGGTGCACCAAATTAAGTGCGTACTATTGTTAAGTAGTTTATTATTGCAACTACAGAGTCGGATGAATTAGCAGCATTTTTCTTGCGGTTAGAATGGCAAAAAAGTGTCTGAATAATTAGAAAATTGTGTATTTTTTAATAGAACACCCTATATATTTTTGACAGTTACGATTGCAAATGGCTTTCTGATCAAAGAAGAGCATATGCAGTAGTGGCCTAAAATTTAAGATAACCTTGTTATTAACGTATTTTACTTTTAGATAAATATTTCTAAAATCAAATTTTATTTTACGTTTTTAGTTAGTATTTCATTTAAGTAAGAAAAAATTAGAAGAGAACCTAAAACAAATTTGCAAATATATTTGCACTTTCTTAAATACATATTCGCTCATTTTTTAACACCATTGTTCTGCCATCGATATATATTATAATACGCCTAATACTATCCCAAAATGCGTTCGAGTTTTTAGCAGGCTGTGTTTAACACAATCTCAGTACTAAAAGTTTAATAGAGTTAAATCGGGTAATCTTGGCGGCCAATTAATCGGGCCTGCGATACATCTATCTTGAAAAGAGTTTTTTAGCAGTATTGTGACTTCACGAATCTGATGTGGGAGACCTCCATTGTGTTGGAAATATATTTCATTTCGTGGTTCTAGATTAACATCGTCCAAGTAGTCATTTAGTATTACCGACAACATAACTCATATCATTTGCGTTGCAAAATATCTGTCTGCTGTGTATTAGACGACACTAAAAATTAATTGAGTTGTTCTGGGATGGGCAATGAATACATTTTATCTTAACTAAAAGTGAATATTCTTACGATTAAACATAACACTATTAGAAATCTTGGGCTCAACACCCCAAAGAACGTGCTTTAAAAATATTGTGATTTCGTCGTTCTCTGTTATGTAGCGTGCGTAACCATTAAGAAAACTAAGTTTTCTTTAGGCATCATCGGGTAATAATGTTTGAACCAGATGATATTTATAAGGCACCAATTTATATTTTTTTGAATTTCTCCAAGTTGTAAATAAACTTAAACCACTGGTCCTTATCAAATCTGGGGTACAGTTTTCTTTGTGCGCTTCAAAGTATGCCAACACGTCTACTTCCATGTATTTACTTGTTATGAATAATTTTTTTACTTCTACCTTTTCGAATGTATGAAAATATATTGAAGAAAACGAAAAGGTATTTGCATATTTGTTATAGGTTTGTTTTTTTTCTTATTTCTTACTTAGATAAAATACTAAGGATTAAATAAACTTTATTTCAGGCATACATAGCCTGCTAATTTAAAAGTAAACGAGACAATACTTGTTCGCCATCGATTAGGAAATTCGAATCAGACGAATATAGAAACCTAAAAAAAATAAAGCTAATACAAGCGTGTTAAATATATCCTACTTCATGCACATGTTTAAGACAGCCTGTGTGATACTATTTTTTAAAATGTGATTTTTTGACTGAGACAGATAAATGTTTATTCTATTCAGCACCGTGTACAAGGTATTTGCGGTGTAGTCACTTTATTAGTAGAGACTCGTGGCTTCCGCGAAGTGTTACTATTTTTCAATGAAACGAAAGGTGGCAAAAGTAGATTTTTTGTTGCTCTGTTCGTTCTTGATATATAAGGCAAAATTGATTTTGTTCTATTTTCAGACCCCTCGCACAACTCACTTATATTGTAATTTAAAAAGTAAAAATGGTTCTCCATAGAGTTTTTTACACAGTGGCGTAGTTATACACCCGTATATTTATACCATTTTATATTCTGCTCATTAAGAGCTTCTTAATGATATATATAACAACAAATAGTTGTTTTCTAGTTGTAGCTCTTAATCGAACATTTTAGTTATACGTACTTGGCCTAGACGGAAAGACATACTGTCAATCCTGTATTAACGTTTTGGCCTGATTTAATCATTTAAAAATGTTAATGATAAGTTACATAGTTTTTATAGGCTTTTTAAATTCTAGTTTAAATACTTTTATTTCGTTACCTACAAATTTTAAATACATAAACATGGCAGGGAATGAACCTTTAATCCATTAGGAAAAGTGTGAGGTGTTTTATACTATCTGACACGTATTTGAAAAGGTACATATTTTCTTATTATGCTTGGTATTTTATCAGTTATACCATTTTTAATATTATATAAAGAGACTCTAAAAGAAGACAACTATATTCCATATAATTAAAATAACTTTTTGTTATTTGAAATCTCGATTGATAATAAAGTTATTTTTAGTAATAGCTAGGATTTTCCATCTTAAACATGGCCAGAAGATGCAAAATTAAAATGTTCGATTTAAGGGCAGAAAATAAAAAACAAATATTAAATGTTATATATCACTGAAAAGTTCTTATTGAGAAGAATCTAATAATGTATAAATGTACAGAGTGTTTCGTTTAAATAACACAAGTTTGATTAATATATCAAAAACTATCAGATCTGAGAAATATGTAAATATACCACTATATTCTATGAAAAAACTCTATAAACATCAATTTTTTCATAAATTACGACATAAATTGTGAGAGAGATCTGAAAATAGAAAAAAAAATCAATTTCCCCGGGTATATTAAAAACAAGTGCCATAAATAATTTACTTGTGCTAACTTTAATTTCAACAAAAATTAGCAACATATCGCGAAAACTGCAAGCCTCTAACTCTGCTAATTAAGAAAATATCCTGAAAATACAATGAAATCCGGACACCCTGTATTGTTTAGTGCACAAATTCATCTGGACAACCTTACATACTAATGACAGATGTCACGAGTGTATGTCCAAATATTGCCAAACATATTTTTTACACAGTATATATAATTTCTAAAAAAAAATTGTTGTAAAATTCCTCTCAATAAATACGTCCTTTCTAAGGCAGTATTTGCGAACAGGATTAAAACTTGAAAACAAACCTTATTTATGTCGAAAATGATAACAAAATCTCCCATTTTGTTGTTTTGGAACGCGTTGATCAACAGGGTGAGAGCTTTAATCTCCGGGTCATTAGCGTAGGGCTTAGCCTCTTGGGAATCGAAAGGGTTAATGGCGCTCTTCATCAGCATGCTGTTCAGTATTAGGTATTTTAGGCAATTAATTCGCCTCGGGTTGCCCGACTCATCGTAATTTTTAAACGCCTCGAAAAAATCCGTGTAAGCTTTGTCAAATTCGCCGGCTCTTAGATGCATTTTGCCACCTGAAAAGAGCCTTTTAATAAACGGAGAGTCATAGCTATTTAAGTCATGAAAATAAAATTAAATCACTAAAAATGTGCAAGTTTCTATTTCTGTTATGAGGCGCATGTACTCAAATTAAATATACAAGGTGTCCCACATAAAACTCAAACAATTTAATTGTTCATTAATTGAATTATTGAAATTTGCTGGACAAAACAATATTATCCTTTAGGAAATCATGGTTCTTGGGATTAGACCGTGTCAAATAGAAACTGTTTCCGATATTTCAAGTTCGATTGCACGAGGTATTTTCAGGGGTCTTTACTCCATGAGATCTGAATACTGCGAGATCCCTGAAGATGTCTCGTGCAATCGACGGTGAAACATCAAATAGTAATTCCAATTTGATACGGCCTAATCCCAAGAACCATGATTTTTTAATTGACCAAAGTCGTGATAGCTTCCGTTCCAAAATATTCCCTTCTTTGTTTGCTCAGACACACATCCATTATTGTTTAAAACTTCTCCACAGGGCTTTCTTCAAATTTTTGAAGCCGTATTTTTACAGTGCTTGCAATTTCTGTTTGAAAATAAATCCCGGAGTGAACTTCAAACAGGTGTTTGGAGCTTTTTTATGTGAAGCCAAAGCAGCGCTGTTAGCAATCCAGTGTCAGGCTTTCGAGCAACAGGCATAATTCTTTTTTCCCTTAACTCAATTCCTGATTATGCTTTTTTAAATCCAGACGTAACAACACAACATGACCCAAAGGATTTTTCTAAATTAGCTGACAGCAAATAATATCCAAATGAAGAAATCAGAAATGGTAGCAGGTCTCCTAGAGAAGGTTGCAGCGAAGTATTCTTCTTCTAGTTTTCCTCTACCAGGTTGCAGTAATGAATCAAATAAATCTACAAATCTTTATGCCGCATTAACTTCTAGAGAAGATTTAGAATAAAAAATTGAAGACTTGACGCCTGGAAAAATGCTTAATCAGATTTTGCCAATTCCGTAGCGAGTTGAAAAGGCACGGAAAAATAGAGGTAAGCATGCGGTAATTCTCAATAATGAATCTAACATCCAAAAAGTGAAGCAGAGAGAAAAAAGAAAACAAAAACTATGAAGAAATTAACTGTTAAAAAAACTAAGAAGAATATGAAGAAAGTAGAAAATTGCACTACAGCCGAAGAGTCTGAGATAAAACTAGAAGATGAGATAGAAAGCTGAGAAGATGATACAAGTTGCGGATGTGGTAAAAATTATTGTTCTTATACTAAAAATGTAAAATGGATCGAGTGCATAGTGTGTCGTCTTTGGATGCACGATGACTGTTCTAAATTCGTGAGCATGTGTGATTCATGTGGTAAACTTGCCAAAAGGAAATAATTGTTGAGTTTTTCTTAAAAAATAAATAACTGCAGGTTTTTGGTATCATCTTTCCCGGCTATTGCTTTCCAACTCACCCGCCTGGGGTCAGGGGAGATGATGAAAGCATATTTTAAACTGTTTTTTTTTTCGTTAACATCGTAAACTATATTTAGGAATTTGTAAGTTTTTTCAATGTACTCTTATCTAACCAATGAACTTTTGAATTTGTAATATCCTTATAGCAGAGCTCGTGACAAAAAATGCAAATGATTTTTGAGATGGCTCATATTTTAATATGATGTAGTATTAAGGATATACATGAGTCAGCACCCTCTCGCAAGGTCAGGTAGTAGAACACCTGGCAGCAGCGCGTTTTGTAGTTTGTTAAATTATCACGTGCATCACTACAACTGTTTCGTAATAGTTGAAAATTGGCGTTAAACTGGACGAAAAAGTGGTCAGATCGCATAGTGGTAGAACGCGGCGAGTTAGCACGTCGAATAAGTTGTAGCGATAATGATCTCAGTACAAGAGTTTTGTAATGACTGGAAATCTACTTAATTATTATATATAAAAAAAGAAAAAAAACACACTGTTAAAAATTTGGTTAAAATTACGTAATTTTAATTGTCAAAATAATAAATGAATTCTGTTATTCTACATTAGTTAAAATTTTACTTAATTGTTATCGATGTTTTACTATTAAAATGTGATTTTACACTATTACATGTAAAAAAAATATAATGTAAATGTATAAGTACGCGAATTTACTAAAGATTTTTAAAAATACTTCGCGATTTTACCAAACATCCGTGAAAATTCATTATGTATCCAAATTTTACTAATAGGTAGTGGTATGTTTCATGAGTTGTCGCTGGTCAAAAGCAAGACAAAAACAAAAGAAGAAATTTTACCAGCCAACTTCACATTTTTATTATCCTTATTCATTAATCGTTTGGCAGTGCATGGCTATTTTAAGGTTTAAAGTGTTTCAGTGCGCGTTTTAGTGTAAAAAACAACATATCCTGTAAAACTAGATGTCTTAAAAAATAATCGGCCGTGAAAGTAATATTTGAGTTCAAGTGAAGTATTTGTGTAAAAATTAGGTAAGAATTTAGTAAATTGTTACATGTTTATTGTTTAATTATTAATATAATATATAATTTAATAATAATATTTAATTAACATTAGATGCATTATTCACTATACTATAAGATTTCCATAAAAAGACTTGATTTCAATAATTTTAGTTATCATCTGTGTTAATTAACGATAGAAAACGAAACGGCTAGAGGTCCAAATCGACTTACCATGACTTCCAGGCTGGTTTCTGGCGATGGACTCGTAATTTAGACCACGGTACCGAAATATGGATCGACACAAAGTTTACACGCTGATAGTTCAACAGGTTTCAAGCAAGTGTTTTTCGGTCCAAATCTTCGCCAATGGGTTGTAAGCAATCCGGACCTACTAGTATGTTTTCGCGAACAGAATATCACCAGATTTACTAACCTTTTGCAATTTTAGTAACAAAATAAAACTAAGATAATTAACCATATTAATAACCCAAAATAAAATAAACAAAAAACCACGCGTGTACAGAACAATCTGTTTTTTTTTAGTTTTATATCATAAAATACATTTTTTAAAGCTAATTGTGTGTTTTTTTTTCGAATAAACCATACCTCCCTACTTTTGTTGCTAACAATATGCTTTGTTATGTTTGTTTAAAAGCCATCCTCATTTTCAAGCTGTATATTTGGCGTATTTGATATTTAAATTTGTTACAAATGGAAAATTAGAACTGAAACCAAACATAAAGCAGCATATTTTAGCAATAACTTCAGCCATACGACTAAAACGCTTACGTTATAATAAACAAATGAACAAAGAATGAGATTGTTAATAACATTTTAAGTTAACGTGACTTTAAGGTAAGGTTTATTATTTTCAGTTTTGCAAATTTCAGCATAACATATATAAAGTAATCTTCTTTTCCATCATTTTTCCTGAGAAAGCAGGTATTTTTACATAAATTCTATACACATTTTCGCTAATATATTAAGTGTCTTTAATTAGTTTTTATTTTTTTCAAATTTATTATTCATTATTATTCACTAAAAACTAATTTAATTTTATTCAGAGAAACAGAATTTTTAAGTGGCACTTTTCCCTGTAATAAGGTTTTTTTATGTGCAAAATTTAAAAATACCAAAAAACATACTCAAATAACACTCCAAAAAGTATGGTTTCAATGACTGAAATTTTTACTATAAATATGACATAAATTTCAACTGTAATTTTACTATGACGGAATTTTCAATAGTAACTTTAACTCTAGAAATTGTTTTAAAAGTAATAATACGTAAAATTACGTTTTTAACATAATTACAGCGTTTTTTTTATGTAAAATCACTATTTATTTCTAACAGTGCAGTCAGACCTCAGTTTAATAGAACAGAGGCAGTCAGCAGTGTCGATACCGATCGCATGCCACTGCGTCTCAATACCTGATCTTGCGAGTGAGTGCTGACTCATGTACAACCTTGATACTACATCCTATTGAAATATAAGCCATTAAAAACTCTTGCAGTTTGTGTCACGATCTCTCTAGCTGTTATTTAAAATAAATAATAAAATACTGAGGTTGAAGTCAGTTTCCAGGCTGCAAATCGCACATAGCATGCTGCCTTGATCTGGAAGCCGCCTAAGACCAATAAAAATACTCGTCTAGTTAGGCGTCTTCCTTGCCATGATTGCATATCTATGGCAACGCAGTTATCCATGAATTACTAAAATTTTGTAAAATTTTATTGGTTTAAGGTCTCTAAAATATTTCGAACATTGTCGGGTTGCGTGTTCGCTTTCCCGCTCTGAGCAGCAATATATGACTTTATGCTCTTAATATACAAATCGCTATTGGACGCCAGTACTGCTTTATAAATATTGCAAGTCCAATTTTCAGCAATTTTTTGTTAAAGTTTGTAGATTAATTTTTTTATGGGTACGAAAACTTCCTTATGGCACACAAAGGACATAAAGTGCACGTGATTTTAGGTTAAAACAGCAAAGAAACTTGCTAAAAGATAAATAACTTCAAGCGACTATAAAAACTTTTACCGCATTCTCGGATAACACTCATTATCAAGGGATGTGGCACAGCGGAGCGGACTCTAAGAGATTTTTCATAGAGCTCTTTGAGTTTTTTATTGTTCTTTTGTTCCGTGTACATCTGAATCTCTAGCGCAAAAATCTCCAGCATTTGTGTCCCTAAAAAGCGAAAAATATTGTCAAAATGAAATATTAGTTTAAGTGTCGACAAAAGATTTGCTTCGTTGTTCTCCGTGTGAAATATGGCAAACGCTGCAAGTATTTCGCTTCAAAAGAATGTTGGTTACGTTAATACATTTTGCTGAAGCAACATTTACTTTAGCCATGTTCATTGCTGAAATGTCAGGAGGATCGAGGAAAATTAATTAAAAATGCTTGAGTTGAAAACCTTTCACAAAAATGTCAAAGCATACATGATCAATTTATTAAATAATTATTACAAATTATGGTTAACAGTAGTATTTCAGCCAAATAACATCTATCTTCCTAAAAGGCAAACATATTTTATTATTGAATGATATTACGTTTTTAGTCAATAAAATATAGCATTTATTCTGTCCAAATTATTTAAACCTGTTTGGTAGAATTTGTTAAATTAGAAAAGTTCATGCACTTAGAGAAAATGTAATATATTTAGCGAATAATTGTCTACTATTAGTAGAGAAAGCTTTATCGTCCAAATCTTGTCCTCGTGGGATTTGTTAAGGCGGTCGCTTCTCCCCCTCTGAGACTTAACTAAATACCCACATAGTTAAAGATATAGTATATTTTTCAAATTGTGTGTAAGAAGCGTAATGAAGTAAAAATGGTAGGCTGCGTGATATTTCGGTAAGTTGTGCTGGGCACCCCATGGGTGAATAAAAGAATACGTATTACTTATTAATAGATACATTAATGGATAAACCCAATTTTTTTAAACGAAAACGTTTCTAATTTTGAACGATTTTCACTTGAGCTATTGATTTGAATTTTTTACAAATATATAGCGGTTGGTATAAAATTGAAAGTCAACTTGAACATCTTCCACTTATATGTGTACACATATACCGAGTGACCACGAAATTACTAATAACCAGCCTGTTATTTTTTTATTAATCAATATACCAATTTGAAATTACGGAAAGTTGTATGGTTGAATCAGTTACAGATTTAAGGTATAGCAGCATCTGTTCTATGGAAAATAGGTATAGAACATATAACATCTTATTCTGAGCATAAAACATGTTATATGTTCTATACCTGTTTATAGTTATCGAGAAAATGTTTGAACATGTTAAATTTGTTAAATAACTTATCGTTTTAACCAAAAACAGTCGAATGTAAAATAAAATTGTCATGATTTTTTAAGTTTATATCACTAATCCTTTCTATCATACTTGATTATCCGCCCAAAACACGGAATTGCCGTGTGAACGAATCGAACGGATGAACCGGAACCCCCACACTATTTTAACGAATGAACGAATAGTAAGTAGAGGGTTTTAGTATTAATATAAATAATATAAACAAATTGTTTGTAACTGATATTTTTATTATTATCTATAATTTCGGTTCGATGGGTTTAAGTGCCATTGTCAAAATTGGCAAATATGCCGAGTGCCAACCCTTTTTGAAGACATGCATTTTTAGTGGAAAGCACTTGGTTGTATGCGACTGATCACTACTGAAGATCATCCTAAGTGACTGCTACAGTGAATGCATGTTAAAAAGCATCGGCACACAACACTGAGTGCCACTAGTTGCTTAATATTTGCCAATCTTGACATTGGCATTCAAATTTCAAAGCCCAAATATAAAAGAACAAAGAAAATAGCAGTTACAAGCAGTGGCGGCTCGCGGTGAAAAAGTAAGTGAAGTGCAAATGAAGCAAGAAAATATCGCAATAATTTTTTTCCAGAATTTTTTTTATATGTGGAAGGGGTAGAATATTTTTTTACGACTTACCTAAATTTTGTATACTAAATCAATTCTCCTATCCTTCATAGCAGCAAATTTATTTATAACATCCTCATAAAATGGATGAGTTGCCCTAATCTCCTCCAGACATTCCTTTTGAATTGAAGTATTGCCTAGAGAAGTATGTCTTTTTTGAGATATTATACTTCTTAAATAAGGTTTTACACGTTTGGGGCAAGAAAAACTTCTTTCCACTGAAGCACTTGTTGACGGTATTGTCAAAATAAGGGATACTTTGGTTAAAATATCGTTATTTTCATTAATTTTTTCACTTGCTCTTGCAGCGATATATTCCAATTACTGTCATTGGCAGAAATAAGAGAGCTCATTTTTAAGTAGTTGACTTTTGAAAATATTTCCCCATATAACTGTAACAAATTTTCAAACGGGCCAGTCGAAAAATTTAAACTATATTCGAAAAATTTAGCAGAATCTGCCAAATACTAAAATGTAAGTTTTTCAGAGTCTTGAAAGCTTAGTATCATTTCCATTAAAATATGGTACAATATTTCATAAAAAAGGATTCTATACTTAGCCCTAATTTCTTCAGGTGAAAGCTTAGCAAGCTCACATTTGTAATGATTTATTTCTGTAATAGAATTTGCTTATCAAACATGGTATTAAAAAAAATGTTGCGCCCCACGACAGAGTTTTATATTGGATATGCAAAAATGAATGTCAAACGATTTTTTTGAAGAACGCAATGTGAACAATCACATTTACTAACTTCGAATTTGAAGACCAACGAGTTTCTATAATAGTTGGTATACGCCTCGTAGATGCATATGTAAGAGCATACGTTTGTTTGTTTGGCTAAGTGATGAAAAAATGAGGGAATACCACTAAGGCTTTAGAAAATTTTTAAACTTTGCTGCATCAGGACAAATCCAGGCTGCCGCGCTTTTTTTTTTTTGAAGGCCATTTAGATGGCCAGACTTCACACTTGCGCCATCGTAACATTGCCCTATTAATTTATGTTTGTAGTCAAATTGGTCCAAAATTTGATCCAATAGAGAATATAAATTCTCCGACTTTCTATCGGAGCTGACATTATAAAATCCTCAGGTTCCATCCAAGGTTCAGTAGTCGAGAGATTCTTATCTCTCGACTACTGAACCTTCTGAATTAACGTATCTTAAAATTATGGAACACTGGGAGGTTTGCGTAATATCAGTGGTGTCATCCAATTGCACAGAAAAAAACTGTGTGTTCATTATTTCATTTTTTACATGATCATTTAAATAATCAGAAATGCATTCAATTAAATTCTATTAATAATTAATTATTTCTTTTTGAATAGTTTTCGAGTCACCAGTAAAAACATTTTTAAGTTTTTTGTGATGATCTTTTAGTTATTGGGAACTTCTCGATATTAAAAAACCTAAAAGCTTTTTAAAATTCCCCCTATTTACTGACTCGCTACTCTCATCATGGCCGCGAAAGACTAACTCTTGTTTTGCAAGCACATAATCATTTAATCGGACGTTTTCGTTAATATATATTTATATATAATTTAACTTTGATTTTATTTTTTTAAAGTGTCAGCTATATGTAAAGCATATATTTGATTTTATACAAATGTTTTTGACTACTACATAATCATTTGTTCTTGTTCCTTCCATCATTTTAAATGCAAACCACATCCGTGATCGGATTCAATTAAAATTAATAAACCCTACATTAAAAAGTTGTAACAACACCATAAATAAATATATGTAAAGACCTTCATATATTTGAAACATACCGTTGCGAAGCGTTGTATGGCGCTGGTTAACATAATCTTCCATGCGGTCGACGTCATCGCGTACGCGTTGTCATGGCAACTTAGTAGAAAAACAAGCACCTCCAGCAAAGTCGAAGCGGTTTGCGCCACTGTTATAGTTGTTATAATAAAGTTCGATTGAAAGTTTTAAAAAGGCATGCCGCCAAAAGTGAAGTAAAATATTTATTCGAGATGTACACTTTACTTATTGCCAATTAGGTGAATAAATGATGAATGTAAAAACTTAAATTTTAAGAGATATATAATAAATATAGTTAGATGTTTGCTTGTTTATTTTTCCTAGTGAAGTAGCATTTCACCTACTTCACCTGAATAGCCGCCACTGGCTACAAGCAACAAGTTTGATTCGCAACATTATTCATATTGATGCTTGCAATATTTTAAATGCTAAAGTCAAAAATGTCCAACTGAGAAAACCAAATATGATCGAGAGATCCGAGTTGTTATGACAACCGTCGAGAATCGACTAAAAAAATACATTTTTCCATTTCAAACCAGTTGGTGACGCTTAGCCGTGCTCGATCGCGCACCTATATGACCGTTGATTACAATTAGCAATTTTTATTCTTTCTAGTCGGAATGTCCTTGTTAACGTTCGAACTGTGTGACTGCAACCTTAATTTTAACTATATGGTATTTATCGCAATACCTTCTTACAAAAATTCCACCAGGATAACATATAAAAATGTATACTTTCTCCGAAACAAGGGTTACCCTTTAAATATACAAATAAAGTATAAAACCTAGTTTTTTTTGTAATAACTTGTTTTCTCATACTATACATATGGTGGGATACAATGGACAAACTTATCAAATAAAATAATAAAAACGTAACAAGATAGCATATGTTTTATTTATGTATTAACCCTTTATAAATTTTAGGAATAACTTTTCTATTAAAGACCAACGTGCTCATAGCCTGGTCAAGTCTTATCACACAAAACCAGAAGGGAGAATAATAGTGAAACGATAAGTAAGGAAAATAAAGTTGCCATTTTAGTACGGCAGGCCACCGTTCTTTGCCCTATTCTGTTCTCAGTATACATGAATAACCTTTTTTGACTAAGGAAGATGATGCCTGTGCCTGTTACGCAGATAATACGGTGATGTTGGTTTCAGATAAAACATGGATGTTTTTCAAAAAGCAGAAAGCTACATTTCTAAAAATAGATTATAGATGGACCAGAATCTAACAATGAACATATATAATGCATAATGGCAAAGGCCGTTTTATATTTCGCATAGATCCATCCATCAGACATACAATAATATCCCCACTATAAGGAACACGATGTAAAGTTGGGATTCATTTTAGGATGTTTAATTTAACATTGAATGGATCGTCTATACGAAGTATTATCTGTCTTTGATAATGACCACTGATATTTTGCGATTGTGAAAGCATCTTAAATATGAATAGTGTGACAGGCAAATTATGTAAATAGTAAAATTCGAAAAACAATATTCAAATTCTATCAGAACATGGTAGAGGCTGTATTGATGTATGGGGTGAGTATATGGAGAAGTACAACTGTTAGTGCTCTGCTACATTTAAGTATCGCACAGAAGTATATAATAAAAATTTGTATTAAAAATAATAAAATACATCTTACCGATTTGCTATTCGGAGAAAGTAACATTTTCACAATTAGACAATTATGCATTAGAGGCATATTAAGAGGCATTGATTTTGCAGCTTCGCAGAAGCATATAGCTTATATGGAATTTTCATGATTTTTTTTTAAATATAAAGATATATTTATTTAAAATATAATCACTTATGTAATATATTGGAATTCAATTTATTTTTATAAAAATCTAATTTTGAGGTTACACAGACTAATTTGCAAGAATATTTACTATCATAGCATCTCCAGTATTAAACAAAGACTGTTAAAATGTTTTAACTTATGCAATGGTAGATTATTAAAGACTATCTGACTTCTCAGAGTTTAGCTTAGCTTATAGCTCTTCGTATAGAATGGTTCTATAATGATATTATTTTCTTCCTATTAAAAAAAAACATATTCTTTTTTAGGTCTCATCTAAAATTAGTTGTCTTACTTACCTTTATGTGGATCCATGTCATTTTCATCGCATTTGCAACTATTTTTTAATTCCCTTATTATACCAGCTAACTTAAAAAATTCTTCTCGCTCCAAAAATACTTTCCCTAACTTTGTATTTGTTTTAAACCATAACCTATTAAAGAGAAATCTTTATTGAAGAACACTATTGCTGTTTTTCTATTATATGTAGAAAAAACTGTAAGGATAATTACTGGGTGTGATTTTTGATTCCAACCTTAAATGGATACCATAGATTGAGTAATTTTGCTCTAAATTATGCAGTGGCTGTTATGGACTCAAATTTAAGGTTTATACATTCTAGTAGAGAGGTAATTTTGACTTTGTTCTATGCAAATGTTTACTCGAGAATTAGATATGGCATATGAAATTGGGGTATGAGTGTATATATTAATAGTATTTGCCTTTTCTAAAAGTATGCTGTCAGACTAATTGCTGGTTTAAGGTATAGGGACTCATGTAGGGACCCGATTAAGGCATTGTGTATCGGAATAGAACATCCTCTTGAAAAGAATTGTTATTCGTTGCTGGAGATCACATGAAGGAATGTATGTTCTATTTATTTATGTTTAAGTGTATTTGTATAGGTTAGTGTTAATTTTTATCTTTGATTTTTTTCATTTTAATTTGATAATATTATTACTTGAGAAGATAAAACAACGCGCAGGCTTGACGACACCTGGTGACACATTTTCCAGCTGGCTAAACTAAAAATGATCATTTGGCAGGGTTATTCGATATATTACACACTGAATTTTCGAAATGGTTTTCGTTAACGATCCCCTTGTTGTTATGTTAGAGTGGTGTATTATTTGGGGTTAGGGTCCATTAAACAAAAAAAAAGTCTTGTACTGGATTTATAACATCGAAAATTAAAAAAAAGACTTTTGTTTTCTTTTAGTGGATCCTAATCCCAAATAATACACCACTCTAAAATATCCAGTGATCCATCCTGTATAAGAATGTTGTATTTTTGTTTTATTAAATTTAATACATACCTATATTCGAAAGTAACGTATCCCGAATCAAATCACTTATTTAGGTAAAACAATTAATACCTTTAATACCACTCAGTCCGCGTGATATTAATCCAGGTAAAAGGTAAAATAAGAGTCTGTATTAGATACCAAAATATCATAAAGTGAGGTTAGACTGAAATGACACTGTACGAATTAATTTGTCGCCAACTACCCGTTAATGAATTTCTCAAATTGAATTGAGGTTTATATGGAAAAAATATAATAAATTTGCCTTACCCTGTTTTTATGAAAAAGATAAGCGTTATCACATCAAGCGTAGACATGTTTCACCTTTTTTTTCACTTTAAAATAAAAACATATTTTTCTTTTTTTGGGGGCTGCTTCATCCTCTTAGGGCTACAATGTATGAAGGAAAATAACGTATAAAAAATGGTATATGATTTGACGTATTTTAATGTTTTGTAAGCAAACTAAATGGTTCTAAAATACATTTTTTTTACTTTCACGCGGCTTTGTCATCCTCCTAAGGCTACACTGTATATTTGAAACAAAAAACATTTTATGCAAAGAAACAGAACAAACTTGACGTATTTCATTATTTTCTAAGCAAGCTAAATGTTTCTGAAATACAACTTCATTATCATTTTCAAATGACTGTTTCATCTTTTTAGGGCGACCCTGTATACGTGGAAAAATGTTTTTATATACAAAACCTTTTTCATTATTTTTTTTTGTTTTCAGGGGACTGTATCATCATTGTAAACCAGTGGACAAACGATATTTTCTAAACAAAAATAAAATAAAATTGACGTTTTCGTCGTTTTTCAAACTATTATGTATTTTTTTTAATATAACCAAGAAAAAATCAGGTATCTACGACAGTGACTTTCACAATTTTTCAATGTAAACATATTTACTCCAAAAATTTCTGTTTCCAATTTGACTGCTATCGGTATATCTGTTCCCAAAATATGATTTTTTTTTACTTTTTTATAACCCTTAAAAATACCGCAAATCTATGCCCATGTCACCCAAAATCTAATCCCAGCGAGACACTAATCTACACTATGTTTGTTGCAAATTTGAAACAAATCGGTTTGGCCGTTCTCAAGTTCACATCGATACAGGCGCCATATTAAAAAAAATATTTTTTTTTGTATTCTACATTAAGTAGACATTAAAGCGTCTAAAAAGCAACATTATGTTTTTCGAAAATGTTTGTGATTCCAATAATTCTCCTATATTGCCTATATAGCATATTAATAATGCAATTTATTGGCAGTTATATTAGTAAATACGAAATAAGTATATGTAAGAATAGGAATATTAAGGTGGTAACAAGATTATTATGTTCCTGTTAATGACCCAATTCCCCAAGCAATTTCTATTATATCATACATATTGGAAGATAATGATCTTGATACCAATGTCACTAGTTGAAGCTTCTCTTACATCTTATTTAATTTTTTAAGGAACTTTTTCCTAGCTATGGGATCTCACCTATCACCTATGGTAGCGCATGTCTAATGGAAGTCTTTGAGGATAATACTTTAACATCCATTTGTCTAACGAAAGGACTTTGGTACATTAGGACATTCTGTATATAGAAAACCGACAACATATAAACATTCTCTAAGAGAGAATGGCTACACATCTACAATCTTATTAGATTCCCTAAAAATGTATCATTTTAAAGAGAAGGAATATAAATAATTCCTTGTTCAAGCGGAGACGTTTATGTCAATTAAACAGGGACATTAGACTTAGATGAAGATGAACGACTAATTAAAAAGAAACAAATTGTTCAATATCCAGTAGCTGAACACCAGCATATCATTAGAAACACCATATAAAAGGAAGGTTCTAGTATAGGTTCCAGGATTCTATAAACGAAAAACTAGACATCGAAAATTTTAAACATACGACGCGACGGTTACGGTTACAAAAGCCCCATCTGAATCTCTCCGAGCTTGTTTGGTGTCCAGATCTCATAGATTAAGTATCCCTGCAGATGGCTCGTGCATTAGAAAACAAAACGTCGAATGAAATTCCAATTTGACACGGTCTAATCTCAAGACCCATGATTTCTTAAAAAGTAAATAATAAAAACTTGATGGTAAAACATTGCACGTTACACCAACGTCATAACAATGACACTACGGTCCTTGTCTGGAACGGAACATGTCCTGTAATATGTCGCAGATGCAATAATCAATTTTAGTCAAACGAGGATATATTAATATTATTGCTTCCAACGTAAGTCAGGCGTCAATAGTGTAATTCAGTGCCGGTCCTGGTATTAGCCATCGCAGTTTATGTGATTCGATTTTGTAAAAATTTGATGTATTGACAAATCAAAGTGTTTCAATTCTATTTACAAATGAAATATATCCGACATTGTAAACTGTAACTGATATATAAAACTTTTAAGACAAAAAGTTCTTGATTTTAAGTGCTAATTTTAATGGTAGTATGTTTGTGTATACAAGCTGTCTCAAAACTATACTTTTTAATAACAACTTTCTTTAATGGAACAGCCTGTATAATGGTAATAGACTAGGTTTAAAGTGACATATATTTTAGGATAATCTGGAGAGTTTGGCAACACAGCACATAACTTCTGTCAACAACATCTTATAGAGGGTTTTTGAAAATTATCGAAAATAATAAGAATTAAACAAGTTTTTTGTCGAATTTATGATAATTGGTTTAAAAGATTTCTCAAAAACGTGTTTAGATTAGAGTTGGAACATCTCGAATTTTAAATTTCAAAATTTAGAAGCAATAATTCAGAATCACAAAAAGATACGGCAACAATGTTAAGGTAAGCAAAAAATTAAGTATGTAGGTAGGTATATCGTATTTTTTAACCAACCAAATAATTAGTAATTTTAATTTCTTAGCCTTTGTGCAGATTAGGTATTTTGGATTTTGTCATTACAAGGACTGGGTCACTATTTTTGTGGCGTCTGGCATAATATTATAATTACTTACCTTTCATTTTTAGCTTTTCTTAGAGCTTCCAGAGTAGTCTCATAGAATTTTTGCAGCATTTCAATATCCTTTGAAGTTGAAGTATAATCCAATATCGAATTAATAGATTTCTCTCCATGATTTTTCGTTACCGCGTGGTTAATATAACCTAACAATTCCTTGTATTTTGACATGGTCTCGCCGTAATTATTTAGTTGGAAATTGATTTTCACCAATTGTTTTAAAGCCTTAAATCCCCACTCCCCTTTATTTTCGCCTTGTATGTCTAGAACTTTTTGAAATGCCGGTATGGCACTTTTAGGATTCTCTTCTTTCATGGTTTTGGCGAGATAATATTGGTTTTCCAAATCGACATCAGGTTCCGACGTGCTGTCTTCACTGTATTCTAAACCGTATTCACTATCAAAAATGTAATCATCACCCATTTTTATAAGAATTATAATTTTCTTATCGATTAATAATAATTAATAATTACTAATTAGGAATAGCCTCTTATCCTACCGTTAAATTTGACAAACAAATGGCGAACCTATTGACGTACGTTGAAGTTTTAAAATTGGTTTCATAGGCTACTTGATTGCTTGTTAAAGCGTGGAACACAATGCAAAATTACAGGTTGTAGACGGTTATACATATTTAGTTCCAATGTCAAAAATTGTCATCCATTTCCATACCACAAATGTATACTTCCTATTTAGGTTTCGTTTTTATTGTTTAGTTTTTGCGTTAAACGTTTACAGGATGTGCTTTGTGTTTCAAGCGTCAGAAATTTTTCCGTTTTTTGGTTTATTTTGGCAGTAATTTATCAAAAAAACTCTTGTTAGCAAAAACTATGTTTTGTTTATAACGTTATAATATTTTTTTAGTAGCTATCTGGCAGTTTTCATTGCGATTTAGATGAAATAAATTAAGTTTCAAAATGAAAATTACCTAAACATTTTTAGGAACTTGGGCAAACCTGAGAAATTATTTTTTGAAGGAAAATGGTATTCTACAGTTTTGTTTAAATTGTTAACTTTTTCAACAGTGATATGAACCAACTCGTTATAAGTTTTTTATACCTACCTCATTGTGGATCTTATATAATTAAATCAATTTTGACTTCTTTGAACCATGTTTTTTGTTAAATTATAACCAACAAACTACGTTTCGAGAAAGATCATTGTAAATTGTAATAAAATTTGTAGTAAATTGTGAACTTAAACCAAAAAAACTCAAAACAGTAAAAATTGTCAAAAAAGAACTAGGTCCATTTTTTCTATTTTTAACAAACTTATCATTTAAAACAGGTATTTTTCTTGAAAAAGTGAAAATAGCAAAATTTTCACTTATTTTTAAAAATGAAAAAAATTGTGGTAATTACCTACCAGTATCTGTTTTACCTTCAATGTCTAAAATTCTTGAAAAAATATTAAATCCTAAATTAACAAATTTTTTAGAAACTAAAAATCTCCTTTTTTCAAGGCAATATGGTCTTTGCAGTTCAAGAGATACTCAAATTGCTGCTGCTGACGTAATAACAAATATTCAGTGTAATGTTCATACTAATAAAATTTGTGGTTTATTATTACTAGATCTGTGCAAAGCATTGACACTGTAAATCATCTGATTTTATTGAGAAGTCTCTACAAAATCTAGATATAAGTGGTCTAGATTATTCTTTGTTTGGAAATTATTAAGTAATGTTTAAATTGAAAACACAAATAGTTGTTTAAAAAAAATTAAATGTGGTGTACCTCAGGGATCAACACTGGGACCAATTTTGTTTCTTATATATATAAATTTTATATCAAATTTAAATTTAAAATGCAACATTAAGTTATTTGCAGATGGTACAACAATTATTTATTTTGTTGAAAATCCTTTTTTTACTTTTTCAAATATTTTAAAACTTAGGTACGTTTCGTAACTTACTAAAATGCATATTTTGACAGATAATTGGATTATACCTAAAAAAGTGACCTAAACTTCAATATACTCAAGGGAACTCTGTATGTTTTTTCTCATACACGTATTCTGTGCAAAATTTTCTTTTCAACGATGTATCCCAAGTTATATTTTTCTTCCAAAATGGCGGCAATAAAACCGGTTTTCTGAAAAATGTTACATTCGCTATATAATATGTAAAACAAAAGGCAGTGTCAAACTTCTGAGGTGACCTGATGAAAATGAAACTTTTTAGGTTAGAAAAAGCATAACAGCATGTTACTATAATTCTTTTCAAAATATTACGCCTTTTCAAAGAAAAAATTAAAATGAGAACTTTGAATGTAAATTTTCTGCCAAAATTTATATTGGACCTTGTATATTTTATTTATCCGTTTAATTTCTCATTAAATTACGTTTTAAATAATGTTCCACAAGTTATCCTTTTGTCGTTAAATTTTAACAGTATTTCGATTTTTCCTCCGAGCTACATAATCTTTAATCGGGGAAACTACTAAATCAAAATTTCCTATTTTTATTAGTTAAACTATGTTAGATTTATTTACCTATCATTTTAGTAGACAATAACTAAGTATTCTATTTAGTCTATGTGTCAGATTTGTTTATAACATTTAAACCTAATCGCATACTACAATTGCCACTAACCAGATAATGATGGCCGTATTATGCTATTTTGTTTTTCATAGCCTACTACTTTTTGTAAATGTATGCGATTTAAGTTGCATTTACGTTAATAGACCATAAGCAAGCATCTAGAAACAATTAAACTTAAAATTAATATAAGCGAAAATTATTTTAAAATGCTTATATTAATCAACTGTCACGTTTTTATAAAAATAAAATGGCCAATTTCTATGAACTGGAATATAGACATTAGAGTATTAGAATCGCTAACACTGCTTATACAGGTATGGGTATAAAATGGACAATCTAGGCCTGGTCATTTAAGTTTAAATGTTATAAACAAATTTAACACATGTTGAGACTAAATAGAAGATTTAGTTATTTTCTTACTATATAGGTAAATAAGTCTAACATAGTTTAACTAATAAAAATGGTAAATTTTGATTTAGTAGTTTCCCCGATAAAAAATTATGTAGCTCGGAGGAAAAATCGAAATATTGTTGCAATTTAACGACAAAGAATTAACTTGTGGCACACTATTGGAAACGTGATTTAACGTGAAAGTAAACTGATAAATAAAATATACAAGGTCCAATTTAAATTTTGGCAGAAAATTTACATTAAAAATACACATTTTTTTTTTTTTTGAAAAGTTGTAATATTTTGAAAAAACACATAATTATGCTTTCATGCTTTTTTTAACCTTAAAAGTTTCATTTTAAACAGGTCACCTCAGAAGTTTGACACTGTCTTCTGTTTTATATGTTACATGGTGAATATAACCTTTTTGAGGAAACCGGTTTTAGTGCCGCCATTTTGGAAGAAAAATATAACTTGTGATACATCATTGAAAAGGATATTTTACACAGAGTACGACTATGAAAAAAATATACAGAGTTTCATTTAATATATTAAGGTTTAGGTCACTTCCGTTTAAACCGGCAATAATGCAATTATCTGTCAAAATATGCATTTTATTAAGTTACTCGGAAAGTAAAAAAATTAGAGCGTGTACCCTATGTCCTGGGTTACTCGGTATATAGATGTAAATCTTAATTGGAATAAATATATTCAAAGTTTAAGATGAAATATACGACAGATAATAGGAATAATGTATAAAGTTAGAGACCATATTACAGTAAAATACCCAAAAAATATATATTTTGCTCTAGTATATTCAAAATTACAATATTTAACTTCAAGCTGGGAAAGTGCAAACCTGACAACGTTAAAACCTCTCAAAAGATTAGAAAATAAAAAAATTAAATGTATTTATAAACTACCATTTTTGGAACCCACTACTAATTTAGACAAACCTAATAAATATCTAGATATTAAACATATATATAAATTAAAAATGAGTATGTTAATATATTCTATAAATATTAATAAGAAACTATTTAATATAAATGTTACTAAAATTGCAACATATCATGACCATAATACCAGATATTGCAATAATTTACAGATGCTGCCGATAAAAAGTAATTTTGGCAAAAATCTTTACTTCAATGTGGAATTCAAACTTATAATGAACTACCTCAATCTCTGAAAAGAATAACATTTTTCGCAAAATTTAAAAAGCTGCTAAAGATTTTCCTTTTGGAGCTTTAATTAATATATATACATTTTGTATATTACTTATTTAATGCACTTTTGACTGTTCTTGTTTACTATTTGTAAAAATGTATGTTCTCTTTTCTTTTCTTTTTTTTTGAAAATGTATTTATTATTTTATTATATTTTTATAGTTCTCTGTAATGAACTTATCATAAGTTAGTTGGGAGTAAAGTTATTATTATTATTATTATTGTTATGACTTGTTACCTCACAGTATTCCTGTGGTTGTATTTTATACTGACGGGATTATACCCAGTCAGTACAAAAAATAAAAATAAAAAAAAGGAAATAGTTTTCAAAATGACCGATTTTTGGATGTTCCTGTGAATGTCTGTATGAAGTCCTAATTGAGCCAAAATGCGGTGTAAACGTTGGGATGAGACCTGTTACTGATATGACGAGAGGAACAATGATAACTCTTTCCTGTTTCCACAGCCTTTTTACTTCCATTGTCAAGTCGGTGTATTTGGCGATCTTCCCACTGTATTTCGCTTGTATGTTCTCGTCGTTGTGGACAGCCATGTCAATTAAATAGGTGATTTTCTCTTTTTTGGGTTGAAAGGTGATGTCGGCTCTATTTGCGGGGATTGTTTTATCTGTGTGGATGTCATTGTGCCAGTAGAGCTTGTAGTCTTCGTTTTCAAGTATGAGTGCTGTATAATGGTAGTAAGGGTCTGTGTTATCCGTTAGTTATGTTGTGGCTAATGCTTGATGAACGACCTTTGCTGCTGAGTTGTATCTCGCGGTGTATTCAGTTCCGGCCATTATTTTACATCCACTCGTTATGTGATCGATCGTTTCTATCTGCTGGTGACATCTCCTACACCTCTCGTCTTCAATGGTTGTGTCCTTGATGATGTGCTTTCGGTAGTTTCTGTTTGCTATAACTTTGTCCTGGATGGCAAGCGGGAAGCCTTTTGTTTCGGGGAACAGCTGTCCTTCTTGTAACCACGTATATGAAAGCTTTTTATGTATGTGGTCTTGCTTTATGTGGTATCTGTGTCTTCCGTGAGGTGTTTTTTCAGACCAGGTGTTCATCTTTTCTAGTCATGATTGGATGTGACTGTGTGCGTCTGCTGCCTGGCTCGTTTGAGACAGGTCGAGCGGTGACTCAGACAAAATTTTCATAGCCCCCTTCGTTTATAAGATATAGTTTGAAATTGAAAATATTGCATTTTTGGGCGCCCCTCGTATTTCGGTTGTTGTTTAACTTAAAAAAACTAGCTCTGATACAGTTTTTCACGTAGTATCCAGTGGCGTAGTCAGATTTTTTATGTGAGCTGTCGTTTTTGAGATATAACAAAAACTTATATTTTTTTAAAAGGGACACCACATATATTTTTATTTTATATTATTCAGTTCACAATAAGTTTCCCGAAAATAAACTGCTGTGCATAATAACTGCAATTCTAAAATTTTTGGGTAAAATTCAAATTGTTGTAGCTTTTCAGAGATGAGAGATATTGGGCTACGGTTTTCAGCGTATTATGGAGATATGTTTTGAAAAAAAGCCCAGTATTATGTATTTTTTCAAAGTGCGTTTCATTTTATTATACAGGGTGTGAGATGACACCGTCTTATTTTTTTAAATGTTTGTTAAGAGCGAGAACTTGTTACAGCAACTCTTAAGTTTTCTTTTTTCGACCAAAATGATCTTTGGCAAGATGCAAAAAAACAATTTCTAGCGATTTGTCGTATCTTCACTTGTTTTCAATATACAGGGTTTTTTCGAAAAAAACGACATCGTTACATTATTAACACTTCAACACGACACCCTGTACATTAGTCGGACATTGGTCACTTGATTTATTATGGGTATTTATGCCTGTAATCATATTCATAGGAGCAATGTATACATGGTGTAACATAAGTAAAAGAGAAATAACAAAATTGGAAATTAATATTTTGGTTGAATTTCGTACACTCCCTCCTTGAATCTCTTGTCAAATCTAAAATAATGAAAGCTCGCCAGTTTTGTGAGAATTTTTGAAAATAATTAATCCTTTTGTCGAAACGGTTTTTTAGGTTTTGTCTTAAATGCATTTATTATTGAATATACAGGGCGTTATTTAATAACTAATTAAGAAACGGCTACATTCTGATATTCCAGTAAATTTTTCACAATTTTTGGTTTGTTCAGCCAAAAACTAAAAAGATATGATACATGTTATGTTTCGATATTGATATACTGAGTGTTTTATATTAAGAAACCATACATTCCAATTTTCTGCCAAGCTATTGCCGTGCTATAAAATGGAATAATTAAAATAGCCCACTAATCACCGAATTAAGTCGAAGCCAATTTGGCATAATAAGACAATTTTAAATGCATTGGCACTATTGCCAGATTTATACACTTTTTTTTTGAAAATAATAAGTAGACCTTTCACTTTTTTTAATACCTACTTCAAATACCCTTTGTATTTTATGAAATAAAACAAGCTTATTTAAACACATTATAAATAAGTCTCTATAACGGTTCTAGCTCGGTGGGGCCTTGCATTGTCATCAGCTAAGATAAAATCGATTCCAAAATTATTTGCAAATGGTAGAATGATATTTATTAAACATTCATTTCTATAAATTTCGACGTTGACAGTCCCACGAGTGATAAATAACTCTGTCTTGCCGTTTCTCGTCATACCCCCAAATATGGTTAAACCTCCGCCACCAAAGGCCTCTTCAGCTGCCATATTTTCTTCGTTATACCTTGTATTCCTTTGCTGCCATACCGTTATTCGTCCATCCGAATGGTATAAAGTAACTTTGGATTCATTAGTGAATAGACAATTAGACCAGTTGTCCAAATTCCAATTAATATGTTCTGTCCACCACTTGAGTCGGGAAGCTCGGTGCTGTGGTAAAAGTCGCACACATCTGGCTCGTTTTTGATTCTTGAAAGCAACATACCTACTCGGTTTACAAATGTTAGTGGTCTTTAAGTCATTACTAGTAGTAAGCTGTTTAAAATTAAGGAACACTTGGGAGATATTCGTATAATACCATTTTTCCCGATTTGGTTTTTATTTTTTCCTTTATTTATAATTATTTAGGTAGTAATAAAAAAAATACATATTTATTGTCACTTTTCTCCTTTGCGGTATCTCCGAAATCGTTTAAAATTTCATCAATTTGTATACTGCACATTAATTAGCATCAAATTACGGAACTTTCCCCTAATTTAACCAATTTTATATCTTTACTGTTTCCGAGATCCCTACCTATGCATACACTCGAGTTTGTAATACCCTGTATATATCCTACAGCGGCATTTAAATCTCAAGTAAGTAATTCATTTTAGTAAATTTTAATATCTAAATAAGTATTTATTTATTTACCTAAGCCCGTTTTTGTTGAGATTTCTTTTCACCGTGGAATTGTTTACGAGAACATCTGTTTGTGCTCGTAAATTTGAATTAAACCAAGAAGAACTCCGTAAGGGGTGTGTTCTATCAGGTTACGTTCCATTTGTAGAGTAATTTTCGGAGGCCTACCACCACTTGTTCGGTATCTGTGAGTCCCAGTTTCATTCATCCTTTGTTGTAAACGGGTTATCACACTAGGGTGTACATTGAATAGTCTTGCAACCTCACGTTTTTTCATATTTTTATTTATTTTCGCCCCCCCCCCCCTTAACATCATCCTAGATCCGCCCTTATTAGGAACACGTTATTGTCAAAATTTTAAGTTGTATACATTGCAAAAAACCGTGATAAATAACTTCTTTTATTTAGAGAAGTTTCCTGCAAGGCGGCTATGAAAAAATAAATGACATAATTGAATAGCCATGTCAACTGAATGTTTATCGTTGGTAATCTGTCAGACTAAATACAAATGTGAAAAATGCGAAGACTTTCCGAGATCGAAAGAGAAAATTGCTTGAGGCTTATTTATGAAGGAATGCAAAAGATTGAGGTTGCAAGACTATACAATGTACACCCTAGTGTGATAACCCGTTTACAACAAAGGATGAATGAAACTGGGTCTCACAGATACCGAACAAGTGGTGGTAGGCCTCCGAAAATTACTCTCCCAATGGAACGTAACTTGATTCGACAAGCTACAAATTAACGAGCAGAAACAGGTGTTCTCGTAAACAATTCCACGGTGAGAAGAAAACTCAACAAAAACGGGCTTAGGTAAATAAATAAATACTTATTTAGATATTAAAATTTACTTAAATGAATTATTTGAGATTTAAATGGATGGTTTTATACAGGGTATTACAAACTCGAGTGTATGCAGAGGTAGGATCTCAAAAACCGTAAAGATACAAAATTTGTTAAATTAAGGGAAAATTCCGTAATTTGGTGCTAATTAATATGCAGTCTAAAAATTGATAAAATTTTAAACGATTTCGAAGGTTCTGTAAAGGGGAAGAAGTGACAATAAATATGTAATTTTTAATACTACTTATTATAAAGGAAAAAATAAAAACAAAATCGGGAAAAATCGTATTTATACGTATATCTCCCAAGTGCTTCATAATTTTATTATTTTATAATCAGCTTACTACTAGTAATGACTTATTAAGACAACTTACTTTTGTCAACCGTGTTTGTTGCTTTCAGGAATCGAAAACGAGCCAGATGTGTGCGACTTTTACCACAGCATCGAGCTTCCCGACTCGAATGGTGCACGGAACATATTAATTGGAATTTGGATAACTGGTCTAATTGTCTATTTACTGATGAATCCAGAGTAACTTTATATCATTCGGATGGACGAATAACGGTGTGGCGCCAAAGGAATACAAGGTATAACGAAGAAAATATGACTGCTGAAGAGGCCTTTGGTGGCGGAGGTTTAACCATATTCGGGGGTATTATGAGAAATGGCAAAACAGAATTATTTATCACTCGTGGGACTGTCAACGCCGAAATTTATAGGAATGAATGTCTAATAAATATCATTCTACCATTTGCAAATAATTTTGGAAACGATTTTATCTTAGCTGATGACAATGCAAGGCCCCACCGAGCTAGAACCGTTATAGAGACTTTGGAAGCCTTCCAAATTAATACATTGTATTTGCCGGCAAAGTCTCCAGACCTCAATCCAATTGAGCATG
The DNA here is from genome assembly GCA_030620095.1 of Kuschelorhynchus macadamiae. NCBI lineage: Eukaryota > Metazoa > Arthropoda > Insecta > Coleoptera > Curculionidae > Kuschelorhynchus > Kuschelorhynchus macadamiae. Next base: position 676,373 of record JAUTXW010002782.1, read on the forward strand.
TTTGGAGTCATTTAAAATTTAAATTACGCGGAAGAGCAAATCCACCGCAAACGTTAGACCAGCTTGAAGTTGCAATTAGGGAAGAGTGGGAAAACATTCCACAGTATTTTATAAATAATCTTATTTTATCAATGCCTCGAAGGTGTCAGGAGATTATCAATAAAAGGGGGGGACCCACAAGATACTAACTAAATATTTTATTTTACATTTCTTCTTGAAGGAAACTTCTTTAAAATAAATAAAATTTTATATAATTTAGTAATTTAGTAGGGTTCTTTTGCAATGTCTAGAGCTTGAATATTTGATAGCAAAGTGTGGAATTTTTTTTTATTCTTTTGTTTTTTTTTGCACCCTTAGTACGCAACGTATTAATTAAAAATATTTATAAGGTGTTTAAATAAGCTTGTTTTATTTCATAAAATACAAAGGGTATTTGAAGTAGGTATCAAAAAAGTGAAAGGTCTACTTATTATTTTCAAAAAAAAAAGTGTATAAATCTGGCAATAGGTGCCAATGCATTTAAAATTGTCTTATTATGCCAAATTGGCTTCGACTTAATTCGGTGATTAGTGGGCTATTTTAATTATTCCATTTTATAGCACGGCAATAGCTTGGCAGAAAATTGAAATGTATGGTTTCTTAATATAAAACACTCAGTATATCAATATCGAAACATAACATGTATCATATCTTTTTAGTTTTTGGCTGAACAAACCAAAAATTGTGAAAAATTTACTGGAATATCAGAATGTAGCCGTTTCTTAATTAGTTATTAAATAACGCCCTGTATATTCAATAATAAATGCATTTAAGACAAAACCTAAAAAACCGTTTCGACAAAAGGATTAATTATTTTCAAAAATTCTCACAAAACTGGCGAGCTTTCATTATTTTAGATTTGACAAGAGATTCAAGGAGGGAGTGTACGAAATTCAACCAAAATATTAATTTCCAATTTTGTTATTTCTCTTTTACTTATGTTACACCATGTATACATTGCTCCTATGAATATGATTACAGGCATAAATACCCATAATAAATCAAGTGACCAATGTCCGACTAATGTACAGGGTGTCGTGTTGAAGTGTTAATAATGTAACGATGTCGTTTTTTTCGAAAAAACCCTGTATATTGAAAACAAGTGAAGATACGACAAATCGCTAGAAATTGTTTTTTTGCATCTTGCCAAAGATCATTTTGGTCGAAAAAAGAAAACTTAAGAGTTGCTGTAACAAGTTCTCGCTCTTAACAAACATTTAAAAAAATAAGACGGTGTCATCTCACACCCTGTATAATAAAATGAAACGCACTTTGAAAAAATACATAATACTGGGCTTTTTTTCAAAACATATCTCCATAATACGCTGAAAACCGTAGCCCAATATCTCTCATCCCTGAAAAGTTACAGCAATTTGAATTTTACACAAAAATTTTAGAATTGCAGTTATTATGCACAGCAGTTTATATAATAGTATATACTTTTCTATTCGAATCGCAGTAATTTGCGCTTTTTTAGAAATAGACTCAGTTTTTGGTAATAGGCTGGGATTGCCTAAACAAAAATAGGGGTGTCCCATTTAAAAAATTATAAGTTTGTGTTAAATCTCAAAAACGACAGCTCACATAAAAAATCTTACTACGCCACTGGATTCTTCGTGAAAAACTGTCTCAGAGCCAGTTTTTAACTTTTCGATAAGGTGAACAACAACCGAAATACGAGGGGGGGACAAAAATTCAAAATTTTCAATTTCACACTGTATCTTAAAAATGAAGCACGCTATGAAAATTTTGTTTGGGTTATCTTTCGTTTAACACAAAGTTAGCACCATGTCGCGAAAATCGCAACCCTCTATCTTCACTAAAAAGAGAAATACCCCATAAAAACAACCAAACCCGACATCCTGTATATATTGCAGAACGACAAATCGTAGATATTTGTGAGATGTTTTAAAGTCCTGATTTAAGGTTTACACAACCAAGCAGAGATCGCTCTCAGATAGCAACCTGCGATAATCTTACTTGTACATTGGCTTTTAGCCCTGAAAGCTCATTTAGGAAATTATTTCCCCCCTTACAGAAAACCCAAAATAATGCGGTAAAAATTGTCTTCCTCTATGTGACTTGTTGAAGCGGTTAGTTTGTTTCGTGCCTAGTAAGTTATTTTTAAGGACTAAGAAACTCTTCAATTTACCGAACAGAGAAAAAGTATATGTACACGGGAAAATCTTATTTGAAACTATTCGTTTTATCGTTTTAAAAGTTAGCACAGTAATTCAATCCCGTAAGGTATATTTGTGGAACAAACACAGGCGAAGAAAAGGAACGTTACTACCTTTGTTTGTACTCGATGCCCGTTTCCGATTCCGGTTTAATTTTGAGAATGCAGAGCAAATTGCGAATAGAAGCTTCCAGGTCCCGTATAAAAGCTTATTGTATTAACTAACTCTATAATTTTAGCGATGTCTCTCCGATGCATGGGAGTGCCGTTGTTCGATTATAATAAAACTGGTTTTTTTTCTTGGTTTTATTTCGAATAGTCTAAAAAATATTCTTTTGTAGCTTTTATCAAATGAAATTTTGCAGAAATGGCTAAATGAGAAAAACTTTAAATTTTAGTGTTAGACTAAAAGAAAAAAATCGTAAATTTCCTTTGCCCGTAACTTCCCTAATTATGAGTCTTTCCTTTTATTGGGGATAGTGAAATGTGATCCAATTATTACCATATAATTACCCTATTGCATATTGGACTAATAATTTACCAGTGTCTAAGTCAGTGGTCGCCTGCCTTTTCAATGTGTTAAGCTACTTTGATAATTTAGAAATAAACCGTGAGCTACCTACTTGTAACCAGCTTTTAAGCCAGCCTAAACGAAATAATGCACAGTTGTATTTGACATAAGTACATGTTTTTATGTAATTAATAAGTACTTAGCTAATACTAATACATACCTAAAAAATAAACAAAATTTTCATATAGTCATGCCACATACGACTTAATAAAAGTAAACAAAACATTATAATTAAAATTTTAAACAAGAACATGTGATAAAAAATGCGTGCATTCAATAAGAAGGTTAATACTTGGACTCATAGATAATTTTTTTGATATTTGCAGTGTAATTTGATACAGCCATTTGAACACAATTATCCAGATGTTCATCTGTAAGGTGAGTGGGGTATTTATTCCTAAAAAACTACTTCATATTGGAAAAAGAAGATTTGCACAAATAGGTGGAAGTAAATAACTCTTTCACTTTTAGAACTGAATTTACAACAGGCCAGATAAATTTGTACTTGAAACTAACAATTTCAATGCTAAATCACTTTGATATACAACCACTTCCATTTCAGTTGCAGAGGTGTCTTCGCCAAAGTTCTGCATAACACAAGTTGCAAATTGTTGGATTTCAATTTCCATGAAGTGTGAAACACAAATTGAGCCACCAATGTCATTTTGTTGAAATACTTAAACCGATTTTTGAAGTTATCTTTCAAGTTCGAAACTATTTCTACATGAGATTTACTGTCATAGAGTTCTTTTGGATTTTGAGATATCTTCTTTGAAAGAATAGCAAAATGCTTGACGTCACGGTTGACTAAGGTCTGTTCCCAAAACTCAAGTTTTTTTATGAATGCATTTATATCGGAAATCATTTCCGCCAGTTCTTTATCTCTTACCTGAAGTTGCAAATTGAGTTCATTAATCTCGTCTGTCCACAAGAAACCCAAAATCTCTAAGCCAAATTGAATTTTCCAGTTGCTGAATCTGTGCGCCGCGTTGTTTGAAAAATTGAACTATGACAGATGAACTATGGCTTCATTAAAACGTGTTACCACTTGTCCTCTACTTAAATATCGCACTTCAGAGTGAAGAAGTAGATACCTGTACTGACAATCAATTTCATCGGCTAAGATTTTGTATAATCTTCTTTGTAATTCGAGAACTCTAATCTTGTTTACAATTTTTACTGCCAGTTTCATGGCGTTGTTTAGTTTTAAAACATTTCCACATAATGCTTGCTGATAAATAATACAATGGTAACACATAAATTATAGAAAGCGTTCATCTTTATGACAAAATGCTACCAGACCCTTATCACAACCCACCATAGCTGGAGCTCCATCAGTTGTCAAGTCTACCAATTTTGTAATTGGAATTTTCTCAAAAGATATAAAATTGTTTAAATGAGAAAACAATTCCTGTCTAGTGGTATATCTTTTTAGTCCAATAAACTTCAAAAGGTCTTCTTTAATAACAAAATCACTAAACACTATCCTGACGAACACAGCCATCTGGGAGGTGTCAAACACATCTGTTGTTTCATCTAATTGAAGAAAGAAATAAAAAAATAAAAACAGTTATCCAAGTCAGTTTTTAATTGTGAAAAAATATCCTGGCTCATTACTTCCACTCGTCTCATCACTGTATTAGCAGAAAGTTTCATAGATTTTATTGCTGAAACTATCTCGTCTTTATTTTTAAAGTTGGAAAATAAAGAATCTGCAACTTCCAAAGCGCCTGTTTTATCAATTGATTGTTGTCCAATTAACTGGTTCTTTAATTGTTTTAATTTTTCTTTTCTGCTTACAGCATGTAACGGGAAATATTTTTCAAAATTCGGATGTACACTTTTATGATACCTCTCAATATTTCTTTTTTTAGCAACCGAAACACAAGCATTACATAACTTACCTTTAGCTTCTGTAAAAAATACTGTTCTTCCCATTCCTAACGAATATTGTATGTCTTTCCTTTCTTACTACTGATTTCCATTATCTTCTTTATTGCTCACTCTGTGCACTAACACATCTAATGCCTAAGACGAGACGAGACTTCGACAAATCTCATCTTTTCTCGCAAGAAAAGTGGAATGTCTTGTCTCGCAATAAAAGTCTCGTCCCGCCTCAATCTGGCGCAAGAGTCTCTCAAAGACCTCGCAAAAGTCTCGAAAAATTTTTATGTTTCCTGTCTATATGAAATACACAAACAAAATCAGTTCTAGTTTTTATTTTAATACATGAAATACAAATAATAAAATCGGTTCTAATTTTTATTTCAACGAACAAAAAACAAAATAAAATACACAAATTGCTTAATTTAAAAAAAATATGATAATCATTAAATATTATGTAATTCGAAATATTATGATAGACAAAGTTATTATAAAGTATAATTCCTAACATAGTCAAATTTATAGTAAAATGATGATTATTTTAAACTCAATGGCAAGTACCAAAATCTAAAAAAATATTCCAGCCTAATCAAAATTTAAAACACAGATTTAAGTATTGGCATCGGTTCTTTAGAAAGTGTATATGAGGAAATGATGCTATAAAATTAACCACTTGTTTATTATTATTCATAGAAAATATAACTGGAAAAACTTAAGTCACCTAAAATATTCTAGATGACTTTAAATTTACTCTGATCTACGAAGACTTGAAAGTTATCCTAAGTTATATTAAAAACTCGAGTAAAAACTTTAAAATCACTTAAACATCTTATTAAAGAGTTAAAATTCACCTAAAATCTACTAAAAAAAGACATCATAAGTCTTTTATAAGTGTCTTAAAAGTCATCATTCATTCAAAACCAACTTATAATTCACAAAGACTATAAGTCCGTATACAATTTTTTTGGAGTTATCCGCTCCTCGATCTTACCCCATCACGGAGATATGCAAACAACAATGTTTAAATTAGCTAAGAGACCTAACAGCTTCTTGTTATTTTTTGTCTAGTATGTAGCGTGTGTTTTGTATCTTTATTTTATCTTCTAATACGTATTTGGACGTTTCACTTTATTAATTTTAAGGTAACTAACGCGACAGTTAATTGTATGAACATCGATATATTAGGTTTTTCGTTTATTGTAGATCCGATGATGCTCGTAGGGGAGAAACGCTCGTCGATCTTTGAGGTAATAAAATGTATGGCCTTATTTTTAAAGGTGATAGGCCTATCCTATCTTATTGCGATGACCAAAATGATTATGCCGACTGCAATATTAAAATAAATATTAAAAAGAGCACGTTCTTTTGGTTTATCCGAGGCAATGTTATTGTAAACAGAGACTGTTCGCTATTATGTGGATTTAAAAAATATGTATAAATAACATTCGCGATAATTATAGTAATTAATTAATATATGGCATTTTTATCTGCGATACGTCGAGATTTTTGCGAGACTCATGCGAGATTTAAGACGAGATTTTCTGAAAGTCTCGTCTGGTCATCTCGTCTGGTGGCGCAAGGAAAATTTAAAGTATCGTCTCGAGTCTCGCCTCGAAAACGAGACGATACGAGACGAGACTCGCAAACGAGAATATCGTGGGCATCACTATTGGATAAGCAGTTTTTACACTGATTTTTTAAAATTTATTAGACCGCCATTTTGTTCTGTATTAAAATTTTACCAGTTTTATTCCTAGATCACATATAAAAGACAATTTAATAAAAAAAAATTAAGTTGAATGTTTCAATATTTTATCTGGCTGCCATTTTGTTCCGCCATCTTTAATTCGTACCACAATTTTACTAGTTTAGCTCTATATCATAGTTAATTCTTGCACAAAATTTAAAATCAATAAATAAATAATTTTTCAGGCCGTTTTTTTAATCTTTTTTTAGGCCTTCATTTTGTTGTGCCATCTTGGATTTGCACTGAAATGTTACTAGTTCATTCTTATGTAATATTTGATTTTTGATTTTCAGGTAAACTGGATAATTAGTTTTGATGTTTACTGAAAAGTTATCAAGCCATCTCCACAGAACCTTTAATTTTTGACCATAATCTGAAATTAATCGGGTAAATAGTACCTGACAAACAGACAGACAGATCGAGGAAATTGAGAAAAGAGGTTTTTTTGGTATTTAGGGTCCCTAAAACGTGAAGATTTCTTAAAAACATTTTATTTGACCACCATTTGGTTCCACGATCTTGAAATCGTACCACAACTTTATCAGTTAATCTCAATATCACACTTAATTCTTGCACAAAATCTGAAATCAAATATTTTATTAAACCGCTATTTGTTTCGTCATCTTGGATTCGCACCAGCATTTTACTAGTTAATTCGAACCTAATACTTGATTTTTGTGCAAAATTTGAGGTAAATTAGCTAAGTAGTTTTTTAGTAATAATTTTTTTAAAACCGCCATTTTGCTTCGCTACATTTGATTTTTACCAAAATGTTACCAGGTCATTCTCATATGAATCTTAATTTCTGACCTAAACTTGAAGTCAATCGAGTAAGTACTTTTTTAGATATGCCGCAATCCTGCTGTGAGACCGACAGACAGATATATCGACAGACCAACGGAATTGAAAAAAACATGTTTTTTTGGCATCTAGGGGCCCTAAAACGTAAAGATTTTTTCACGATACAATGCTTCTCTTTTACAAGGGAAGTAAAAACGATTTGTTTGTTAATAGCACATTTACGTCAACCTGGCAAAATAATTCCAGGGAGTGACAATTTGGCGAAAAAAAATTGGAAGTCGGAATTTTGGAGGATATGACCGAACGATTTGGAGGATACAAATTGACAATTTGGCACAAATTTATTTGAAGAATACGTTAATTTGGCGGAAAAGATAGTATTCAATTATAAGTCACTTTGGTTTATTTAAAAGTAGTGTAATTCTATAATTTGCTTTTCTAGCAACTTCAATGTATAGTGTATATGTGCCAAATATATTTATAAATCAATGAAGTGATACTATTTATTATTATATACGCTTTTAATTAAATTGTTAATATTATAACGAAATAACCTCATAAAAATCATTAAAAAACATGTTTAATACAATAAAAAAACCAAATGTTATGAGAATAAACCCGGCAAATTTTCTTACGTCAAATTGTCAGGACCCCTAAAGTGATATATAAGCGACCTTTACATGAAAGGTTTTAAGGGCACGAATTGAAGCATGTACGTTCTTTCACCTGAATAAAACTTACTCTGTAAATCCGTTTTAGATCTGACAGGTTTCAACACAGAATTTTTTTTCCGAGGCGGAAAATTTTGTAATCAGATGAATAAAAAATATAGGGTGAACTTCCCCATTCTCCGAGATACACATGTTTTGAATATTTTATTTTAACTTTATACATTTTTACTTGTAAAACACAAAGTAGTTTCTGCGACCTTGAACAATGTGTTTAACATTGGCATAATAGGACTGGGCTTGCAACGCTATATCGACTCCAACGCAGTGCGAGAAAGATGAAACTAATTAGGGTGGAAATTCCGTTAGTTGCAAAAGAGGTAGAGCTAATAGAGGCAGAAATCTATCTCCCTCACAACTAGTGGTATTTCTGTCTTTATTAGCTACATATCTCTCACCTGCTGACGTCAAGGTAAAAAATTGCGACGGGGCCACTCCATATAATCTATTATGTCATGATGTTAACCAACTCTTAGGTAGATAACTAACGAATCCACAGCCCACCTTTCGGCAGCTCAAGGCGTCGCTTGACCCGTGTTGCTACTTAAAAAAATGTGGACATACGTTACCACTCTGACAGATGTCAATATAGAAACACAAAAGTGTCTATATGGGAAACTTAAAAATTAAATTGACGTTGAAACTGTATTTCCACACTGTGTATATACAGACGGTTAATGTTGGGCTAAAGACATCTTACTGACTAAATATTTATAATGAACATCACTGTTATCTCGGTGAATATGTAAATTCGCTTTTATCTACAATGCTCCTCGTACATAATATAACAACAAAAGATAACCATTGTACACATATTATGGATATAATTATTTGGAAATAACTTTTTACAAATTTTATAAACTGTTTTATTCCATGTTATGGAATTTTATTAAATATTAAAACATTTTATTAGACCGCCATTTCCCACGTTGGCTTAATATTTACTATTCTATCCCAGTTTTACACTTGATGATTTTTCTCCAAAGTCAGTTAGGTAAAGAGATTTTTAGTACTGAATTTTAAATATTTCATTAGGTCGCCATTTTGTTCCGTCATAATGGTTTATACAATATTTCCGATAAGTAGTTTCTTAAAAATGATTTTATTTTATATTTTGTGAGTTCGCCATTTTGTTTCTCTAAACTGGAGTGTTACCATTCCATCTCCATATGACTCTTGATTTTTGATAAAAATTTCAAGTCAGAGTCAATCAGAAAAACCAGAAGATGTTAAACAAGAAATAAAGAACCAAGAAGAAATGAAGAATGAACTTAAAAGAAGTCAAGAAGATGTGCAGCAATAAGAACTAAAAAAAAACATAAAGAAAACCAAATAAGTCCAAAGCAGAACTAAAGCAAAAGCTTAGAAGATTTGAGGAAGAATTAAGAAGACATGAAGAAGAATCAAGAAGATGTAACCAAAAGACGTTGCTTGAAATGACATTAACCAAAGAAGACGTATGAGAAGAAATATGTCAAATAGAAAAGGAAGTCCAAGATGTTCATGACCAGGGGTCGCAACTAAAAATAATTGAGATTTCACCGAAAAGGCACGAGCACTAGCTTGTTCTTTGCCAAGTGACTACGTGTCGGTGAGGGCTGAAGCAATGGAAGTATTAAGGAAGATACTCGATGATAAACCAAATGACTGTGGGGCATTAGTAAGCCATCTAGAAATTCGTTATGGTGACGCACATCTGCAGGAGGTTTATAGAGAGCAACTTCAGTGTAGAAGACAAAATATAACCAAAATGTTCAAAAGTATGAAGCACGTATCGTGCGGCTAATCAACCTGACTTATTCATCATACCCTGATGGAATTAAGCAGGAATTAGCAGTAAGCAGTTTCATTGAAGGCCCTCGCACTCCTGATACCAACCAGACGCTAATAAGTCTCAAACAAACATGTGAATAATAAATCACATATCAGACCATCGTTCCACCACTGAAGATATAGCAGACATTTTGAAAAATATCGCAAGAAACTCTTGTCAACCAATCAATATATAAAAACAAAACTATACGTTTTCGACAAAGAAATGGTATCCGTTGTTTGAAATGTGGAAAAGAGGGGAACAAACAAAGCCACTGTACCAGCAACGGAGTTTCTGAAGGTAATCAGGAATACTCCCATTAGCCATTTGGAATGGAATGGGGAAAGTGGGCTAGGTGCTACTAAACCCCAAGCAATAACAATTAAAGTATCCCGACTGCAGAATAACGGTTCTAGCTTGGTAGTACCAGGGAAGGTGTATGGTCGGGAATGTAAAAGTCCAACGTCAGGCTACTTGTGAAATACAGAACACCCACAACAATTATGTCTTCGAAACAGCCGTCGGTGAAACTATACCTGTAAAAGGTCTCCATAACGCTAAAATAAGTCAGGGGAGCAATACCTTCGTACACGTTTACTAGAATATTTGATAATTCAATTAATAATATTTTTCGGGATCCAGGGACTGTAAAATGCAAAGATCTGCAAAAATCCTGGCGATTACAATTCCCTCTTACGAGGAAAGTAAAAGGAGGCCTAACAAAAGGAACTTTAAAAATCTGGCTCATGATAAACTAGTCACAAATAATCTTTGGCTTCAAGCATTTGATTATTTACTGGAATGGTGTAGATATTGGCAGATAATTCGTGAGAAAAATGATTGTGTCATAGTGGTGTTAAATTGTTACCAAAAAATTTAGAATTAGATTACAAAAAAGTAACAAAGGGAAATAAAAATCTGGAGGATTTGTACAACCAGTCTTATGATATATTGATTCACCGAACACCTCGAGGCCTCATAGTGGAGTTAAATTTTATATTATTGTTTTTTTCATAGAAAGTTTGTAATATCAAAGTCTGTAACATCGAAATTTGAATAGATACTAAACAAAACCATTCAAAGTACCTATCTTAACTTTTTCTTGATTTGGTGGGTCTAGATGGACCCATGAGAGGTATATTAACAGGTTTTGGATTGTCATGTAGCTTTACATGGAGAAATTCTGTGGCATCGTTGTCAAAGGAAAGTATTTCGCAATGTTCATCGAAATTTACCGTTGAGGTAGTTTCCATGACAGTTCTAGCATATAATATGAGAGTAGTTTATCCGACCCTTCTTTCAAATGCACTTTGCCTGCCTTGCTACCTTTTCAAAACTGCTTTGGTGCTGCGCCATGCTTTTAATCACCTACAAGCAGCTTCTTCAATGTCTTTTAAAGGACGTGAAATTGGTGAACACCTCAGGGGACTTTTGAAGGAGAGCGTTTTTTACTATTTCACAAAATCCACCTTTCCTATTCGGGACGCTGCTGACGTCTCGTATCCTGTGAAAGTATTGCAGCAGCTCATTTAATAAAAATGTTTTTTTTTTGTTTTTCCATGTTCTGGTTTGAAAAAGATGATTTCTCAGATTAATGCGGTTAGGAGTATAATAGAGTCAAGATCTACGTCAACCACCGCAACATTTGCTATAGCGTTTTCGAGCTATCTGAAGCCTCCAGAGTATTTATTCCATTGATCCGTAAAGCAGCTGATAGCTTTACAAAGAGTTGAAATTGCTTGTTTATTGGAGAGGAAATAGATTTTCCTTTTTAATATAACCATTTTAAAAACAATTTTATTTTCTGTACATATAAGACTCTTAAAATCAAAATCCAAAATCATGGTGTGAAAATCATTTTGGATTAAAAAAAAATGTTTCGCTACTAGTAACTTGGAAACGATTAAGCACAGGAAAAAATAAGAAAATACTGTTTTATATAAATTGTATTATCTTGTATATAATAACAGATATCGAAGAAAAACCATAAACATGGACACAGTTTTCAAATCCTGAAAGCCCGGCGACTTCTGGTATAGCAATTATCTTCAAACATCTCCAAAGACATCTTAGAAGTGAAAAAAGGTAAGCTAAAAGGTCTAAAAATTATTCCTTGACTTAACTATTAGAATTGCCTTTAAAAAATGTACCAGCAAAATAACTTCCTTTGCATCTTTTATCTTTCCTTTCATTCTTTAGTCTAAGTTTTTTTAATTCTTTGGAATTTTGATTTTTCTGTGATGGCAGCAGTAGCTGAATTGACTTTTCTTAAAATTTATTTTCTGAACCTATTTTTCCTAATTTATTAACTATTTTGATTTGATTTTAACATAAAAAGTGTTTAACAAAACGATAATATAGGGATTAGCGATAAATTATCGTGACCAGTGTTACATTTAGCCAAATTGTTAAAGTTAATAATAATCTTTATCAAAAACTATTACGTTATTAAATAAATATAGACATTAGAGATATTATGTTTGATCCATATTTTGTATTAATTCTCAATGTAATTGAGAAAGAGGAAAAAAGATAATTACACTGAGCTCTTAAATAAAAGAATATTGTTAACAACTAATAAATTTATATTATACTTATTTTTATGCTCATGCTACGTATTCATTGCTATCCGCTGACGAAAAATAAAATTTACACAATCTCAAAAATCATAAAATTAAATTATTATTTTAAATATAAAATACCTCTCCCAATTAACGTAATAAGAACAGCCCAAATCCAAAATTGGCAATTCTTTTCTTAAACTTTTTTATGATCGCGGATTTTGATGAAAATCTACTAGATTGCCAGAAGCACAGTTTACTTGAAATTTTCACCCTTCTTTTTAATAAATTCGTAATTTGAATAATAAATAGTCGTTAAACCTCTATTAATCATAAAAACGTTTTTTACGCGTTGATTTTCTTGTATACAAATTTCACTTAAAACATCATGGTGTTAATTCTTGCTACTGCTAGTGAAAATATGGGCGAAGACTCATTGGATTCGGAATGACGTCTAAAAAATAAACAAAAGTTTCAAACCCGCACATAAACAATTTCAAAAGTTATTAACAAATTCAAATTAAAAAAAAGAGTTTAGTTTTTTGCAAATAACTCGGAAACTATTAATATTTAAACCATTTTATAAGGGGATTTTTAAAGAGGAAGAAAAATCCGAACTCCCGGAACTCTACCTCTTATATTAATATTTATAAGAAAAATCACACGTTGAAAGAAAGAATAAAACTCCCGGAACTCTACCTCTTATATTAATATTTATATTTCAGCCTCGTCTCATAAACAATAAATAACTGTAGTTTCTTATTTCCTGCGTTGAATCACACGTTGAAAGAAAATAGACAAAACAGCCATGACTAATGCTCAATCATTCCTTGTTCGCGTGTTGAATCATTATGAAAAAATCTTATGAAAACCGAAGAACGAGAAGTGAACGAGAGGATATGGTATATAGTTCTAGAGAAAATGATTGGCGAGATATACCATCCACATCACGGCAGGAGCCAAGTTTATATTATCCTTGGGGTTCCGAAGATAGGGAAATTTTCGAAGATAGGCTTTATTTGTGAATATAAGGCTGGTTATATAATACATTTTTATGTAAGAAAAATGCTTTGCTTGTGATAGCAAATAATTATGTAATAATATTGCTAGAGAATAATATTGCAAATGATTAAGTAGTCAAAATTTGGGTTGGTTTTGCTTGTGATAGCAAATGATAATAATAATAATAATATATATCACAGTAATACTATTGTTAGGGAATAATATTGCTAATGATAAATTAGTTTAAATTTTGGTTTTTAATATACGCTGGGGTATAGCGAAATAATAAGAAAAACAATTCGACCCAACACTACCAGAGGATATAAGGGAATTAAGTGAGGGAATTTTTGCTTTATTGGGCGTTAATGTGACCCAAAAGGAGGTAATTGGTGCTCCCTTACGAGGAGACTGAAAAAGTAGAAGTTCTTCAGAAATACCCGATACGTAGTAACTGTCAGTTACTAAAACCTCCAAAATTAAACCCATTAGTCTCAGCGGCAGTTTCTGAGTCGGTAAATCGAAGGGACTGCAGACTACAAGCCCTACAAATGCAGATTGGAGCTAGTGTATCGTCTATTGGTCTAGTTTTAACATCATTGTTAAAAGAAGAGGGGGGAGCGAACGTGAATCGTTTATATATACAATCCTTAAATGATGCAGGGAGATTGCTAACCGATATTTTACATGCTGAAACAACATCTCGTAGAGGGTTGGTAGCATATAATTTAAATAAGGATTTTAAAGATACTCTAGCAGAAGCACCAATAGATGAATGGCTATTTGGAGGTAGCCTGGAATAAAGGAAATAGAGCGTACTTCTATGCAATTAAAAGTTCCAAAAGCCAAGCAGAATGTGAGAAAAGTAATACCAAAAAATCTAAACTTCAGGAGTCCGTATCAGGCAGCATTTAGAGGAATAGGCCGGAGCGGACGCCAGCAAACAAACCATCCTTACTACACCCACATCAACAACAAGCAACAGAGATACTGGCGCAAACAAACAGACCTAGTTCAACACAACAGGGCAACATACAGCAAGAAACGGGACAAAACATGGAAATAGAAAACCAGGTCAGTAAAATTGATGGACATTTAAGTTTGTTTTTTTAATTTTTTTTTAAATTTGTTAAATTTAGGGGCAATAAGTACAGTAAAATCAGAAAAAGGGCAATTTATTTCGAATATCTTTTTAACACCTAAGCCCGATGGCACAAAAAGAATGATTTTAAATCTTAAATCCCTTAACACATATATCAATACTTCACATTTTAAACTCGAAGATTTTAGGACAGTGTCTAAATTAATTTGTAAAAACTTTTTTATGGCAACTCTGGATTTGAAGGACACCTATTTGCTAGTATCTATTGAAAAGTCACATAGAAAGTTTTTAAGGTTTAGATTTAAGGGAAAGCTATATCAATATAATTGTATGCCTTTTGGTTTAAATACCGCTCCGTATATATTTACAAAAATAATGAAACCTGTTATGAAGCTTTTAAGAGAAAAAGGTTTTTTGTCTGTCATTTATTTGGACGATTTACTTCTATTAGGCAAAACAGCTGAAATATGCAGGACGAATGTGAGGGAAACAACAAATTTATAAAAAAAATTGGGGTTTATAATTAATAATCAAAAAAGTAGAATATCGCCTTGCCAAACAGTCAAATATCTAGGTTTTATTTACAGCTCTGTACGCATGACGATTTCGTTGCCAATAGAGAAAAGGTTAAGAATTATTTTTTATATTAAAAAATTTACAAAAATCAAAACTTGTAAAATCCGAGAGTTTGCCAAGGTTTTAGGAGTTATAACCTCTGTTTGCCCAGTATGGCTACATAGAAAAGAGTTCGAAAAAGAAAAGTTCTTAGCGTTAAAAATAAATAGGAGTAATTTTGACAGCAAAATGTGTATCCCTGTTAACCTAACAGGCAATTTTAACTGGTGGCTAAAAAAATATTATGCACACAGAAAATTCTCTTAAACCTAAAGAGTTTAAGCGCGAAATATTTACAGACGCATCGAAAACGGGCTGGGGTGCATATTGTGCTGGCCAAAGTTCACATGGGTTCTGGACAAAAGAGGAAAGTGAGTGCCATATAAATTATTTAGAATTACTTGCGGTGTTTTATGGTTTAAAATATTTTGCGAAAAAGATTTCGAACTGCCATATTTTATGTCGAATCGACAACACAACAGCTTTATCTTACATAAATAGAATGGGAAGCGTACAATTTGATCACCTTAACAGTTTATCTAGGGAAATATGGCAGTGGTGTGAAACAAGGCAGATCGTTTTGTACGCTTCATATATTAAATCTTGAGAAAACATAAACGCAGACTTTGCGTCGCGAATAATAAATGACGACACGGAATGGGAACTACAAAACAGTGCTTTTCAAAAGATAGTAAAAAAGTTCGGTACACCGGAGATAGACCTATTTGCATCTCGAAACAACTGCAAATGTAAAAAAATTATCTCGTGGAAAAAAGATCCTGAGTGTTATACAGTAGATGCTTTTATGTTAAAATGGAAACCATATTTTTTCTACGCCTTTCCTCCGTTTTCTTTAATTTTAAAAACTTTGCAAAAAATTCGACAAGAAAATTCCTGTGGAATTGTAGTGATACCTTTTTGGCCTTCTCAGCCATGGTACCCTAATTCTACGCTTAAACAATATAACGTAGGGTTAAGATTATGGTGGCAATTTTATACGGAAAGAAGAATACCATTATTATTAAAATTTCTAACTTTACATTTTGGAAAAGGTGTATCATGTGGAAGTTGAAATAGCTACCGATCAGCCATCAGCCAAACAGCAACTCCCGACTTAGGACAGGATTTTAGGGTGAAAGATTTTTTAAGGGAGTGTTTAGTCTACGTCCAACTTCAGCTAGATATAATTTAACCTAGGATCCGGAAGTGGTTCTAAATTTAATTCGAAACTTTAAAGAATCGATTAATCTAGAAAATCTTACGCTCAAACTTGCAATTTTATTAGCCTTAGTGACAGGTCAGCGAGTTCAAACTTTAGCCTCTATTGAGTTGCATAATATTATAAAACAACCAGACAAAATTATTGTCAAAATTAATAAACTTCAGGTTTAAACAAACCAAAACCCACTCTCCAAATCTCATTCTTTCGACAAGATAATACAATTTGTGTTGCGTCTACATTGTTGGAATATTTGAAAAGGACAAAACCTCTCAGAAATGAATCTTTGAACAATTTGTTTATTACATACAAGAAACCCCATCATAATGCATCTGCACAAACCATTAGTCGATGGATAAAAAGTATGCTTAATAAAAGTGGTGTAGATACGTCTATATTTTTTGCCTACCATACAAGACGTGCCTCTTCGTCTACGGCGGCTGCAAAGGGCGTAAGCTGGGACACACTAAGAATAGCAGCAGGCTGGACAGAAAATTCAAAAACCTTCCCAAATTTTTACCAGCGCCCTATAATAAAAAATACTAGTTTTGCTAAAGCTGTATTAAACATTAAATAAAATACTTCTAAGGCATTAGGTTAGATTGCTTACTAGTTATTACGTATAATTTTAAGGTTCGTTATATTATTGTTAACAAAATTATACCATTTTGGTTTTTCAGGTCATATTCTTTTCGTTTTTAATAAGCAGTATTTCTCGTTGTAAATTAAATAAGATATTATGTTGCTTTGCTTCTTAATTGACTTATTGTACCCATACTGCAAATGTTGAAATAAAAAATTACTGTTTCTCTCTGAACATCTACAGTTATTTATTGTTTATGAAACGAGGCTGAAATATAATTACAAGATCAAACGAACTTACCTTAAGTGAAGTTCAATCTTGATTATATGAAGCCTCGTCGAAATAAACAATATCCCACCCTTCCCTAAATCAACCCTTTACTAAAACAAATAACAGTTAATTTTTTATTCAAATTTCTCTAAAAGAGAATGATGTAAGGGAAGTGCTCACCAAATCTCAAGCGATAAGGAGCATTAGTCATGGATGTTTTGACTATTTTCTTTCAACCAATTTTACATTCAAACTTGTAACTTGTATTTTTAAAAAACTTTATTTTTTAAAACACGAAATTACAATGGATGTTGACCGATCTATGGCTACTTAATGACTAAAGATGATTACTAATTCTTCTGTATTTATATAAAAATAATGCTGAAATAGCAAGAATGAATGAGTAATCAGAAATATGATGCTTAATTCTAAATGATTCATCGGAAGTGGCCATATAATTCCTCCCACCTTAAGTTTGAGCAAATCGGGGTTGATTTTCGAGAGATTCTAATTTTATGTCCACTTTTACATTTTCTTTAGATTTTTCCTTTCTGCAATAATAATACAAGAAACTTATGATGATTGTAAATATTATAATAATAATTATTATTAGAGTAATTGAAACTCCAGAACTTACAAAGTCCATTTGTTTTAGGGGATGAATTATTAATCTTTTAGCATTCTCTAAATCTTCATTGATTTTATCAAGATTTATTTCTTTTAGTTCCAAGGGTTCAGTATTTTGGATTAATTTTTCATCAATATTTATTGATGGGAGTTTTAGTCTTAAACTTATTGTTTCTAGTTTTTGAGAATCGTAAATATTATTTTGGATTTTTACTTTGCAATCTGAAGGCAATATTAAGGATACTTTGTCAATGGTTTCAACGCTATGTTGATTTGGACATTGAAAGTATATGCTTTCTTTAGAAGCAGGTATAATTATAAGGGAATTGTCCTCAAGTTGTGTTATAGAAGTTTTATTTTTTCATGCCAAATATATTGGTCGTCAGAATTTTCTTCTTTTTCACATACTGCTGACATATGCGTCAATGGTGATTTTATTATTTCGGTTGGGTACAATTCTTGAGATGGTCTTGAAAGTGCTTCGGCGTTGGAATTTAGGGTTCCTTTTTTATATTGAATATCATATTCATATTCTTGCAGTTTTAGTCGCCATCTTACTAATTTTGAATTCGGTTCTTTTATTGAGAACAGCCATTGTAATGGTTTATGGTCTGTTACAATTGTGAATTTTCTGCCAAATAAGTAAGGTCTGAAGTATTTTGTTGCCCAAACAATAGCAAGAAGTTCTTTTTCTATTGTTGAGTAGTTGCATTCTGATTGATTCAGAGTTCTGCTAGCAAATGCTATAGGTAGGTCGTTTCCTATTTTTCCTTGTGAAAGTATTGCTCCAATAGCGTAATTTGAAGCGTCAGTGGTCAAAATAAAAGGTATACTAAAATCTGGGTGTTGTAATATAGGGTCATTAGTTAAGATATTTTTACATAGATTAAATGCGGTAATAAATGCTTTATCATGATTTATTTTAACGTTTTTCTTTAAACAATGAGTCAAAGGTTTCTTTATTTTTGCAAAATTCTTTATAAATTTTCGGTAGTAACCGACTAAACCGAGAAATGATTTTATTTCTTTTGGTGTTTTAGGGATTTTAAAATTTTTTATTGCTTCGATTTTTTTGGGATTTGGTTTGATACCGTCAGGGGTAATAACATGACCTAAAAATTCAATTGTCTTATGCAAAAATTCGGATTTATCTAATTGGATTTTCATGTTAAAAGAACTTAATCTGTTAAATACTTGTTTTAAAGAGTCTAAATGTTCTTGAAGACTAGTTGAAAAGATAATTATATCGTCCATATATACAAGACATATTTTTCCTTGTAATCCGCGTAAAACGTTATCCATTGCACGCTGAAAAGTGGAAGGTGCATTTTTTAGTCCGAAGGGTATTCTGGTATATTCGTAATGTCCATGTTCTACATTGAATGCTGTTTTTGGTATACTTTTTGGGTCCATTTCTATTTGATGAAAACCGCTGGCTAAGTCAAGTGTTGTAAAATATTGACTTCTACCAAGTTTATCAAGTATATCTGCGATATTTGGAATAGGATATCTATCTTCTATAGTCTTTTCGTTGATTTTTCTGTAATCTATCACTAGACGCCATTTTCTTTGTCCTGATGCGTCAGCTTTCTTCGGGACGATCCACACAGGGGAACTCCAGGGAGAATTTGAAGGTTGAATGATACCATCTTGTAGCATTTGGTCTATTTGTCTGTCTACTTCTTGTTTATGTATGAATGGGTATCTGTAACTTTTCGCATGTACGGGTATTTCATCCGTAGTCTTAATAGTATGTTTGACTTGATTGAAAAATGTTAATTTATCTCCGGGTTTATGTAAAATATTTTGAAAGCTTTTAATAAGTTTAAAAAGTTCTTTACGTTCTTCAAAGTTTAAGTGTTCGTGCCTAATTAGTCATTTTAAATCGATATCTTCGATTATGTTTCTTTCATTAATTTGATTCTGATTTGGTTCGAAATTTATTATTTCAAAATTGTTAAGCTCAATTGGTCTTAAGGGTAAATTATCATTAGTGGTTGCTACTAGACTAAAATATTTTTCTGTATGGTTAAAAATATCAATAGCGTACGTGTTTTCTTTTACTTCTATTAGGGTAGGTTGAATTTCTATATTTTCGTCTAAATAATAGGGCATTAACCAAGTAGTGTCATTTGGTCGCGAAATTTTCAAAATTACTTTTTGAATCGTTTTAGGTGGTATTTCAATTGTATATTCATCAAAATTTTGCCTATATTGAAAGGGTATTTCTAAATATTGGTTTTTCAATTTTTTATTTTTTAAATCAATATTTAAATTTAATTTACATAAGTCTTTAATTCCGATTATTCCGTCAAAATATTCATGGAATGAATATAAAATAAATTCTATTGGTTCGGTTATACCAAAGCTTAAAAATAAAGGAATAGTAGCTTTACTTTTCGCTTTCTTTGAACCTGCACAAGTTTGGAGTGTGCTTACGTAAGGTTTAATACATTCGGGAAAATGTGTTTCCGCTAAAGAGGGTCTAAGTAGGGATGCATGAGAACCTGTATCAATTAGTAGTTGAATATTATAATTCGGTATTTCCACATAGGGTAATTGATTTACTTGAAAACTGTTTAAAGTTAAGCAAGGTTTTCGTCCGAGGCTGATAGATGAAAATTTTCTATTTGCTCGACTAAATTCTCATTATCTAATTCACATGTTTCATCAAAATTTTGATAATCTTGATCATAATTGTCAAATTCGGGGTTTTCTTCATTATATAACTCGTCATTATTGGGTTCATTATTTTCTAAATGCGTTAATTCTTGGAATGTAAATTTCGGGTGATGTTGTTGTTGGGGTTGCTGTCTATAGAAAGTTTGTTGTTGTTGTGGTTGCTGTCTATAGAAAGCTTGTTGTTGTCTGGCAAAAGTTTGTTGTTGTTGTCTTAATGGTGGCATTGTTTTTTGTACACTCACACCTGACATTGGTTGTGGGTATTATTGTTTAGGATATTGATTGCCTTTTTGATTAAATGTTTGATTTTGTACTCGATTGAAAAATTGATTTGGTGGTTTTGGTTTAAAAGATGAATTTGGAAAATTATTCGATCTATTTACCAAAAATTTATTAATATTATTTATTGGTGGCGTTTTCTGATTGCTAAGTAAATTATTTGATCTACTATTTTGCAAATAATTATTTTTAAAATTATTTTGACTGGTTAAGATTTCATAATTGGTTACAATATCGATTGCATGGTCTAGATTTTGGGGATTTTGAACGATTAGTAAAGTTCTTAATTCGCTTGAAATGTTTGCAAGAAGATTTTGAGTTGCTGTTAATTCGTTTTGTGCTATAATTATGTTTCTAGCTTCAATATTACTTATTTCTGTACAAGTTTTCGTATTTATTTTGGTGACTAAGGCTTTGAGTTTTTGTATGTAATCTAAGGTTGATTCGCCTTTTCTTGAAAAGAATATTAATTGTTGTTGTAAATTAGCTCTTGTTATTGGATCACTAAATTTTTGTTTTAATGAGATTTTTATTTCTGGCCAAGTATTAAGATCTGGTCTAGTTAAAAGAAAATCTTCGGCTGATCCTATAATTTTTGATTTAATTGCCAAAATTACAAATTCTTGTTGGGAAGTATCAGTATTAAAATATCTTGTATAAAAAGTATCTATTTGATTAATAAAAGATTCAAGACGTGATGGGGTACCATCGAAAGTTTTTAAGAGTGAAACAGTACTTCTCAAAACGTCTGCCATCTTATTAATGTTTGCTTCGTTAATATCTACGTTTATACTAGGGTTAAAAATATTTTCTAAATTGATGTCTGAATAAAGTTCTGTTAATTCACTTGCAGATTGATTTTCAAAACTACTTTGTGATAATCTACTTGTAGAAGGATTTTCTAAACTACTTCTTCGAATTGTTTTAGGATAAGTAATGTCTTTACCACATTTCTTAAATTTCCTCATTAAATATGTATTTAACTACTGTTAACTGCGTTAACATTTGTTTTCTTTACAACTAAAATAGTTAGTAAAAGTTATTCAAATAATTGTTCAATAAAATTGCTTCAATTCAATTATTCTTTCTTCAAAAATTTCAGAACTTAATTAACAGGGATCTCAACTATAAGGGAAGTAAGTAAATAACTCACAATGTGTCCCAAGTCTTGGTCCTGTATCAAACGATGCTTTGCTGAAGAGATGAACTGCTCAGGTTGGCTACCGCTTGTCTTGGACGCTAGCACAGGCCAAATCGTCCTTACTGGCTTCTCGAATGGCGTACCAATAATCGATGTACCAGGAGTTACAAGTGCCTAGTTCGGTTGTAGATGTTCCTGATCCTTTTCTTAACTGTTGAAACAGAAAGATGCAACACTGATAATCCTTATGGAGATGAAACGTTGTTACACTCCGATTTCAGGATATCCTTTTTTTCGCACTCCGAAAAGGAATCCTACCGACTGCGCCAATTTTACATTCAAACTTGTAACTTGTATTTTTAAAAAACTTTATTTTTTAAAACACGAAATTACAATGGATGTTGACCGATCTATGGCTACTTAATGACTAAAGATGATTACTAATTCTTCTGTATTTATATAAAAATAATGCTGAAATAGCAAGAATGAATGAGTAATCAGAAATATGATGCTTAATTCTAAATGATTCATCGGAGGTGGCCATATAATTAACGTGTGATTCAACGCAGGAAATAAGAAACTACAGTTATTTATTGTTTATTTCCACGAGGCTTCATACAATCAAGATCGAACTTCACTTAAGGTAAGTTCGTTTGATCTTGTAATTTTAATTTAATGTTGAAAATAGAGTTCCGAGTGGCGAGCGCTGAGCCGTTATGATGCCCCAAATCCGGCAAACGGTAAGTAAAAAAAATATGGAAATATCTAGAAGGAACAACATCCCGCTAAAAAAATTGTTCACTGATTTTTACTGCCCTCGTAAAGTATTGTAATCGTCAAAAAATCGCTCTCTGAGATCTTTTCACATCTTCACGATTCAGGGTCCCTAGATGCCGAAAAACACGATTTCTCAATTCCGTCGGTCTGTCTGTCTGCTCGCAGGATAGCTAAAAATTATTTACCGGATTGGCTTCAAATGTTGTTAAAAAATTAAGGATCATATGGGGATGACCAGGAAACATTTTGGTAAAAATCCAATAGGACGAACTTTATTTTATCTTAAATTTTGTACAAACATGAAGTACTATGTTGGAATCAACTGGTAATTTTGGTACGAATTCAAGATGGTGGAACAAGATGGCGGCTTAATAAAATATTTAAAAACTATTTCGCTTCGTGAAGAGTTTATCACAACAATATTATTAGATTTTTATAATTTATTAGTTATTAATTATTGAGGCTAACAAAAAACTGAAAAATACAAGTTTTTGTTAGTTTCAATAATTAATTATTGACATGATTTGAAATTTCTCCAGTATGAATAGTGTCCGAGTTATTTGCAAAAAAAACTAAACTTCTTTTTTTTTAACTTCCTCATAACTTTTGAAAATATTTATGTGCGGATTTAAGACTTTTGCACATTATTCTAGACGTCATTCTTAATTCAATGAGCCGTCAGTTAAATATTTACTAGCAGTAGCAAGAACCAACACCAGTATGAGTTTGTAAACTAGACTAGTATCGCCATCCCTGATCTATATAACAACATTGGAGAAAAAAAGGAACAATTTATTTTTTAGTAAAACCATTAAATAAATATATGAAAAAATATTTTTATTCTGATAATAATTAACATTATTATCAATGGATTTTTTAATGTTTTGTTTGTTAGGAAGATTACTTAATTCTTTAATAAAAACAAGGGTGAAAATTTAGAAGAGAAATACTACTTAAGAAACATTTTTAAGGAATCAAAATCGAAATGTCGCCGAAAAAAAAACAATAAAAGCTACGGATTGAACTGTAACTTAACCAAATCGCTAAAAATATTTTTTATAGAAAATTTATGTCACTTTTCCTTTAATCTTTTTTCGCCTTAGCGTTAAGCATAATTGGCAAAGGAATTAGTATAACTAATAAAAAATTTCCTTATTAATTTTTTTTTGTAATTATGTGGTCATAATCTATGAAAACTTTCAGAAATTGGTAGATCTGTCTTGACGTTTTTAAAATTGATGATTTAACAATGTGACACCATGTAAGGACATATTATTTCAAAACCAAAACAAAAAATACGTTTTGCAACACTTGTTCATTACAGAACTCACCCCCTTACCCTCCTACGTGTCTTGTTCATTAAGCAGGAAACGTGCGCTAAAGCCGTGTCTTAATAAAGTATTACTTTATTAAACTATTAAAAGTTACCACTTCGAAAACAAAAAACCGTTACTACCTTTGTTTATGCTCGTTTTTGATTCTGGTTTCATTTAAGAATGCAGAGCAAATAACAAATGTAAACTTTTAGGTCCCGAATAAAAGCTTATTGTATTAACTAACTTTTATAATTTTAGCGGTGTCTGTCCGATGAGAATGTCGTTCGAATTTAATAAAATTTCGTTATTTGCTAATATTGCGTCTAGCCAAAAGAACATGAACTTTTGTATGGTGTTTATGTTATGTAATTTTACAGGAATGAGAAAACTTTAAATTTTATTATGTTCAGGAAATTGGAATATTTACGAGCAGAGAACATTATCTTTACCTATATATATTATGGGTATTTGTTGGTGGTTAATGATAATTAACTGTGATGCAATTTATGTACTATTGCACTAAGTGTATTATTATTTATAAAAAAATATTATAAATCCTTATAAAAAACCCTGATTCTTGAGATGGGTTTATAATTATTCATGCAGCTCCTGCTTCCTAATTTAGATATTGGAGTAATTTTGCTTATTTGCAACTTGTGTGGTAAAACTCGGGTAGAAAGTATCTTGCTTATAAGTTTTGACAAAATCAACAGATCTTGCTGTAAGATATTCAAATCATTAACGATTATTTCATAATTAAATCTCATATAGAGGGTGGTGAATCGAAAAGTGTCCACCCTGGTTTTTTTTTATTGTAAATGAATAAATGAAAATATATTCGGACACATAAACCATAGTTTTCAGGGGTACATATTTCTTTGATATTTGCACCCCTGTTCGAACCCCTACGACGGAGTTGCTTTCACCCTTACAATCTTTAATGGAAAGGAGGATCGAGTAATACTTTATTTTAAAGGAAATTGAACTACATCTCTACATCCTTACTCGTTGAAGTCAAGTGAGTAGATCCTGAACATTTTAATGTTAAACATATTTGCGCGTAAATGTAAGCAAATAACGCAAAAAAGGCTAATCCTAACAATGGTGCTCTGGAATTTCACTTGTTGCTATTATTAGCTTGTAATTCTCAATGTTTAAATTTACAGTGAGAATTAAATTTTGCTATCCATTTCGTTGTATTCAAAAATTACGGATTAAAGTGACGTATACCCTTCAAAAAGGTCTGAAATTATTTCACTTTTCTTTAGAAATAACGACTTTGATAGAGCTGCTACGACGTCTTATAAATGGGCGCTTGTTTCATACTTACGTGCGGGAATTTGTGGCAAAATTTCGTAAAAAACAGTATATAGAAACAAATATAGTATATAAGTGCTAAACAAAAAAAGAAACGTATGGAATCGCTAGTAGACCCTGAAACTACCAAAAATCAACCCTAAAGGAGATACTAAGAGGGTGCTTTTTCTGGTCGAGACTACGGTAAAAACATTAATTCTTACATAAGTAAACATATTACCAGTGATAATTATCATATGGAATTTCTTTTTAAACCAGGTTCCCTTCTCGTTTAAGTAATTCAGAACGTAAGTTAACGGCCAGAAACTATACACTGAAAGACAATGTATGACAAAACCGTGAGCTACCTACTTGTAACCAGCGTTTAAGCCTGCCTAAATGAAATATCGCACAGTTGTATTTGACATACATGTTTTTATGTAATTAATAAGTACTTAACTAATACTAATACATACCTACCAATAGTAGGAGTTTAAAAATAAAGAAAATTTTCATATAGCCATAATGGCATGTCACATACGTCTTAATAAAAGTAAACAAAACATCATACAAATTTTAAACAAAAACATGTGATAAAAAATGATCCAAATGTTCATCTGTAAGGTGATTGCGGTATTTGTTCTTAATAAACTTCGTATTGGAAAAGATTCGCACAAATAGGCTGAAGTAAATAATGCTTTCACTTTTAAGGTAACACGACGTAGAACTAAATATTTGTCTTTACTTACTATAGGCCAGATATATTTTCTACTTGAAACTAATGCTTTCAATGCTAAATCACTTTGAAATGCAATCACTTCCATTTCAATTGCAGCGATGTCTTCGCCAAAGTTCTGCATAACCCAAGTTGCAAACTGTTGGATATCAATTTCCATGAAGGGTGAAACAACTAATTGAGCCACCAATGCCATTTTGTTAAAATCCTTAAACAAATTTTGAAGTTATCCTTCAATTTAGAAACTATTTCTACATTAGATTTTGTCATAGGGTTTTATTGGATTTTAAGATATCTTTTCTGAAAGAACTGGAAAATGCTTGACATCACGGTTGATTAGGATTTGTTCCCAAAACTCAAGTTTTTTTATGAATGCATTTATATCGGAAATTATTTCTGTCAGTTCTTTATCTCTTTCCTGAATTTGCAAATTGAGTTCATTAATCTCGTCTGTAATGGCCTCAAGAAACCCAAAATCTTTAAGCCAAATTGAATTTTCTAGTTCCTGAATCGGTTCGTCGCGATGTTTGAAAAATTGAACTATGACAGATACGGGTTCATTAAAACGTGTTAATACTCGTCCTCTGCTTAGCCATCGTACTTCAGAGTGAAGAAGTAGATCTCCATACTGTCAATCAATTTCATCGACTAAGATTTTGAATATTCTTCTTTTTAATGCGTGAGCCATAATCTTGTTTACAATTTTTGCTACCAATTTCATGACGTTGTTTAGTTTTAAAAAATTTCAACATAATGTTTGCTGATGAATAATGCATTGCTAACACAGAAATTGTGAAAAGTGTTCATCTTTACGACAAAATGCTACCAGATCCTTATCACAACCCACCATAGGCAGTTGTCACGCCTACCAATTTTGAAATTGGAAGTTTCTCAGAAGATATAAAATTGTTTTAATGAGAAAACAATTCCTGTCCGGTGATATATCTTTTCAGTGGAATAAACTTCAAAAGATCTCTTTCTTTAATCATAAAATCATTAAAAATCATCCTGACGAACACAGCAATCTGAGAGATGTCAACCACATCTGTTGTTTCATCCAGTTGAAGAGAGAAATAAACACAGTTATCTAAGTCAGTTTTTAACTGTGAAAAAATATCCTTGCTCATTACTTCCACTCGTCTCTTCACTGTATTAGCAAAAAGTTGTATAGATTTTATTGCTGAAACTATCTCGTCTTTATTTTTAAAGTTTGAAAACAGGGAATCTGCAGTTTCTAAAAACACTTGTTTTATCATTTTCCCGTCTTCATATGGTTTTTTTTGTGCAATTATTTGGGACACATGGTATGGTGCTTCCGTTGCAGACTTATTTGTGTCAACTGCTTTTAAAAATATTGACTGTTGTCCAATTAACTGGTTCTTTAATTGTTTCAATTTTTCTTTTCTGCTGGCAGCACGCAATGGGAAAAATTTTTCAAAATTCGGATGTACACTTTTGTAATGCCTCTCAAAATTTCCTTCTACCGAAACAGAGCAAATATACATTTTTACCTTTAACTTCTGTAAAAAAATACTGTTCTTCCCATTCCGAATGAAAATTTTATGTCTTTAATTTGTTATTACTGCTTGCCATAATCTTTTTTATTGCTCACTCTGTTTACTAACATGTTACATTTTTACATGGCATTCAAAGCAATCTAGATCGTTATCGTGTTCTCAAATATTCACGCGATGCTGGCGCTCTGGTCAATTCTGGCCGCTGCTTGTTTTCATATTGTGATTTTTTTTCAAAATGTATGGACAGTTCTATGACTTTTACAAGATATGTGAGCTACCAGAAATGTCTTCGCGAGCTATCGGTAGCTGGCGATCGATGGGTTGGCGACCACTGCCTAAACCAACTAAATAATAAGCAAATAACCGTATTTAAAAGATAAACTATGTAGATTCTTTGCAAAATGAAATTCCTTGCAACAGAAAAAAAAAACATAGATAAAAAACAAAAATAACCTTTTCCCAAGGATTATACAATGAATTAAAGGAACTTAGAAGGCTTAACCATACAAATGAGAAAATGATTTGGGAAGAGTATCAGTCTCTCAAAAAACATTTAAACAAAAAAATTCAGCTAGAAAAATAACTTTATTATGAACATTTAATCGCCAATTCCACGAATAAAACAAAAATGACATGGAATATTGTTAACAATATTCAAGACAAAAAGAGTGACAAAAGAATAAAAGAAATCTCTATTCCACATTATAATAAACTAACAAAAAAATCCTAGTGAAATTACCGCGACCTTCGAAAGTTATCTCTCCTTGGCCATACAGAAAAAAACGTAACAATTAATTTCATGGAAACTTTTCTCATAATTGTACTTTGACTAAAAAGCATCTCGAAATAAGAATTCTGCAGGTTTTGACTATATTTCTATGTCATTTATAAAGAAAATTATTAATTAATTAATAAATAAAAAATAAATTAATTAATCTTCTTGCTATTCTGTTTACTGTTTCAGTGAGTCCGGAGTGTTTCTTAAATGTCTTAAACTGCCATTGTCGTGCCCATATTTAAGAAATGCGACCCCTGTCTAGTAGAAAACTATAGACCCATTTCTCTGCTGAGCTGCTTATCTAAAATCTCGTTTATAACAGAATATATTCTTTTTTTGGTTAAATATAATATTTTTTCAGATCGTCAGCATGGATTTTTTTGGAAGCTGTCTACTAAAAGCGCTTGCGCTGACATTGTTCAATATGTAACAGATAAAATTGATAATAGGGAAACTGCAGTTTTCTTCTCCTTTGATCTTACTAAATATATGTATGCATTTTATAGCCAAATGCATTATACATATAGTCAATAGCTGTTTAGAAGTAGGCTCCGAATTTGTGGAAAACCTCCTTGATTATGCCTCTTCCTAAGATTACAAACCAGGAGACTTATAGTGATTTGCGTCCTATAAACTTATCACCGGTCTTGTCAGAAGTATTAGAAAAATTCGTGAATAAGCATATCAATGCACCCTTGCTAGAAAATAGCATTTTGCCGATTCACCAATCAGGCTTAAGAAGGGACCACAGTACTACCTCAACTTTGGCAGACTGACTGAAAATATTGCATCGCGCATACGATTTAAATATGGCTACTGTTCTCGTACTGTTAGATTTCAGTAAAACATTTCATATTATTAATCACAAGCTATTACTTGCTAAATATTCTTACATTGGTTTTGATCGAAATTTTGTGAGTGTTATAAGTCATTACGTACAAGGCCGCCATCAGTAGGGTGTGTCTTGGGGCCTCTGTTATTCCGCAGTTATACTTTCGACATGTTTAAGGTTGTCCGCCACTCTTACGTCCAATCTTTAGCCGATGATACACAACTCTATAAGAGCTTTAATATAAAGGATTATGATTTATCTTCTATGCTGTTAAATCAAGATCTAGGAATGATGATTGAGTTTGCTTATAAGCACAGTCTGAATCTGAATTATCAGAAATCCAAAGTTCTCTTATTTTGCCACGCGAAGCATGGGGATCGGATTAAGTCACAAATGAGAGTTTTTGTAAATAATCAACGAATTCAGTTTATCTCTGAAGCTGGAAATCTCGACGAAAATTTAAGATTTGCAAATAACATTACTAACATCTAACATCACAAAGCAATTTTTTATGCGGCGTCAGCTGCTTTATGCTATTAAGAACCAGTGGCGGCTCGTGGTGAATTATATTGGAGGTCAATAACAAATTTAAAAATAAGCATACTTAAAATAAAAATAAATATCTTACCTTTAAATTGAGCTTTAAATTCTCTTGAAGTTCAGGTCTACTCTTCGATCTTTAGAATTGGAAAAATGCTGAATGACACCTTCGTTAAAATTGCACATTCCTTTTATAAACGATTTCTCGATACTTAACATTACTAAAGCGGATAGTCTATCTTGGCCCATGGTGTTGCGTAGAAAAGTTTTTATTCTATTTAAGGTCGAAAAACAATGCTCGGTTTCTACAGTTGTCATTGGCAAAGTACACAGTAAAGTTAATATTTTGACGGTTTCAGAAAACGTATTACTTACGTATATTAGGTTATTATTTATAAAAAGTTGAAGCATTGAAATAGCTCCAGAACTTACACGAAAATCAGCACGATTATAAATAACTTGCAGTTCAGTTTTTAGTTTTAAGTAATTTATACAAGGAAAGTCTTGTTTAACTAAATTTAAAATATTAGCTGGAAAATTACACAGGGTAACAAAATGAAAACAAAAATTTGGTGCCAGAAATCTAACATCTGATTTTAGATGTTTTTAATGTGCTGATTCCAAAAATGCCACCAGATTTTTTCTATCAGCTCTAGTTTTTGAGATACAGGTTACAGGTTATTTGATATTTTTTTCTGAGAGAAGAGAACAAATAAAGACATAAATATGTACTTAATCGTCAAAATAGAAATTTCCCAGAATCTAATTAACCAAATGGATACCTGGATTTGTCCCTGCCCCAATGTTCCTATACTAGGAACTACTCAATACACTGCTCTTAATTACTTTGATACCTGTAATTGCCCATGACCCGATCCTTCTATACCTTCTTGGCTGTACTCGATTTAGTATATTACTGAGTTTTCCCAAGTAAAGTTGTGCTATCATTTTGTGTAAATTTTGGTCGTTTTGTTGTATCAAGTCACTAAACTGAAACAATGGTATCCACAAGCAGACGTACCTGTGTAAATCATTCCGATGTTTTTTGTTATGTGTGTGGTGAATACACTTTGAAAGAGAGCAGCAAAACGATTTCTGACGTTGTGAAAAGAGCTTATCTTGCCTATTTTGAAGTTCATTTAGGAGATCAAGATAAATCTTGTGCCCCACATTTCATATGTAAAATATGTGTTGAACATTTGCGACAGTGGACAACTGGAAAGAGGAAGTGCCTAAAGTTTGGTGTACGAATGGTTTGGAGAGAACCGCGAAACCATCATGACGACTGCTATTTTTGTCTCGTTAATATTAAAAGCATAAATATAAACAATAGACACAAATGGACATATCCTGATCTAGATTCTGCAAGGAGGCCTGTAGCGCATTCGGAAGAAATACCCGTTCCATCATTCAGCAGTCTATCCGAACTTGACGAAGTTCAAAGAATTCAATCAGAAAACGTCAGTGAATTTGAAGCAGATTTAGCAACTCCGAAGTGTTTCAATCAAGAAGAACTAAACGATCCTATAAGAGACCTGAATCTCTCAAAGGAATCCGCTGAATTACTTGCATCCAGATTAAGAGTAAAAAATCTACTTTGTCCAGGCACTAATATTACATTTTATCGTAAAAGAGATAAGGATCTGCTGCCTTTTTTTGCTCAGGAAAATGACTTGGTATTCTATAACAATATAAAATGAGTTTGCCTGAATACACTTCAGATGATTGGCGACTTTTTATTGACAGGTCAAAACGTAGTTTAAAATGTGTTCTTTTATATAACGGTAACAAATACGGCTCAATTCCTATTGGTCATTCTACTACCATGAAGGAAGAATATGAAACAATTGCATTAGTTTTGAGAAAAATTAAATACGAAGAACATCAGTGGGCAACAAGGCACAAAAAACAATCGTTGGTTTTTGTGCCTTTGGGACAGCAGAGCTAAAAATGAGCACTGGCTTAACAAAAATTGGCCTTCAAGCGATGTCATGATTCAAGGAAAATAAAACGTGATCAACGAACCTTTGGTTTCAAGAGAAAAAATTTTACTTCCGCCCTTGCATATCAAGCTAGGCCTAATGAAGCAATTTGTGAAGGCTTTAAATCGAGATGGAAATTGTTTTGCGTATTTGTCACGTAAATTTCCTGGCATTAGCATGGAGAAACTAAAAGCTGGTATATTTGATGGTCCTCAAATAAAACAACTTGTTAAAGATCCACAATTCACCACATCAATGAACGAGACTGAATCTAACGCTTGGTGTTCATTTGTTCAAGTAGTACAAAATTTTCATGGCAATCATAAAGCAGAGAATTACGTAGAGTTAGTGGAAACTATGCTTTCAAATGTTAATATTCTCGGCTGTAACATGAGTATAAAAGTTCACTACCTCCACAGCCACCTAGATCGTTTTCCAGAAAACTTAGGTGATTGTAGTGAAGAACAGGGGGAAATATTCCATCAGGATATTAAAACTATGGAAGATCGTTATCAAGGACGATGGGATAGCCACATGATGGCGGACTACTGCTGGAGCCTTCAGCGAGACTGCCCTAGTAATCTCGATTCTAGAAAGTCGTATAAAAGAAAATTTTTATGTGATTAGTGACTAATGTAATTATGTAAATTAAGTTTTTGCAATAAATACCTAAATCCATGTGTCTTTGTTTTCTTTAACTGGCAATAGCAATATTATATATTATAACAGTTATAACGTAAAATATATACACAATTTTTTCTTTTTTTTTTTAAACCAGATCTGATAGACAAAAGCAGGAACAGTTAAAAAATCGCAGGCACCAGAATGTGTGTTGGCCTGTGTTATTGTTGTAATTTTCAAATTGATCACTATAAAATAGTTGGCTGATCACTAAATGATCACTGAAACTAAAGCGATGGTGCATTTTAGAAATAATTATGTCACAGACCTCCAAAACCACTCGACGTTTAGAATCTACATTTTTACGTAGCCGTTTACTAGCATTAGATGACATTGAAGGCATTTCTGGAGATAGGTCGTTTAGAATTTTATCACGAACTGCTTGGATGGAACGTTTAAAGGAGTCTATATATTTTTTTACATTTAAAACATCGATAACACATTTTTGAGGTTCATTAAAAAGTATTTCACAATGGGTATTATAAGATGGAAGAAGTTCAAGCAAAATAAAAAAGCTACCTTTTGTAAAAAGCCTTTTAAACCAAAGGCTTGGTTAATTGTGTTGGCATCTTTTTCCATTTCAATTATTTTTTCTAAACATAATAAAATGTCTGCCTGATAAACAAACACAGTTTCTACACAACGTACATTGAAGTACCACTTCGTGTGAGCAGCTTTAGGTAAGCAAACTTTAACTAACTCATCAATAACTGCTGTGCGCTTTGGAGATCGACTAAAGAATGTTGAGAAACCGTGTAAATTTGCAAAGAAAACTTTTACATTTTTCTCTTGACCTGCTGCTCTGTAATATTAAATTGAATTGATGGGCATAACAATGTATAAAATTAGCGGCAGGATAATGCTCTTTAATTTTTTTTTGTAGACCTCCTAATTTTCCACTCAATTTCGTCTGTAAGATGTGAAGCTGTGGTCCCTAAAAGATTTACAAATTTAATAAATCGTTCATGGACAATGCCAGACAAAATATAAGGTATTATAATAACCATTTGGGCTTTGGTGGAACTGTCAGTTGTTTCGTCTACTTGCACCGCAACATATTTAGCTGACTGAATGTCTTGATTAATTTGTTCCTGAGCTACAGCCAGCATAGAGTCAACTAGGTCATTTTGAATGTATTTAGATGTTCCCTTAAAAAGTTGCATTCTGCATATACTCTCTAAAAATTGGATCCAACTCCTTAACAAAATTTATAAGCCCTCGAAAAACCCTTGGATTTTCAGACAAAGCCGTTTGATCATGGCCACGTAGTGCCAGCTCGAATGCCCCACAAAATTTTACACAATCTATAATTTTGTTTAAAATATAACGATTTTTGGATACATTCTCATTAAAATCTAAAAAGGGATTTTATATAGACTGTGTCTAGCTGTGTGCGAATACCAACACTTCCATTTCATCCATTCCATCACCGAACATTTCATGTGATCTGCCGAAAACCCATGTTTTTTTATTTTTTCTTTTAAGTGTTTTACGTCTTTAACACCGGTTTTGCACCATAATGAGTCTGACGAGTCCTTAGAAAACAACAAACAATCATAACAGTAAAATGAGTTAGAGACTTCACAACCACATATCCAGCTAGCTAAATCGTACATACTTTTGGTAAAGTTTCGA
Organism: Kuschelorhynchus macadamiae; assembly: GCA_030620095.1. Taxonomy (NCBI): domain Eukaryota; kingdom Metazoa; phylum Arthropoda; class Insecta; order Coleoptera; family Curculionidae; genus Kuschelorhynchus; species Kuschelorhynchus macadamiae. The sequence goes on from JAUTXW010002782.1 coordinate 710,303, forward strand.
TGAACCTTTTTATTTTTGTCTTTACTAGTTTGTCGCATACTAAGTTCTGGCAAAGGGCGACCACTTACCTTGAGAGCGGTTATTTTCTCACAATTAAGTTCGATAGCACTCTTCAGTTGTCTAATTTTTTGCACTACCGGCATTTTATTTCCTCTACATTCACAACTCAAACATAAACCACCTTGAAATTGCTTACTTTTGCAAAATTAAGTTCGTAAGCACTTTTTAGTTGTTTATTTTTTCACTACCAATATTTTATTTCTTGCATATTCCCAACTCACACATGGATCATACAAATAAAAAATATATATTACAAAAAACAGTATATAAATCAAATTTCGTCGATTAAAAACGTCTGAAACAATCGAGTTAAAATATCGACCACGCTACCTCTGAACAATTGAACTGCCGCATACTGACGTGATTCCGCGACCGATCGATCGAATTATGGGAAGAGACCGGCTTATGAACCAATTCGCGATTTCATATTCCATTTGCTATCGCGTTCGGCTGCCGCTCGGTAGCTGTGAAATCTTTCGGTACTCTCGTCAAGCTTTAAGGCAATCAGGGTAATTCGGACTGCCTGCCTAGCTTAGTACAAATTTATTTTCTGAAATATTTTTGACCAAATGACCCTATGGAAGAGCCGCCACTGTTAAGAACTGATTAACATTCAAGATGATAAAAATGTTGTATAAGAGATTGATTTTGTCTAAGGTTATGGTCCTATAGAGTATTACCCCTGTTTAGATACACTCACTTCCAATAGACTACAGAAAATTGAAAATACATGTTGCAGACTCATGTGTAATTTAAGGAAATATGATCATATAACCACTGCCTATGACCTGATAAAGTGGTTACGGATTAGTAACCTATTCCTCTACTATTCTATTCTATTCTTATTTTATTTTCACTATAAAAAAAATAAATATATCAACTCCTAAATATTTGTGATAAGCTAGTTTTTAAAGAAAATGTACATACGTTAAATCTAAGAAACCTTGTAAAACTTACTATGCCCCACCACAGGGCAACCATGTTTCGGCGTACCTTCACATACAATGCCGTCAAGGAATTCGACTCGCTGATCAATAATATTATCAGCTTAATTCCTAAAGGTACTTCTAGCTACGTCTTAAAATAATCATCTTTTTTTACCGTTGGACTATTTTTTGTTTAATTTATTAGTGTTTTTTTTTTGGGTTTAGTATGAATGTATTAGGCTAGACTCCGCCTTTGTAATTATTAATTAATTGTAATAAAGTTGTTATTTACTTTATTTAGTTATTTATTATATTTACGAGCGACCTTATATTTTGAATTAATAACCATAACCATCCATTCTTAAAGATGACTAACGCTTTGTAAGTGCGTTAATTGAAAAATTACTATGTATATTAATTAATTAAATACATATATGATGTAGTTTGTTGATATGCTGAGGCACAATTTTATTATTTTTTAGATTTTAATGTTATTCTTCTCTGACTTCTACGCATTGTAGTTCTCGAAACGTAATATATTTTAAATTTTAAATTTTTTGAATTTTATATATCTCAAATTTTATGTTTACTTTTTACTTCACTTTATAAAACAGTGGTTTTTAAAATTCTTAATATCATATTTATTAAACACCACTTGTTCCACACACGTTTTAAAGTTAGTCAGTTCACCAACCCCAATTTGATAATCGTAAAGAGAGACCTCTTCCGGAATTCCAAACAAACTATGATACAGAATACGGGTGTATACAGATAAAAAGCAATTCTGCCTGAGATTCAAGTCGTAAACTTTATATATTACAGATATATAAATCCCGCTAAAGAAAACCTATATAAAGCTATTTTACGAACAAGTATTCAAATGTGCTTCCGTGTTTTTGATAGTAAGCAAAAATCTTTTTTTTTTGTTCCATCAGAAGGAGGATCTAACTCTGGATTATGTGTTTTATTACTGCAAATTTTGGTATAGTTTTATAAATTTATTTGAAATACTTCAAAAGTTTCATTCTAAAAGGTTTTATTGGTGTTATTAAGTATATGTATTTTATGTTCTGGTTTTTGACCCTGTGAGGTCCTGTTTACTGGTGCCTTGGAAATAGTAATTTACAAAATATATAGTTTAGTCAATCTACTGGAACTTTCCTTGAAAAATAAATTACTTTTGCAATTGTTTTTTTTTTTGTATAAAGTATTGGTGACATTACATACTGCACGGAAAAAATCAACTTTTAATTTTTTACATGTTATTTTGTAATGTGATTATTTAACTTTCATTTACCAATTGTGGAGATTTGTATTTCAGTTGTTTAATTCTAGAGATAAATTGTAAAACATTTTGCCACCTTTTACATAATTATTAAACAATATATATCCATCTATTCAATATTTTTTAACAATCTCTACAAAGCGTACGCATAGAAAATAGTGAAAAACTATGTTGCAGGTTTCTACAACAACATAATAAAATATTTTTAATAATAGAAACAGAAATCAAGGCTCATTTTTCTAATGTTTATTAGAGTTTTTGAAACTGAAAGAAACGGCTACTTAAACATTTTTTTGTTTATAAGTATGAGATTATGGTGAATTGTGATACTTATATGAACATTTAGGTCATTTGGTCTACTGTAGTGTTCTTCTTCCACCAGAAGGAGGATCTAGCTCTAGATTATGTGTTTTATTATGGCAAATTTTTGTATGGTTTTATATATTTGTTCGAAATACTTCAAAAGTTTCTTCATAGAAGATTTTATAGATTTTATTAAGTATATGTATTTTATGTACTGGTTTTTGACCCTATAAATTAAACAATATATAGTTTAGTGAATCTACCAGAAATTTCCGTAAAAAAAACTGCTCTTCCATTTGGTTTTTTTTTATATAAAATGTTTGAGGCACTACATAGGAATGGAACACTGCACGAAAAAAATCCAGTTTTAATTTTTTACATGTTGTTTTGTAATCTTATTATTGAACTTCATTTGCAAATTGTGGAGATTCTTATTTCAGTTGTCAAAAGAAACGCAGAAAAGTTCCCGTTTAATTATAGAGATAAATTATTAAACGTTTTTCCACCTTTTCACATAATTATCAAAAAAAAAATATATATATATATATATATATATATATATATATATTATATATATATATATAAAAAGTTTGGATTGAAAATAGTGGAAAACCATGTTGCCGGTTTCTACAACATAAAGCAATAAAATGTATGTGGCTCATTTTTATATTAATCTCAGAAAGCCTTGTTCACACTTTCTGTGTGGGTGCGGCACTATTCGGGGTTAATTACTTAAAATTATCTTTTTTTTTAATAATTCTGTAACCATTGAAAAATAAATCAAGTTGGCAGCAATGTAAAAGAAAGGCTTTTGAATATAATATTTTTCTTAGCAGAGTTATTGTGGTTTTCCGGAAATATGCCGACGCGGCTGAGGTGAAAGAATAGGTTTGTTATAGTAGTTTACCTAACAAGTGCGGAAAATGTTAATTCAAAATTTAGAAAAGTGGTATTTTTAGACCGATATTTTCTAATGGAAGTGGTTTGAAATCTAGAGTCTGTAAAAAGTGTCAAGAGAAAAAAGAGATGTGGGACGGGAAAACGGTTCATCATTTTGCATGCAGGTTCTTCAACAGGATTTCTCCCAGTGCAAGTTTACTGTTTTCTTCGGCTACCATTACGCAAATTTACGCGGAAAAGTCACTTTACGAACGTGTAAAATACACTGTTTTTTTAAGCGTGCGGAAAAACCCAAAAATTATAAAGAATCTTTTATTTAAATCAAATACCTAATCACAGATTAATTATCATTAACAACATGAATAGTAAAGGTGCAGTTTGTAGCATTTTGTAAATTAGTTGCAGAGGCTAGATTTTTTTCCAAGGAACTTGGGGTCTTGTGGGTTGGGTTTGGATTTTCCAGTTCTCTTTCACGAGTACTTATTGTTGTAACCGTCACCGAGGGGGTAACTTTTTGGTTGTAAGAGGTCGATTTGGTAGACTGCACTGGTGAAAGTTTGTGACTAGTGGAAGAAATGGCATTGAAGTTCAATACATTATTGGATAGATTCTTTTAAAGACTTGTATATAGCTTATATATATATAACCTTATATCCACGGTTATAGATATATAACCTATATATATGTATATATATATATATAAATTAATTAATATGTATATATATATATATAGGCGTTTGATATTTGTTATTCCTTCTCCGGAATCTGCAAGTATTATATATATATGAACGTATAGCTATATATGTATATAGTTCCGGATTTATATATATTATATATAGATAACCTGCAATATTTATATATATATATTTATATAAGGTATTTATTTCGATGAATTGTATATATATATATATATATATATATATATATATTTACAAAAAAATATATATATATATATATATAAATATATATATATAAATCTATATATATATATTATATATATATGACCAATTTTAAATATTATCCGCTTTCAGCTTCATCAGATAGTACAAAGCTTCTAGAACGGTAATTTTTTATGTCTGAAATATTTATTAATAAAATATTTCCTTTGTCTTCAATATGATCCAATGACATTTTTGTTAGTTCTTCTCAACGACATGCCCCCGCCAAACCAAAAAGTAGCTACTTTAATATGGAGATAAATTTCGTCAGGGGCTTCATTTATAAATTTAGAAATTTCCTTTTTTCAAAAAATGTTCCCCTTCTTTGGTCTAAATCCAACATTTTGTTTTTTTAATAGGCCGTGACTTTTAAAAACTTATTATATCCATGTTTTCATTGAGTTTAATCATACTTTTTAACATTGAGTAAATGGACTAAAGCGTGGTTGGCTTACATGTTTTGGAAAGTTCGGCGAAAAAACAGGTTCTTTCAACGTTTTGATGCCTTTAGGTTTCAAACAGAAGATTTTCTTTCTCATACCTATGACGGGATTTGGATGGTAGCAGATTAAAGTTTGCAGTTCTAGCTGCTTCCTACACTGACTCTGGCAAATCTTCGTCTGAAGAATCCATTAATACACTTTTACTCACGTTTTACTACGACAAAAATCAGCGACAGCAAAACTGGTTTTAATTGGCAATGAATGACACGCGTATTTGTATTTTGTGTCTATGGTGATTTAAACTGCCAAATAAAAGAAGCAAGCGTTTATTATTGCTTAACATTGATTTAATAAGGCATAATATGAGAGCCATTAAAAAGTTTTTTAAAACAAGTTTTGCATATTTTTTACTATTTTGTTGAAAATTATTAGCAGGATTCTAGCAAATTTATGTTGTTAAATCATTTTGCTAACTATCAGCGTATCAATATATTTTTAAATATTTGAAATCAGTAAGTATATTAAAAAAAACTGTAAAAAGTCTGATAGTAGATTTTATTTGCACTAGTGCGGAAAAGTAGCTCTTTCCAAACTAAAATGAGTGCGGAAAAGTTTTCCTCACGCTTATAGAAAAAACATTTTTTTGTTTATGAGTATAAGATTACGGTCAATTGTGATAGTTATATGAACATCTACGTCACTTAGTCTACTAAAGTTTCAGAATGAGGATCTAGCTCTGGATTATATATTTTATTACTGCAAATTTTGGTATGGTTTTATATATTTGTTCGAAATACTTCAAAAGTTTCTTCCTAGAAGGTTTTATTAAGTATATGTATTTTATGTTCTGGTTTTTGACCCTGTGAGGTCCTGTTTACTGGTACCTTGGAAATAATAATTTATAAAATACATAGTTTAGTCAATCTACTGGAAATTTCCGTAAAAAAGAAATTGCTCTTCCATTTGTTTTTTTTTTATAAAATATTGATGACATTACAGAGGAAGGGAATGCTGCACGGAAAAAATACACTTTTATTTTTTACATGTTATTTTGTAATGTAATTATTGAACTTTCAATTACAAATTGTGAAAATTTTTATTTCAGATGTTAAAAAAAATTCCCGGTTAATTGTAGAGATACATTGTAAGACAATTTGCCACCTTTTCACATAAATATTAAAAAAATTGTATCCATCTATTTAATATTTTTTAACAATTTGCTTGAAACATCTTTACAATAAGTACAGATTAAAAATAGTGTACAGCCATATTGCCGATTTCTACAAAAACTTAATGAAATAGATAATAGAAACAAAAAAGCAATAAAATTTAAGTGGCTCATTTTTATAAAAATCTCAGAAAGCCTTGTCCACACTTTCTTTGTGGATGCTGCACTATTCGGGCTTAATTACTTAAAATTATCTTTTTTTAACAATTTTATAACTCTTGAAAAATAAATCAAGTTGGCAGCAACGCAAAAAAAAGTCTTTTGAATATAATATTTTTTATAGCAGATTTATTGTGGTTTTCGGGAAAGATGCCGACGCGGCTGAGGTGAAACAAACGGTTAGTTAAACATTTTTTTGGTTGCCATTACGGAATTGTGATAGTTATATGAACATCTACATCACTTGGTCTACTAAAGCTTTTTGTTTCATCAGAAGGAGAATCTAGCTCTGGATTATGTATTTTATTACTGCAAATTTTGGTATGTTTTTATCTACGTATTCGAAATACTTCAAAAGTTTGTTCCTAGAAGGTTTTATTAAGTATATGTATTTTATGTTCTAGCTGTTGGCCCTGTGAAGTCCTGTTTACTGGTGCCTTGGTAGTAATCTACAAAATATGTAGTTTAGTCAATCTACTGGAAATTTCCGCGAGAAAGAAACTGCTCTTCCATTTGTTTTTTTTTGTATAAAATATTTGTGGCATTACTGAGGAAGGAAATACTGCAGGATATAACATTTAATATTTTTTTCGTATATTTTACAAATCTAATAAAAATTTTAGAAGGTGACCCAACAAGAAAACAATATACCTAATTAAATATTTCTTTATGGGCCACTACGTATAATAAAAGTTAGTTTAGAAATATAGCGGATTATTACCTTTAGTTATCCTGAAAAATATGAATAACATTTCTATAGTTTCAAATATAGCTTCCCCCCTTATTGTCTTAATTTTAATAAAATAATTATTAGTAAATTTCTCTTTTGCTTCTCACTCAGTTGATTCTTAGTCCTTTACGGATGGAAAAATACAATGTGTTTTCATTCCGGGTATAGACATAGATATAATATTAGATTTTTTGTGCGAGTTTTTGCATTGCATGACATTTAAAGAAAAGAAATAATTGAGAAAATTCATTTAGGTGATGAATTTATTCAATGCAAATTTGCTTAAGTTCGGTAAAGTGAAAATTTTAGTGCAAATTCCTGGAATAAAACTTTTATGGAGGAAAATAATAAACGACATATTTGCTAACATAGAACGAAAGCTTTAACGGTTGTGGTCAATTAAGAAATCATGGTTGTTATGATTCAGTTCAGTGTTCCGATCTCATGACGTAAAATGTCCTGAAGATGCCATTTTGACACAGTCTAATCCCAAGAACCATGCTTTTTTAATTGACATAATTAATTTTTTAACAGTGACGGCAAACTAATTGGAAACTATACCTTAACGAAAATCTGAACCGGTTCGCGAAAAAGTTGTAACGAAAATGAAAGACAAGTAATTATTAATCTTCATAGAAAAGGCTATTCGTATCAAAATATTGCAGAAATGGTTAATCGTTCCAAAAAGGAGGTGTTTAACGCTGTTCATCATGTTATGATTCATGGAACCACTAGAACTGTTTCTAGGAAGCGACGTCTCAGAAAAACGAGTATGGAAACAGATCGTCCAATTGTTCGCATTTGCATATTTGAAAAAAATTGTTGAAAATCCAAGGGAATTTAGTATTCGAAATGTTCGTAATCGTTTGAACGAGGCACAACTTTTTGACAGGATATCAAGGAAGAAGCCTTACCTTGCTGAAGTGAATCGAAGGAGCCGTTTGGAATTTGCTAGAAATCACCTTCCTTGGAACGTCTGACAATGGGAGCAGATACTACGGTCAGATGAATCCAAGGTAAATAAATTTGGTTCTGATGGAAAACGTTTTATAAAGAATTGCTACACCATGAAAACAGAGAAAATTGATGGTGGTTGTATCATGGTATGAGGTTGTTTCTCTTGGAATGGTGTTGGTCTTCTTTATAGAATAACTGGTACTATGGATTAGTATAACAACATTAACATACTGGAAAACGTGATGCAACCATATGCAGAACAAAATTTATCAGTACTTTGGAAATTCCAACACGATAATGATCCAAAACACTCTGTTAGGAGGGTGACTGTTTGGCTTCAGGATAATCATGTAGATGTTTTACAATTTCCATCTTGTAGTCCAGATCTTAACCTAATAGAAAATCTTTGAATGATAGTTAAAAGGAAATTAGGTTCAAGAACTTTCCAAAATTTCGACAAAGTATTCGAGGGTATGAGAGAAGCTTGAACCAGTATTCCACTAGAGACTTGACGTCTAATACAGTTCATGCCTAGGAAGTGTTTAAAAGTAATTGAAGCCAAGAATAGCCAACTAAATATTAGGTACTTGACTGAGACAAAAACTCATAAGTTGTCAGAATAAATTATTATAGGTTATTTAATGCCATAATAATAGATATACACCCTAACAATAATTATGTTATTCGAAATATCTTAAACCAATTTCTTACTAGCATCGGTTCAGATTTTCGTAGGGTATCGTTTCCAAGTAGTTTATCGTCACGTAAATTAAAAGAAGAAAAGCAACTAAAAACAAAATAAAATATATTATACTGGGATATAAGTAGTGGTTATATTTGAGTAGGTATTTATATGTATATGTATTTACATGTAAATGAGTTTGTATGTATGTAGGTTCGATCTGTATTTACGTTTTTACAAGTAAAAGGTGGGTGAGATGAAAAATGTATGTTTGTCCCAATCCATGTGAATTTTAGATATATGAACCAAATACAAGAATTGTCTTAAATTCATATATGTGCATGCTCTAGAATAGAAAAATATAACATATTATGTACCTATAAATATATATTGTTATATCTTTCTATTTTCTTAAGAAAACGATTTATTATAAGGTAAGTTCTGAGTATTAGAGAAAAAGCTAGGTAAAACCATTTTAACAGAACTCTATTCGTAATAAAACTGTACCTGTGTCAAGCAAAGTGAAAAGAAAAAAGAATACAGTTATTTTAACGCGGGAAACTACAGGCCACTTAAAGAAAAAAAATCTTATAATCGTGCGATTTTAAGAAATGTATTAAATATTTTATTATCCAAAACTATTAATTAAATCATTATTACTTTAATAAATACATTTTTATTTTAAATTAGTGGCAATATTAAAAATAATATTTATTAAATGATCCTTATTTCAAAACGTGCAGTCTTGTAACACGGAATAAATCTTACAAAAAAAATTATTTCTACCCACATATTCAGTCGCTGAGGTTTGTGCTCTAGTGATATTCCTGTGTAGGTAGTATAGTTGCAACAATTTATTGTCAAAGGTTTTCAGATAAAAGACCCTTAAAATATTATTTGTAACAGTCAATGCGTACGAAAAACAGCTAATTCCAGCGAACTAATTTTCTTAAATATTTTTCTTTGCCATCCTGAAAGACATTAACTAGGGTACCATGTGATTTGTAAAAAACTCGAACATTCATGACGTTGCCATGAATGTTTCGTTAGTGTGTAAGATGTTTAAAAAATTTTGTTTTCAATTCATTTATTTACTAAAAAGCCTTGATTTTTTAATTTCAAAATTAATATATAAAACGGCAAAAAAAATGTTAGATCCAACACAATGACCTAATCCAACTAGCATCCATAATGAGTGTTTGTGTGTATCATTTACAGAATAAGACTGCTATGTTTCGGCCTTTTCAAAAAAAACCTGTATATTTTAAAATCCATAAGGCCAAAGCACCCACTGAGTTTTGACTCCCTGTTATAAAAGAAAAATATCCTAGAGATGCTTTAGGCAATCAATGCAGACAGTATAAAGAATATTAAAAAACTAACTAAACTAAACTAAACTAAAATTAATAAAATTAGAAGAATATGTCTTCAGGCCCCCAGATCTCCAGATCTGCCACTGGCTCTGATTTTAACTTATACAGTTGACAATTTAACCACCTTTAGTTGCTTAAAAATTTAGTACTATTGCTTAAAAATTTAGTACACATATCTTATGATAGTATAAGAGTTTTTTAATATTGACCTTGGCCGTGACCTTAATCAATCTCTCAAATAATTCGGGCGTTTTTCTTGGGGCTACTATCGATTTTGTTATTTTAAATAAGGCAACCTATATATTTCTACATTTTTTAAATTTTACAGTAAATTCTCATTACATTACATGCAATATGTTAGTCACTACAAGATTTTCGAACTTTCTAAGGTAATATTTAGACATTACCATTTACCAAAGCTTAATAACGGTGATTTTGTGAACAAGAGCTTTAAGTTAACTAATTAATAATCTTAGTATCATTAGTATTTTAGTCATTTTTAAATAATAATTGAGTTGATCTATTTCTTCTTTTTTTCCACTACTCAAAACATCATTTAGTGTTAAATAAAAATATTTCCTTTCTTATACTTTATTTTAACACGCTTTTTCAGTTAGTTACAAGTTTCACTTGTATATCACTTGTATGTAACTAACTGGATATATAAACAAATCTAGATTTGCAATGAATATTCTCTCTAGCCCACGTTTGTATACGTCAGACTGTATGTAACTCAGCTGACAATACAATACTTCGGTATCATCGAGTTGATCTGATCAGCTCTTTGGTACCGGTCAGTTTTAACCTAATGTAATTCGGATGAAAATACAAAAATCTGGTAACATCGTTAACGGTACCGCTGGTATCAGCTAGTATACTCCTCAAGTTTGGACACATTTGGTTTGTTTTGACGAGTTAAATACATTACCAGTAATATGTTAAAGATATTTTAAGACTAAAAAGAAAAACCAGTTATAGTTTAAAAAAAATAAAAAACACGGTTTTGTCTGTAACGCACTAAAAAATACAAAATAAAGTAATTTACTTAAAATATTTTGTAACGATATGCGCATTCTACCCTTGATAGTTCAATAAATGTGCAAAAAAGCGTGGAACGGTTTTAGTTACGTTTCTTTGAGAAGCATATACTTTTAATTATCTTCGACAAAACGCCCCACGCTTTTTTACGTAATCATTGAATCGTCAACGATTATGCAATATATATCGTAAAAAATATTTTTAGTAAATTATATTATTTTGTACTTTTGAGTGCGTTGCTGTCAAAAGCGTATCTTCTAGTTTTTTTCAACTATAATTTATTTTAATTGTGTGTGTATTTTGATGTCGTTAGTGTCCTGTAATAATTAATAGATTGGGTTATGTTGTTACAATTTCCTATATATTAGTCAACAGCAATGCTGCCGTTCGCGGACTTAAAAATAAAGACCTGTTTAATTATTTATAAATATTGAACTAACCTCTCATATAAATATAAGCTGTTCCTCTCATATTTTTTCTAGTCAGGACGATTAAGTTGAAGATATTTCCCACGATACCGAGAAGACATATCGATGGAAGCGCTACCCCGTAAGAGTACCTTCTTAGCGTCTCGGTTCGGGGGTCTTCGGAAACAGGAATAGTACCTAAAAATAAAATTTATTAATAACAGAATGTTTTTGATATTAATTTGTCTAACTTATTCCTTTAATTCTCAAAATATATGTTTAATAATTATATAACCACAAACATTTCAACCTCTATTGTTTCATTTTCCCCTTGTGGAAGCTAAACCTGCAATAGATACTGAATTCTGAAAACATAATTAAATGAAACTCTTTCATATTATGTAACTTATCATTTCATGTAACTTTTTTATTAAAATTGCTTTCAACGTATTTAAAATTACCAGGCATTTTCCAAAGCTTGAGCTAAAATACATTAATATAATATTATAAGCCTGTGTGGTAGGTAAAGAGGTCTATTACACGTGTTTTTTACGATATGCTACGTACAGGGTGATCCAATAATAGAGGACGTCGGCTGTAGCTCGGGAGCCGTTAATGACAGAACTTAAGGAAAACATATTTATGGGTAAAGTCCGGGGCACCAAAGAAAACCGGGCGGTCCTTAAAATAAAGGTTCATAGTCTTAAGCAAGCGTAAAAGTAAAATTTGTGTACGCAAATAAATTGTATGTTATTTTATTTGTTGTAATAGTTTGCCGCTTCACCTATAAAGTGCGCCAGCTAAGCGGTACGGAAAATTAATCGAGGATTTAGTACATTTCGCACTGGTCCACTTGTAATTGGGATGTGCCTAGAGTCTACACGCACTTGCCGCTAGAAGGTTCTAGCTATTTCCAGTGGCGCCTATAAATTTCGACCATTTGTTTTCATTTCTATATAAATGCGTTGCGTTGAATTTGAATTATTATTTCGAAGTAACGATGGCGAGCAAAAGAGGAAAAACAATTCGAAGCGGTGCACGTGAAGTTACAGGGTTATAGAGGCCTGTACTAGAGAAGCTGAAAATAATAGTTTAACTATTCCAATTCAAAATCGAACAGAACGCATTGCATTTTACACTGGTGTTTCGGAAAGTAGTGTAAAAAAAATTCAAAGCGAACATAATGATCGCTGATGTTCTACTTCACTTTCTGGTAAAAAAAGACCCCGATTATCATACAAAGATAAAATTGACGATGGTGATTTTCAAGTAATTCGACGAACAATAGAGGATTTTTACATAAATTTGTAGAAGGTTTCGACCTGCAAACCCCTACTTCGTTCTGTAAAGAACAAAATAGATTTTCCGTACGGGTATAAAACCTTAAATCGGCTTTTCCGATGAAATGGATTTGTTTGGCGCAAGTTCCAAAATAAACGAAAATTGCTCATTGAGAGACCAAATATTTTTCCCTGGCGGGTGAAATATCTATCAACTGTAAGGCAATATAGGCAAGAAGGACGCAATATTGTGTATCTAGACGAAATCTGGGTAGATAATGATATGACAGTGAACAAATGCTGGCAAAGTGAAAGTGTTACAGGTATTGTTCAGGGAATCCGCTCTAGTAGTCGCTTTATTATAGTTCATGCTGGTTCAGAAGCTGTGTTTGTTCCAGGTGCTGCTTTAGTTTTTCACTCGGGGTGAACTTTCAATTAAAGATTTAAATAAAATAACATTAGAGAAAAAAAGTATAAAATTGCGATTGAGGCTGCCTTCATACATGCGACTTCAACCCTATTGAACTTGTATGAAATATTGGAAATCGAACTTTATCAAGATTTAAATAAAATAACATGAGAAGCGATTGACTCAGTATCGGCTGAAAATTGGAAATCGTATTATACTGGGTAGATGTAGATGGCAAATTTAAAACGGTTATTGATGATTTAGTTATCACACTGCGATCTTCAAGTAGTGACGACGAAACCTCATCATTTTCAGAGGAAGACAACGATTTAGAAGGAATGGAACCATTAGAATCACAGCCGTCAACCTCAAAACTGGCTTAGTTTTTTTTCATATATTTTGTAAGATTGTTCATAAAGTAGCTGTCAATAAACTGCTTCAATAATTAATTTTCTGTTCAATACCGGTTGTCAAAAAATATCTAATATCGCAATTAATATTTGAAAAACTACAGAACTCATATTTTTCCAAAATTAACACATCAATGTAGTTATAGTAAGGGAGCCAGCACTGATTCCAGTGAACAAGATTTATCAAAATTTTAACTTATGCAGTTCGACTTTGGGCTATTCGGGTATGCCGAAGTAACCGTTTGTCTCCGTCTCCGTCATATTAATTTGTACGGGGGCCGTCATTGTGAAGTACTATACAGGGCGTTTCCTAATTGCATGCTAATGTTAAAGGGGGGTAATTGTTGGACCCTTTTAAGAAAAAAGTTTAACTAAACTGAAACCTAAAAGTCTTAACTTTGGAGATACAGGGTTTTAAAAAAACATTTTTTTAAAATCCTAATTGTGATGCTATTATAGATAAATAACTGTGTGAAATTTGATACACGTCTTTTATACATAAAAGGGCATTTTTTATTAACAATCAATTTCTGAAATTTCTACCAGTGGCGTGCACATGTAATTATTCTGGGTAAATCCGTATGTACCTTAATGTATAGAAGACGTTTATCAAATTTCATGCAGTTATCTACAATAGCATCAGAATTGGGATGAAAAAAAAATGTTTTCTTTTTAAACTTTACTATCCTGTATCTCAAAAGTTAAGACTTTTAGGACATAAAAACATCAGCACGCAATTAGTAAACGCTCTGTATACTACTTCACAATGACGGCCCCTGTATAAAGTAATACGACAAATGGAGACAGACGGCCACTTCTGGCATACCCGAGTAGCACAAAGTCGAACTGCATAAATTAAAATTTTGATAAATCTCGTTCACTGGATCTGATGCTGGCTGCCTCAAAAAATCTGAACTTGTAAATCGTGTATCACTATACTGGGTGGTCCAATAATAGTGGACGTAGGCAGTAGCCCGGGAACCATTAATGACAGAACTCAAGAAAAAATATATTTATAGGTAAATCGATCAAGAAAAATCAAAATTAAATTTCGAAAGTTCGCCGTTTTTGCAACACAAAAAAGATATAGAAGTGCGGTACATCAAAGAAAACAGACAAATATAGATAGATAGATAGGTTCATTAAGCATAGTTACATTTTTTAATTATCTGAAGTGCGTATGGTCAAAAAGGAGTGCCATATTATTTAAAGATCGACGGGACACCACTGGTTTAAAGAGATTCCTTGGCGGACCTTCCTAAACCGATTGACTCTGCCCGGTTTTCTTTCGTGTCCCGCACTTTAAATCGGCCAAGAGAAATCGTTGAAAATTATTTTCAAGTTCGAAAGTTGGCCGCCAGAGGGCGTAACAGCAACACAAAAGTGTAAATGTCAATTTTCTCTTAAGTTTCTCTAATTAAGGTATGTTGAAAATATAAGCAATGTATTCCTCAACCAATTACGCACTTTTTGCTTGTGATCATTTTTGTCTCTCTTTTTTGGATGGACCAATTTTATTTAACTTGGTGTCGGAGAAAAGGGAAAAGATGAGGGTCGTCAGACAATATCGAGTTTTATATGGTTTTCAGAGTTTTTAAGAGCACGCAGTTCAATTCTCATAAGAAATTTAATTTTTGAAAATGTTTATTGTGGATTCTATATAAATATGTATGATTATGTATAGATGGCAATTTTTCTATATAATTAGTTATAAAAGCTAATTTAATGTTTTTATTTAGATTTTTAATTGTATATGTTGTACTCATGTAATATATATGTAATATTTATTAGGGATATGAATGATAACATAATTTGAATATATACATACTGTCATACCCGGGTGACACAATATACAAACAAACTAAAAACTTTTCTTGAAGGGGTGAAATTTTTTTTGCTTTTAGAGTTTGTATTAATTTTTTTTATTTTTAGAAATATAGATGGGTGACAATAAGTATATTTTTTTAACACCTTGTATATTTCAGTCCTATTGAAGAGGCGGTAGAAAATGCTTTCTAAAATACGATACATTTAAATAAAAAAATACTTAGGTTTTTTTAAGGTTAAAATAGGCAAGCACATAAAAACTGTAAATAAAAATAAGTATAATATAACACATTACTAAAAATCAACAAAAGTATAATTTTTTTAAATAGGGCAAAACTGTGTTTTTACTACATATTAATAGCACCTAATATTATAATTATTATAATTTCTTGTAATTAATTCCAAATTCTTGCCTAATAAAAAATTAATATGGTCACTTTTGTTTAAAATTCTTTTATTTATTTACATTTTTAAGGTTTTAGATAATATTAAGTAACTGCGTGCCGAACTAAATTCGATTATTCGTCAATTTTCTTGATTAAAAGAATGAATGATCCAGAGGGAAAGAAATTCGGGGTACAATCAGTTTACTGGTTTTTTTAGGTCGAATTATTTAATTTAAAGTAAACATATTAGAGCTTATGTTTTATTCTTGCCAAAAATATACAAAACATTGTCCATTGTTATTAAAAGAAAATCTATGGCGATAGTAATGAGAGGCCACATAACGTAATTTTGCATACGGGTCTTCTAGATATTTGCTACACCTTTGGTCAACTATTCAGATGATTGTCGATAAGTAATAGCAAAACAACAAAAATACGAATTTTTATATAACTTGCATTACTTAGCAGAAATAATTTGAGTTTGCTGGTGTAAAACCTAATAGAATTTCGGCATGGTAATATAAGTTCAACTAAACTATTGAGGCAAAATATTTTGTTGTTTTAATTCAAATATTCCATACTCAATAATTAGTTTGGATTCCTTATATAATTCTAAGTATTTTTTATGACGCAAAAGTACTCATAGAAGCCATTTTGGGACATTTAAGAATAAAAATTGTACCAATTTCGACCCTTTCAGCCGTGTGCCTTTTAATTGACAAATATTTTTTTAATAGTCCTTCTAAACTGCTTAAGGAATTTCTCTATTCAAATTTATTAGGTTTTTTCGACAGAAATGAATTTTTTTAAATTATATTTCATAGCTTATAGGAAGAAATACAGAATGTAATTGACCAAGTTCCACTTCTTGCAAACAATTTTTGAATTTATTTATGAATCACACTGTATAAACAAACGATATATGATGCGAGATATGCCACATAATACTGTTAAATTTTTTATTGCAAGTTGTCTTTTGAATGGAATTGTTGATTGATCAATACTTACATTTTCTTCCGACTTAACTGTCATGCAAACTTTCCAAAGTTTATCGCGTCGTCCATTATTAACAACTTTGACGTTACTACGTAATATCCGAATGTTCTCAAAAATAGTCTAATACGTTCTCAGACGGGGAAGTAGAATAATAGCCCTAACAATATGCTGAACTACAGTTTACTAATTTCTTGTTGATTTGTAGGTTAATATTTTTCCCACTTTTTTGAAATGGATTCAAATTAGCTATCTCTGATAGTTCAAAAAAAGTTTTTGTAGAAAGAAAGCTAATGATGCGTAGTTTTGATGAAAATGGTAGTTTATTTTAGATGCTGAACTGAGTATTCTTACTAAGTAACACTCTCTGATTTCTTTTACTGCTCTTTTTTTCGCAATGTTTCTTTCGAAATTATCCTCGTCGCCTTCTTGACTTCCTTGGTCATGTTTTGCTGCATTTTTCTGGTTTAAATCTGACTCTTCTTTAAGGCCTTCTAGAATTTCATCCACCACATCCGAGTTGGATACTACAGGTACAGCTAAGTGTGTATTTTTAAGGTCACTAGTTGTATGGCTAGTGTTTTGAGTTTTTCAAAAAAATTAATTGGCAAACATAAAGAGAAACTTGTAAAACAAATTTTATAATAATTATTCATACTCACCAAAAGCATCTTTTAGATTATCTGCATCCATGGTTGAACAGTGAACACGAGTTTATTGTGATAGGGATGACCGGTTGGCGACCGACAAAAACAACTGACATCGAAAAACACTATGATTTTAATAAACCTCAAAATTCCGGGGATAACTTAAACTCGTCATTAGTTAAACTGCGATATTCTAATAATGTTGTTATCAGAGATTGACTATTTTTAACTTAAACAATAACTATGAATGAACCACCTTAGCTGTCTTAGCTGTAACCGTGTGAAGCCTGCATACTGATTCATTTTTGTGGTTTGCTGGTTGCTTATCAATCAATTTATTGGTTTAGTAATATAAATAAAAACTCTGTAGCGTAACAGCAATTGTGAAAAAAACAGCGAAATACTAAAACGATGCAATTGATGAGTTTTTTTGCTAAATGTCGTATGCGCAAAACGAATATATTCTACGAGACTTCTAAGGTAAACCTAAGTTTACATATAGAAAAACCAAAACATATTCAACAGTTGCTCTTTTGTAAAATAAAAGGGTTTTGTGTCACAAAAGTTGGTACAAAATATAAGTTTTTTAAAACGGACTAGTGCAAGCAATAGGTGGAGAGGCCACTGGAAAAAATTGAATCTCATCGAGCATATAGACAAGTCATAGGTGATAGTAAATATACAAAAATAAATAAAACCTCTAGTTTGCCGAATTTTATCTGGCTGCAAGTATATACAGTGTGACCAGTAAAGTCCGGTTCATATCGGATTTTTTAAAATAATTAAGTTGTAAAATTTGAGTTGGCAACGAGTTTTTAATCGCAAAATAATGCCAAATGATAATACAAAAGTTAGTCACGTGATTTTATAGCTATATCTATTTATAGCAAATTTTAGGGCTAAGCAACTCAGAATTGTACTATCTGCTGTCTTTGACAAATTAATTTTCTAAATGGACTTTCTTAATTATTATTTTATTTTACGCTATTTTGTGGATGAAAACATAAATAGATCGAAAAAAAAATGCATAATTAAATTCGTTAGATTACCTAAAGCGATGTCTTTCGGGCCACTCAAAACGTTTGAATGAAAGTTATATCAGATGTTGCGGACTACCTATAAGTTAATAATAACTTAGATTACCTTACTCTGCCTGGTTTGGAAAAATCCGGAAGAACACCTCCGAGCATGTAGTTTTGAGGTGCTTCGCATACTTGTAAAAGGGCAGTATTGTAATCATGAAAAAAATAATCCTTTGAAATTTTTTCAGGTATTTACATTTCAGGGCCCCTAGATGCCGAAAACCATGTTTTCTCGAATCCGTCGGTCGGTTTTTGCGTCCCTAGATGCGAAAAATATGTTTTGTCAATTCCGTCGTCTGTCCGTTAGTTTGCAGAGTAGCTAAAAAACTACTTTCCAGATTGATGTCAAATTTGGGTAAAAAATTATGGGTCATATGGGAATGACCCGGTAATATTTTAGTAAAAATCCAATATGGACGAACAAAATGGCGGCTTAGTGAAATATTAAAAAATGCCCAACAAGTTGGCGCCCAATACAAATATTTGAAAAGACAGTATATTATGTATATTTAAATAACTAAAGAATAAGAAAATGTATGTGCTGAACTAAATTGTGTCACACAAACAGCGAAGTTCCGGGTAAAAGAAAATTAGTGATTTTTTCTATTTTATTTGAAAGCTTGAACTTTATACAGAAATATTGGCTTGCCAAAATGAAGTTGGCCGCATATATGTGGTAGAACTGATTTTCATGAAGTAGTTGTAGACGTACACAACTACACTAGTGGTGCCAAAACGTTTTCTGTTGATGTCTCTGGTTGAATGTTATAGCTCATATCAAGTAATTTGGAATTTAGAAAGGAATATACCAATACTTAAATGAAATAGTGTCAGTAAGAATTTATTTTATAGTGGTGCATCTAAATATTTTAGATATAAGGCTATATTGTTCTAGAACTGCTAACAACTTTCTTACTTTCTTTTAAAACAATTTAAATTATCTTCGAACATTATATTATCAGGTAATTTAAATAATATTTTTATACAGTATGAGTTTTTTTTTCATTGAGAGTGAGTCAATAAATGGAAAATTTTTGTTTAAAGTGCGTGTGTTATAATGGGTTTTCACATTATTTAGTGTGCATTTTTCCCTATTTTGATGTAAAAATACCAAGCATTCAAATAAATATACTCCATATACTGTAAGATTGTTTTTTAGTTTGAAATATGATCTGCATGATTCTCTAAATCCTAAACTAAATATTAAAAGAAACATTCTTTTTGCGCTGAAAATATTTTTCTAGGTTTTGGTTATTGAGCCGGAAAATTATGTCATAATTATTGCAAATTTGTAATTCGCGAAAAGATTTCTTAATGCTTTTTCATTCATACATCTTGCTGTAGTTCTTATTGCAAAACATTTTTATTTAGCTCTTTTGAAAGAAATTCGGTATGCCATCAACAAAATTACTTCGGTAAAGTGAAAAAACATCAAGTTAAAAGGCAAACAGGTATAAAATAAAAAAAGAAACAACTTATTTCCATAATATAATTCAAAATTTTGAGAAAAAGTGTGCCTTTCTGCCATTTTTTTAGAAAAAGTGTAAAATTTGACAGATTGGATAAATTACGTGACTGATCATTTGGACTTATTTTTCGAGCAAAAAACTTGTTGCCAACTCAAAGTTTACTTACGTCAATTATAAAAAAATCCCGTATAATGCGGTCTTACTAGTCACACTGTATATATTTGCGGTTAGAAAAAGCCCAGCAAACTAGCTGTTTTATTTATTTTTGTATATTAACCATGAACCCATGAACTATCTATATGTTCGATGCAACCCAAAATTTTTCTGTGGCTTCTTGGACTGTAAGCGAAAATAAGGCTTTTCATTTAGAATTAAAATCTTCGCTAACAAGAACTGAAAACCAGATTCAGTTTGATTCACAAGTATATTGTTTTTCCTAAGTCTCAAGTCTAAGGACAATGTTATAGGTAAACAACAGACAATAACGGCACTTCTGCCGAAAATTATTCCCTAAAGTATATTGATTAAAATTAAGGTTTAGCTCTAACTTTCAGACATTAGGAATTTTTTTTAATATACTAAATATTTCATAGGAATTGCTG
Source organism: Kuschelorhynchus macadamiae (assembly GCA_030620095.1). Lineage (NCBI taxonomy): Eukaryota > Metazoa > Arthropoda > Insecta > Coleoptera > Curculionidae > Kuschelorhynchus > Kuschelorhynchus macadamiae. The sequence goes on from JAUTXW010002782.1 coordinate 730,837, forward strand.
AATAAGCATTCTAAACCGCTGGACAGCAAACTTATATATGCAAATTTTTGGACAAAATTTAAGTTTTAATATTCTCAGTAGGAATTAAAACATTAAGATGCTATTACCGATTACCACGAGAACTAGCCATAGAGTTTGTGGAATAGAGATCGTAAATGCAGTGCTCTTCAAAAATTTTATTATACATAGATAGTGTTATGTAAGACTTGGTAATTTTTTAAAATTTTCTTACACGTTAAAATGAGATATTATATGATTATTTTCTAGTCAAAATAATTTTCACACAAAATACCAAAAAACAATTTTCTGTGAGTTTTAGTAGATTATCAAGGCTAGAAAAGTATAAGAAAATATCTTATTTTGTAACAGTTACCATGTAAGAACATCGCCCTTCTTCAAAACAATGGGCTGCTGGAGAATAGGAAAATGGAGTAGCTGTCTGTTTGTAGATGAATGTAAGTTGGAGAGAAGATAATAAAAGAGGATGAGAGGAGGTTGTGGATAATCATTTCGAGGTGGTAGTTTAAGTATTTGGGGAGGAATTATGAGAGATGGTAAACGGTTTTGTTTTTGTTGATAACATGTCTGGAGTAAAATGAAATTGCTGCTGAAGCAGCGTGATATGGGAAGCTATTCCTATGAAATTCATTTAGCGTCTAACTATGCCTAGATGAGTAGGATCTTTAATGGCCAATGGAGGGTGGTCCAAATTATTAAAATTCTTTGGTTTTCTGTTTATTGCTATTCTAGTGTTTTGTTCGGTAAAGTTGTGATTTTTACTTAAACTTAAATGTTGCTACTGTATACAACGGAATAATTTTCATCGGAAACTCATTCGTTAGATGATAAATACACTGTATATTAAAATAATGTTGTTTCATTATACATTTTACATGTTTTGGGACCACTTAGATAATAAAATAACAAAGTTCGAAAGTTTAAAAGATGATGACTAAGAAATTCTGACACCGTCCCGAGGTTAATACACCCTAAATAAGAAAAGTATGCTTGCCTTGATTATTCTATATACAGTGTTCAAAGTGAAGTTTAATCTGGATAAAATTGTGTAGAAAAACGTATTGCTTGCAATGGCTATCCGCATTTTTGGGGACTTCCTGTATGAAACAAACATGTACATTTCGTGAGGACACTTGTGGTATATACAAGGTATACAAGGTCTCTCCAGAAAAAAAGAGGAAATTTCAGTAATCGGTTAAATTAGTTTTTTGCATTTTCTTCTTACATCGTCAAACATCTTAGTTCATTTTACATCACTTCATTACATTTACACATTAAATTGATTCCTCGAACGTATAATACTTTTTAAGATAGACACCTTTGAAAATAGGATAAAAACCTAAGGTGGAGTGTTGCTCAGTTCATATATTAATTCTCATTGAAAATATTGAAAAATTTTGTTAAAAAATGTGCATGTATAAGTTCTTCTGTTCAGCTGTTTATATCCAAAAATTGTGCTGGATATCAAAATTAACAAAATATTTATTAATTTGCTAAAACTTTAAGTTCAATTTTTACCATTTTTATCTCAGAAATGCTTAAGTTTTGACCCTCAGATAGGTAAAACTTTTTTGCTTTCACTTGTTGAAAAACTTGTAATCATAATCCTTTCTCCCTCTGTTCCAGAACGGTTATGTTATATAAATAAAATATTCATTTTATTGTTTCCTCAGTTCATATCAATTCATTTTTACATAATAACTGAACAAACAATTCCGGTAAGTACTCGATTCTTAGTTCTCACAACTCGGAAGGGTATAGTTCACTGTCAAAAGCAGACAATGACTAGTTCATTAGTTCCGTTGTCGATTCGTAGTCAATAAATCACAGCCTGGCATCCGCTAGTCGAAAGGAATATTGAAAAGCGGGCTGTGCCTGCTCGTCAAGTGGCGGCTATAGTGGCTGAAATTAGGGATCTATTCATGAACATCGTAGCGTTGGGATTCAAAGGGTTAGTTAGTTATTGGTATAGCCGGAGAAAGTAAAATGACGATAAACTCGAACCCTATTCGTTCCTGTTTGTCGGAGAATTTCGATGAAAAGGTGTGTTTTTAAGAGAGGTTTGTTTGCAAACGACCACCATGCGAATATATGTCTCATTGATTGGTAATTAGCGTACAAATTAAGTAAATAGCTTACAATATTGTCTGGCAGTTCCGGCATTCACTTACATAGGCAAAAAATAAAATCAAACAACATCAAATCAAGCAACCTGTCCTAGATTGTGGTTTTATACTAGGACAGATCGATTTACTGAACATATGGTAAATTGTGACTTTTTGTCTACTATATCATTAAAACAACATAAAAAAAGCAGGCATCATCTTTGATATAACTTTACTCTTGTCTGGTAAAGTAAACTAGACAGAGGTAGTAGATCACGACCTGAAAGGTGTAGGGAATCTAGGTAAAGTTTCTACCATTAGTAATTTCGGTGGAGAAAATCTTATTAAATTTGGCAACACTGTGCAAAGTTTAAGATTCTTTTTTTAATATGAGTTCCTAACCTAAAGCCTGTGCTAAAATGGTGATGAACACGTTGATAAGGAGCTAATTTTCAGTTTCATATCTTAATAATTAAATATTATAACAAATTTTTGAATTCATCTACTAATTACGCCAAATCGGTCAGTCAGAAACCCATACTACGTTATATATTTGAAATTGTCAATTCAAAAATACAATAATATACTGTGATAAGGAGCTAATTTTCAGTTTCATATCTTAATAATTAAATATTATAACAAATTTTTGAATTCATCTTAATTACGCCAAAGGTGAAACCCATACTACGTTATATATTTGAAATTGTCAATTCAAAAATACAATAAATAAAATTTGAAAAAAAATCGAAAAGTAACAATTTGAAAAAACTCTGCGTAGTTTTTTACGAAATTTTAAATTGGGACACTAACTGAGCAAGAGCACTATCGTGTTATCGTTATAATTCTTTTGAATGTTAATCAGCGTCGTAGCCATGGCGGTTAAATAATTGCATCAATTCTGAAGGTAATCGCTAATAAGTTCGAAACGGTGCATCACAGACCCATACTCATATATATATCGTTGAATTTGTCTTTGAAAGGGCTATCCAAAGGTATAATAAAGTATAGGGTATTCCATTTAAAAAAATACTTTGTGCCGCCACCCTAACCTAAAAATATTATAAAATTAAAGATACTTTTACTACAAACAAGTTTTATAAAAAGCTTTTTCTCGTAAAATTTCCCAGAAAAGGTATAGGCCGTTAATAATCGGGCCACCCTGTACATCTAACCTAATTAAGAAAAAATTGAGGTAAACATAAGGATCGGTTGAATTCAGATGTTTGACAACATTTAGTAGTAGATACTAGGGATTACACATTGAATTTAGATCTACCATTTTCAGTAAAACAGTCGTCATGAACATTATTATAGATATTATGTTTTAAATAAAAACTTAGTATTATTTGTAAGGCTTTATTACAATAAAATACAAAAACATATATTCTTATTTTCATTTAGAATATATATAAATCTTGACCTTTTTCTCAATATATTAATGCGGCCATGAATCTTTATAGACTAAGATCCCACCACCCCCGCTACTTCAAATGTTAATGACATTGAAGAAAAAATCGTTTTCGAAATTTTCGTACTTCAAAATTTGATTACTTGTTCACTTAGATACCAAAGGAAAAACAAAAATTAACGCATACACACTAATAAATAAAATAACAATTAATCATTCTAATAACAAGTTGGAGCTGCTCTGCTCCCTACTATTTCTTGGAAACGTAATGCCTTGGTATGTTGTTAATAATATTTTCAATAATGTTTTCTCAAACACGATTCCATTCATCTCCGGCAACATCATTTAGTTATTTGATGGTTCTGCGGGGTCATTTATTTATCTCTTTAATTGATCCCAGTTGTACTCTATAGGATTGGCATTTGTTGACGAAGCAGGACAGTCCTTTCGATTTAAGTTCGCTTGGTAAAAAAAATATTAACAGCTTCCGTTCTATGAGGTCTGGTGTTATCGTTAACGAAAATGAATTGAATGAATATCGGCCCTTGGCCTGATATATTCTCGTAAAAGGTTTAGGTAACGACTCCCACATCCTCTATAAATCTCAGCCTTCACGAAAAAACATGTATTAAAAAAGAACAAAAAAACTATCTAAGAACTAAATGAAGTGTAGATATTTAAAGGAAGTTGAAAAAATCAGCGTCTGTAAGGAAAAGAATGATAATTAAAACAAAGAAATAACATCCAGATTATACAGAGTATTTTAAAAATTATGATGCTTTGAATTTGATATTTCATGCTGTTCACTTCAAACGAACCCGAGTGCATATATGATATTACATATATTTATGTTTTACAATTCTGTAATATTACCACTCAAATATGAATATCTCGAAAACTTTAAAACATGAATGTATAAAACCTTCATCTTCAGAAAAATTGTGCATTCGGGAAATCCAAACACTCCACACACACATCCACACACAAATTTTCAAAAATTAGTTTTTACGCCATATTTTTTAATTTGATATATTGTTTTTCAGATTTTATATTCGTATAGTCTGGAAAAAACTTGATAAATCTAGTTTCTTATTTTATTTTCTGCCACAATAATAAAGGAATAAAATCGAGTATTCAGCTTTCGCGGAATATCCTATACATATGTGTATTTGTTTCTTCTATAGCTTACCCAAAATGCTGGCTGGTAGAGCCGATAAGTTTGTCCAGACGCATGGGACACAATCTGAAGAAGATCCATTGGAACATATCAACGTATCTGACGAATCGCTTGAATAGAACATAGACATCATTGCAACGATCAATAGTGCGATACATGTGGGAATTTAATCATCGTTGGTAGGGTTCTAATATGTATCTGAAAGAGATAAGTTCTTGTTAGTTCCGTATAAGTAACAGAATTTAAATAACAGTTTAATTCAGAGACAGTTCATTAAAAATAATTGCTATCATATTTAAATATCTAATATATAAATTGTTCTTAATATCCCTGTCGAATAATCAAACGATTATCCTAGCTCTGGATGATAGCGATTAGTAGGATTGTATACATTTACATTGAGAAATCAACGAACGGAGCAACTCGACAGGGCATTTAAACAGCACTCTATAGCTTGCTTTCCTACCACTCGTACAGAGCATGTACGGCAGGTTTTTTAAACATGCGGAATAAAGGCGAATATGCAGATATGTATAATTTATATTGCCATATATATTAAGACATGACCTGTTAAACTTAAAACGAATTTAGAAATTTAAAAAAACAGGATTTATTTAGTAAATACAGAACAATTCCGCATTATTAAGAAAGTGGTTTTTAGAATTTCACTTTCTTAATTCAGAAGGATGCAGTAATTACAAGGACTAAGTCAATCGATTGAAGAGGTTTCGAACTAGTTTATGAAATGCAATATTGAAAACTTTTGCGCCACGTATCGTTTTTCTGATTGAAGAGAATATTCGAAAATGTTAATAAATTACTCAAAATTAAATAAAATAAATGTATGTTCAGCTTTGTATTGGGCTAGAAAATGATTTGAACAAAATACAGAAGTTGCAGACAAAACTTCAGATATCAAGCCGTTAAAAGTTTATCTTTTTAACATTGTCTCTAAAATTTATTGCGAATCGCAAGAAAATATAGGATAGAAACCATAAACGACATGTGGGTCAAGTGTTTCCTTGAGTTACATGTGCTTATTTGAAAGATCAGTTCAGCTAATAGTTTGCATAGAAGTAGTAAGATCCACTAGGAAGGCGGCCTTCCTTCTAATGAAGGGGAGCATTTGTACCACACAATTAGGACAGCAAGAGTGGCCCGCCAACCACAGCTGTTGCATGTGCCTGTTTAGTATACAGTGTCTTGCCAAAATACTAATTAGGTCCCCAATCATCTGTCGACTTCTAGACATCAACGAAGTTGTCTTAGATCCGATTCTCCGATTTCCTTTTTCTGTCTACTTTAGTTCTTCTTATACTGAGGCAAGGTTTTGGGCCCGATAATTAGAGCGTCTATCCGCTTCTGGAAAACTAATCCGCTTTCTCGTTGCCTTCGAGTCTACTATGCCGAGGGACCTATTTTAATCTCACCACCTTAGTCGTTGCTAGTTCCCTTAGTGCATCTCTGCATTCCTGGACTAGAGCTGAGCTCATCCTGGGCTTACCGATTGCTTTTAGAGCCGGCTGACTGACCGGAAGTGAATGGGGGTTTCATTCTTCGCTCCCAACCTGACTTTGTGCTTTGTATATGCAACTTGCAATATAACATAGACCTCAGCCTGAAAAAACAGTTGTATGTTTGTTGTAGGATTATTTTTAGCCTTAATTTACACTGTTCTAAATCTAAGATTGTATTTAACTTAATAGTAATCTGCTTCTTGTATGCGGTATCTGTGTCAGTCATACTGCCCTAATTAAAAATTACTTTAAGTGCCTTATTCTAAAGTACTTGAACTCTATTAAAGTTTGTTGTATCACACATTCCCCACACACACATAGCAGGTATCTCAAATGCGATAAAAGAACGTATCATAAACATTTATTTTACTTACATAGAACGGAAGCTTTCACGGCTTTGGTCAATTAAGAAATCATGGTTCTTGGGATTAGACCGTTTCAAATTGGAATTACTATCCGACGTTTCGCCTTCGATTACACGAGGCATCTTCAGGGATCTTTTCTCCACGAGATCTGAACACTGAATGAGCTCGAAGAGATTCAGGCGGGCTTTTATAACCGACTTGTGCTCGCCGAACCGTGACCCTGTGTTAAGATCGATTTCCACGTGTGATGTAGACCGTAACCCGTATCTCTATTGAAATTTTTTGTATGTTTAAATATTTCAATAGATTCTCTAACTTTTCGTTTATAAAAACCTGGAACCGATGCTAGAACCTTGGTTTCCTTTACATTTATGAAATAGCCAGTGTTATGCTGGTGTTCAGCTACAGCAGATTGAACAATTTATTTCTTTTTAATACATCGTTCATATTCCTTAAGTCTAGTTGATATTGAGCGTCATGTTTCTCCCACATACACTTGTAGCAGGGTTATCGAGCGGTTGATTATTATATTTAAAATTATTTATTTATTTTATTTATTTATTTGAGACGTAGCGGGCAACCCTGTCACAATACTGAAATTAACTAATATATGATAAGTAAAATCAAAGGTACTTTATAGGCTTCTTCGTGAATTATAATTTAAACCATTTGCAATTATAATTGTTAGTACAATTTATTTATAAATTTTATCTCACCAATTCTGCGGCCATATAAACTCGAACAACAGCAAACTGCAACAACAATGGTATCTTCTTCTTGAATATATTTTTACTTTAACTATCAGGTGGTTTATTTAAATAAAAGATTCGGTTTTTAAAAAAACAACTTAAAAATCTATTAACAAAAATAAAGAAAGTGAAATGCTGTACAAAAATAATACTTAAACCTAATAACAAAAAAAAAAGTATTTATATCTAGAAAATGAGGGAATGATCTTAAAATCCCCAACCTTAGTACAAAAGAAAAGAAAATAAGAATCTTTAAATAACCCGTAAATTTAACTCTTGTAAACAAGTTACTCCCCAAATAAATCATAGAATGAAAATAAAATATCTTTGAAAAATCCCTTAACTTTAATAACCCACTGTATACGTAAAGCCCCATAAACCACCACAAAAGAAGAATTTAAAATCAACTATAAGAATCAAAACTCTGACACAGACTAACTTTTAAACTTCCCGTAAAATACAAAGTTAGCTCAGCTATTACTAGATCCACCCCTTAGACCAATCCCCTCTTTGATTTTATTAGTTAGGACAAAACGAATAAAGCTGTGAATGGTTAAGCTTAAGTCCCTACTCTAAACTTTAGGTTCGGAGAAAAGAAACACGAGGTGTCACCCATGATAATTAAAAGTGAATAAATAGATTAAAAAAAATAGATATTCCCTTCAATTCGGCGTCTTAAGATTATGTATATAATTTAATATATAAGCCTATACTAACTTATCTACATTATGGGTCCGAAAAGTCATGGCGAAAAAAGGCACGAAAAACCCTTTCAGTTTATCTTTTCTGTAGGGAAAATTATGCCCCAAAAACATGGCTTTTTGGTAATGCTTCTGATACAAAGTACTCTATTGTATTTTCAACATAGCAAATTGACCATTTATTATCATTGCATCGAACCAAATAAAATGTTTCAATTAATATTTGTAACAAGAAACGAGGAACATATGGGACCATAAACCCTCGTAAAGGAAGGCATAAATTGTAACCTTTTAAGAACGTTCATCCATAAATCTGTCTATACTCTAGATTGTAGTATTTGAGTTATATGATACATATCTAGGGTTTTAAATTCTCGAAACTAATATTAGATAAATTTACTTATAATTCTTGTGAAATAATCAAGCCTGATTAAGTGTGAACGTGAGAACCAACAGTTTTAGTAACATATTGCTTGAATTATATTTAGAATATATAAAAATGTATACTCTATACTTAGATTATAGTCTATTCTGTTACACACTTCTCCACAGGAGCAAGGAATTTTATATACTCCTTCTGTTTGGAAAGGTACAAGATCTTTCGGGGATCGCAAGTATTGTCCAATCTTCTTATGTGTATTGAAGATAGTACGTATGTTGGACCGTCGAAGTAATCGTCCTATTTTGTCTGTAGTGCCATGTATGTAGGGAAGAACAACACTACCTAATGGTGGCTCTTTATCATTCTCCTTTGGCGGAGTTGGTTTACTATGTCTTTTAATTGAACGCGTCATATCTTCGGTGCAATAGCCATTCCCTCTGAGAGCTTCCGTCAGTTTCGATGTTTCCGATGTTAAAGAATCTTGATCAGAAATCGAAATAGCTCTGAATACTAGTGAGTTAATTACCGATTTCTTTTGTGCTGGACGGTGATGAGAATTTGCGTTTAAGTATCTATTTGTATGCGTCGGTTTTCTATACACAGAATGTCCTAACGTAAAATTTTCCTTCCTTTGAACACATACATCTAGAAAGGGAATTGTTCCATTAGGTTCAATTTCCATCGTGAATTTGATATTATGATGTTGCTGATTAAGGTGGTCCAGAAATACGAGGAGATTATCCTGTCCATGAGGCCAAACAACAAAAGTATCATCTACATATCTAAACCAGTGCTTCGGTTTTAGTGGAGCGGATGTTAGAGCAATATCCTCAAAGGCTTTCATAAAGATATTCGCTACCACAGCAGATAGAGGAGATCCCATAGCTGCCCCTAAAGTTTGTTCATAAAAAGTTCCTTGAAAAATGAAATAAGTAGATGTAAGACAAGCTTAAGATAGTAATTAATAATAAATTAGAGAATCTATTGAAATTTTTAAACATACAAAAAAATTCAATATAGATACGGGTTATGGTCTACATCCACACGTGGAAATCGATCTTTACCCAGGGACACGGTTCGACGAGCAAAAGTCGGGTATAAAAGCCCGCCTGAATCTCTCCGAGCTCATTCATTGTTCAGACCTTGTGGGATAAAGATCCCTGAAGATGCCTCGTGTAATCGAAGGCGAAACGATGGATAGTAATTTCAATTTGACACGGTCTAATCCCAAGAACCATGATTTCCTAATTTATTTTACTTTTCTTACTTAAATAACACCTACCTACACATTGCAGATATCACCTGTATAATTTTTTCTGACAGCACTGATGTGTTTACACAATTTTACTTTCGTCAATAGTTAGACCCAAATATTTAAAAGTTAATTAAACTTTTCAAAGCGTTATATTATTATTTTATTAAATACTATATATCTTCTTTTATTAATATTTATCTTTTGAAAACTTGAAACTTGCTTATTCATGCATAAACCGGCATGGTACAATAAGCAAATATAAAGTAACGTGCCTTTCGGTTTGTACATCTTAGGCTAAGTACAAAGAAGAAATATAGCAGTGGTCCAAGAACAAACCCCTGTGACGCTTGAAGTAGACAAAATTTCACTATGTAAATTATTAGGCTTGACATACTGATTTCTACCATATCAAATAGATGCTGATTATTTTTTTTAACTCCATTAGTTCTAGATTTTTTAACAGCAGACCAAACGCCCTTGTCTACAAACACCATAATAACCATCGGTTTACTATTTGACAAAGTCGACCGTTGCACTGTTCTTAATAAAACCATACTGGAACTCGTCCACTAATATAAATTTACCTATAAAAACATCATTTTTTAAATATGGTATATATTTAAATGAAAGATGTATTTAAAGAAATTTTGTAACAATAATATACATTTTCTTATTTTATTTGCCTTTCTAGTGTATTATTTTCTTTTGCCAAATTTCTTGACGTAATATATTTTTGCATGTTAAAGATTAAAAAAACTGTTTTCTGCTCCTATCTGCCTTAAGGATAAAGATGCGTACAAAAATTTACGATATATTTAGTCAATATTCTGGACGAAAAAAAAACAACGTTTGATTTAAATTATTTAATACAAATAATTTTCTCTTTTCAGATTTCAAAACATAAATTTCAAACATAATTGAATGGAACAAACTAAGCTTCAAGTAAAGAAAAATTAGGTACAAACATGTGAAAATCATTTTAAATCCTCGTTTTGATATATTTTGAAAACTTAAGATTTGTTCCAGAAAAAAAGATATTTAGGCGCTATTATTGATAATGACCTAAAGTTTCAGAATCGTAAAAAAACTAATTCAAAAGTCATGCCCCGCTTTGAAAATGTTGCTGCTGATGTCATATTGATATTATAATTATTGACAAAAATAAAAGATGATTGACTCTATTAACTTGTGTAAACAATTGTCGCCTCATTCGTTTTTAAATTCTTTCAGACAGTTGGCAAGCGTCTAAAAGTGCCTCAGAGACAAATATATCCAGATAAAATAATTAGTTCCTTAATGGTTTAATGCACAAATTATTTTGCTAGGGAAACTGAAACCGTCTGCACCACTCTAATTTATTCTGGAAGAAGTATATTTTTCATCCACTAGAAATACTTTGCCTCTGCTATTTCCAAAAGGCGAGATCTCGTGGGATAATGTTCGTCTGTAAGACTAGAACTAATTAGAGACAGAAAGGAATTCCATAAGATTCTAGGTGTTCCGACTATTTTATCTGCACTGCACTATTTTTATATACAAACTTTACCAAGAAAAAATAAGGATGCAACAATTATATTATATATAAGATTTTAGCGCACCTGCTTTGTTTGAAACACGAAAACCGTAGATTAAGTGCACTAAAACATCTTATGGAACTAGTGTACCTTATATACACTTCATTATATGTGGCCTTTTTAGATATATAAATAAATATTTATTTCTAAAAAGTATCTCGAAAAAAGTTGAATATCTTCAGATTCACAATACCGTCAAAACAAACAATGCAAATTGCACTAAATTCGAAAACAACCAAATGGTTATGAAACGTCAAGCGCAATGTTATAATCTCAGATATAGAAAATGTGGTTTATTTTAATTGTTACGAGTTACGACTACGATCTCTATTTGGCATTCCTTTTAGTGTTAATATGTACGGCACATAGGTAACTATCACTTAACAATATCCTTTTAAGAGGAATACTTTTTTTGAGTAGCTTTGATTAAACTGATTACTCATTACTTATAATACCTATTGTGCTTGTCTAAGCGCAAAATACTCTGGTTGGCTGGTAGTTGGTATCTGATTATGTGGATAATTGATGCGCATACCCGATATGTCGATACTAAGTGGATTAAATTTGTTATACGCAGTGATGGAAAAATAGGTTAAAATGAATCAAAATACAAACCAGAAGTTTAGAAGAGATAGTTCAAAAAAACATGTATTGTGTTATCAGGTATCTATGACAAATTATCCCATTAGATTAAAGGACATTTGCATTTTGTATATTCTTGGAACCTGTGACAAAACCTGAAGTGGAGAAGATTATCAAAAATCTGAAAAACAGAGAATCCGTTGGCACCGACGACATTCCCTTCAAAGCACTAAAAGCAGTTTGCAGTGAAATTGCTGACACACTTCGGATTTTGATAAATCAATCAACGGAAACAGACAAGTTTCCAACACTACTTAAAACGGCCAAAGTGATATATACAAGAAAGGTGCCCATGCAAACATAGACAACTATAGACCAGTGTCAATTTTGAGTGCTTTCTTAAAGATATTTGAAAGAGTTATTTACAACAGACTTGTAATTTTTCTAAATAAATTTCAGCTTCTCTGAAAGCACCAACACGGTTTTAGAAGTGTAAGGTCCACTGAGACAGCAGCAATCGAACTGGTAGAGTTGATATACCAAGAACTCGAATCAGGACACGCTGGGCAGGAATATTTTTTGACTTAACAAAAGCATTTGATATCCTCAACCTCAAAATTGTTAATCATAAACTTTATCAACTGGGGACAAGACGGAATGCTCTTACGCATCTGATGTCGTTCTTGGAAGACAGACAATATTTGTATTTCAATGATAAATTTGTGTTATTGATTTTAAATTAGTATTTAGTTATTTTTAAAACTTTGATCTATTCTATATCATTTTTTGTGATTTTAGGGGCTAATAAAGTGAATTTGAAAAATTTTAATAAAACATTTAAAAATTCAGCCGGAAAAAACTGCTTAATGGATTGATTTCGAATTGTATAACATAACTAATTGTGATATAGGTAACTAGTAAAACTGAGGTACTATTTCAAGATGGCTGAACAAAATATCGGCCAAATAAAATGTTTATAATCGTGACAAAATCACCCTCTCAAGTTTAAGATATCTTCACGTTATGTTTTATCAATTCCAGTCGTTATGTTTATCAATTCCGTCGCGTCGGTCCATCTGTCTGTTAGTTCACGGCATAGATTAAAGACTAGTTACCCGATTAACTTCAAATTTTGATACAAAAAATGAAGGGTCATATGGGGATAATCTGGTAATACTTTGGTGAAAATCCTAGTGAAATGTTAAATTTATTAATTAGTATTAGAATTCTACTTATCCATGTATCTCAAACTTTGCACAAACATCAAACTATTATGTTGGAGTCAACTTTGGTACGAATCCAAGATGGTGGAACAAAATGGCGGCTTAGTAAAATATTTAAAATTTCAGCCCGAAGGAATTACTAAATGGATTGAACTCAAATTGTGTACCGTAACTAATTTTGGTATAGAGTCAACTAGTAAAATTGTGGTACTAATTCAACATGGCCGAACACACTGGCGGCCAAATAAAATGTTTGTAATCGTGACAAAAATCACTTTTTCAGATTTTACATATCTTCACGTTTTATCGTCCCTACATAGCTTAAAAACTACTTACGGCATAGCTTAAAAACTACTTACCCGATTGACTTTAACTTTTGATTAAAAATTAAGGGACATATGAGGATCATCTGGTAATATTTTGGTAAAAATCCAAAATGGCTTAACAAAATGGCGACCTAGTGAATTGTTAAAAAAAATAATTATTAAAAAACTATTTATCCAATTTATCTCATATTTGACATGAAGTATTATGCTGGAATCAACTGGTAAAATTTTGGTACACATCCAAGGTAGTGGAACAAAATGGCGACATAATAAATTATTTAAAAATTCAATCTGAAAAAACTACTTAATGAATTGATTTCAATTTCAAATTGTGTGTTATAACTAATTGTAGTAAAGGGATCAATTAGTAAAACTGACTTACTAATTCAAGATGGCGGAACGAAATGATGGCCAAATTAAATGTTTGTAATAGTGAAAAAATTACCCCCTCAGGTTTTACATATCTTAACGTTTTAGCGTCCCTAGATGCCAAAAAAAATGTTTTTCAATTCCGTCGGTCCCTCTGTCGGTCTGTTTGTCTGTTTGTCAGTTCGCGGCATAGTTTAAAAACTACTTACCTGATTGACTTCAAATTCTGATAAAAAATTAAGGGTCATATGGGGATGGTATTATTTTGATAAAAGCCCAATATGGCGGAACAATGTTAATAAAATTATAACTATAAAAATTCATTATCCAATTTATCTCAATTTTGCACAAAAATCAAGTGTCTCATAGAAATTAATTGGTAACATTTTGATATGAATCAAAGACAGCAAAACAAAATAGCGACCTCTTAAAATATTTAAAAAATCAGTCTGAAAATACTACTTGTTAAATTAATTTAAAATTTTGTGGAACAATTAAGTGTGATATAAAGGTAAACTGGTAAAGGTGTGGTGCGAATTTAAGATGGCGAAACGAAATCGTGGCCAAATAAATTTAAAAAAAAATCAACGTAAAAAAATCTTGTTCAATTGAATTGAAATTTTGCAGAAGAATGAAATGTGAAAATGGAATAAACTAGGACGAATTCATTATGAAGTAATGAAATGGCGGCATGTGTCAATGTAAAAACTACTTACTGAATTTATCTTAAATTATGCATAAAAGTCAAGTGTGGCATAGGTAAAAGAAACTGGTAAAATATTGGTAAGAACCCCATATGGTGGAATAAAAACGTTTGAAAAGACAGTATATGTAGCACATATATACTGTGACTATGTACTGGACTAAGTTGGGTCACACTTCACTGTTCTTAACAACTGGAGAAAATTATAACGAGGAAAGTTCCTGGTAACGGAAATTAACCGTTTTTTTTAAATTTTTTTAATATTAGTTAAAAGTTTGTTTGAAGTTGGTAGCCAGGGTATTACGTTATCTTTATTGCTTTGATTTCACAAGATTTTTAAGTGTAAACTAAATATTATCATTAAAACTTTTTTTATGAGACTTGCTTTATTAAACTTTTTTCTATAAACTACAAAATGAGTAGCACTGGCGGGAACAAAACTCTGTAAAAAAAATAAAGACAATGCAAATTCTACAAAATGAGTTTAAATTGACTACGCAGGTATTTTATGATCTGGGTATAATAAGTCAGGTTTGCATAAATGCGGTTTGAAGATAATAACCATACAATTCCATTAAGGGAATAAGTCAAAAACCCCCTTCGACTTCATTATACATACCCTAATCAAGCCATTAACTACGACTATAACCTAGAAATTGAAAGCCTTGGCAAATCTAATTTAATGTAAATTTGCTATGTATCTAGTTTCCAGTCAGCGTGATACAATTTTCCGCAAAATACCGATGAGAATTTATAAATTCATCATGTCATCCGACCAGCTCATTAGCCACCAATTGCGGCTTAGCGTTAAAATGATAAATTTATGAAAATTACCATCGGATATATTAGTGATGTAAGTCGGCGGTGGAAAGCTTAATTTAGTATAACATATAATCCATCTGATTTTAGATTTAAATAATAAATACCCCTATATCATAAAATATTTGGTAATATGTGTTATCGACAACTTGAAATTGAATTACAATTATCCTAAAATACCGGGTGCCATAAATCAGTGGCTTACCCTTATAACTTACACTGGTGAACAGCAAAAATATTTCCGAGACCAAAACAGCAAACTTTTACTTATTTTATTATACTAATTAACAATCTGTCTTGTTTGTCTGTCAGTTTTATAGATCCATGCCGATTATCAGGGGCGTGCGGTGAAATTTTAAGAAAGAGAAGCAATTTTTAGAAACTTACCTATTTGTAATGTAATTCGATTCTTCGATCATTTTTTGCAAAAAATGTGACGTCATCATAAAAACGTCGATGCTCCCACATATTTTGGA
Source organism: Kuschelorhynchus macadamiae (assembly GCA_030620095.1). Lineage (NCBI taxonomy): Eukaryota > Metazoa > Arthropoda > Insecta > Coleoptera > Curculionidae > Kuschelorhynchus > Kuschelorhynchus macadamiae. The sequence goes on from JAUTXW010002782.1 coordinate 746,586, forward strand.
GTACTTTATTTTCAATGGACAACAGTGATGTATGCGAAAGTCTCTCCTGCCCCGTTGAGTTTCTCTCGAAATTTTTTATACGTTTAAGTGTTGAAAAATTGCGTTCTACTGATGATCTTCTGGAAAAGTTTTTCCTTTAAATGCATCAAAATTGAAGAGCTCGAGGAATTTAGAATCATTTAAACCGTTAAATCTATAGTTTATTTTTTGCTGAATTTGATCGATTATTTCATAAAAACGCGTCTGTATGATGTTTGAACATCTCCGAGCTTGTCTGTTCGAAGACGTTTGGCTTGTGGCTTCACATTTAACGTCATCGCTTTCTCCCAAAATGGGTCAAAGTCATCTCTTTTTTGGCTTAACATGGAATCATAATCTTCCACTTTTTCTAGACAAAAAGCAATATCATTTATTTTAGTTTGTAATATATTAAAAACATTGTCCGAGAATGGAAATATTTCTGAAAATATGTTCAACAAATAATTAAAATTAAAATCTCGTTTCAAACAGTCCAAACCCCCCCCCCCCCCCAACTATTTATTGCTTCTGAGTCCCACGTTTCATTATTTTCTATTATATTTTCAAATAGTTCAATCAATGATTCACGATTTTCAGATACTGTTAGCACAAGTCTTCCATTATAGTTCCACCTAGTAGGAGCTACTTTGGGCAATCGTTTGTGAACAATGGAGTCCAAAGCTTGGGTACCTTTTGTTGACTTGGAAAAAAAGCGGCTTAAAGCAACGAAAAATACTTTACACTCTTTAATGTGATTGATGGACTGGGATAAAACTAAATTTAATTTATGAGCAAAACAATGGACAAACACAGCACTTGGGAAAGTTTCTCGAACTTTAGCTTGCAGACCCTGTAATTGTCCTGCCATCACTGCAGCTCCATCATAGCTTTGAGCAACTAATTTTTTCTCCACATTAATTTCTTTAGTAACGTTATAAACTACGGTATATAATGCATCTGCTGTATGATTTTCGGACACGAAAACCTAAAAATCGCTCTTGAATACTTCCGTCTGTTTTAACGTAGCGTATTACTATAGATAATTGGCTAAAATTAGTGATATCAGTTGTTTCGTCCAGAACAATAGCAATGAACCGCGCCTCGCCAATCTCCTGCTTAATTCTTTTTAGAATAATGGTTGCAACAACGGAAATTAAATCATTCTGGATTCGATTCGACGTTTCGCGAAAAACGCTAGACTGCTCAAAATGATTTTTTAAGCAATCATCATATTTAGCTATTAAACTAAGTAAATCTTAAAAATTTCCTCTATTTGAAGAAACCCTTGTTTCGTCATGACCTCTAAATCCCAATTCGTGCTGTCCGAGAAAACAAACAACATCAGATAAGTCTTCTTAATATTTGCCTATTTTTATCGACTAGTTCATTGTGCTGGCGGTGACTAATTTCCAACTGTTTATTAAGGGCGTGTTCAAATCTGGTTTTGCCGAAGACATTTTCTTTTATGACGGCCTGCAAATGCGCTTTGAACATAATGTGTCTTTTTACAGCTTTATGGAAATTGTTTAAATCGGAAAAACCAGTTTTATTCCAGAGACCTTTTTCATTTTCAAAAAGTAAACAGGGCCGACAAAATAATTTACTTATATTTTCACACCCTGTTAGCCATTTAAATTGTTCGTATTTTTTTTCCAGATAAAAATGTCTAATACAGTTTTTCATTTTTGTGGTTAAATTTTTAATAGGCGGTTTTGCCCTTCCTTTGGAAATTATTTGAAGCTTATCAGCGAAGTTTAATGTTGAAAATCCCTATATTATTAAGACACACACCACACATTCACACACACTCTGCTTACTAAATTCTCCAACATTTTGCAGTGTTATTACTATTATTATTATTATTTAAAGTTGACGGTATTTGCATATCCACGTCCGTATTATTGTCTTCCATATCGCACCATGCACGACGACGCGACGCACGTATCACACAACACACGGATAGCCGTTCAAACAAAGAATCTACTCCAACGATAGCTTCCGCCACCACTTGAAGCATGCGACTGAAATGCAAAAATTGCAAACAGTCGGTGGAAAGTTCAATAACATCTAGCTCGGTTCACCTCAAGCATACAGGACTTGGCTGCAGAGAAGCTAGCGGCCCGCATAGGTTCTATTCGATTTCTATTGTGGCTCGGTCGGAGTCAAGACCGCATTTATTATGGGCTTGATAATTAAGATATTATTTTAGCATTTTTAATATAAAGTAAATTAATGGTTCCCTCTTTCAAAAAGTCCATTTGAGAAGAGGTTTTGTAATTTTGTTTGGGGAAGCACTGCTTCCCTTGCTTCCATGGACTGCACGCCTCTGGCTGCAACATATGTGCGTCCAACATTCGCGGCTGGCTAAGTGGAAAAAAAGGGTAAGATGCCCTTCGCTGTTCCTTTGATCTGGCGAGAACCGAAAGGCCACGTTACTGACTTTTGCTTGACACCTCCCTTCAAAAAGGCTTTTCGAAGAAAAAAAAGGTCTGCGATAAAGTATCCAAATTGACTATTAGCCATATGCCCGGTGCCTCATGGTGACGAATTGCCTGTACCTAATCCACCTCAGGAAAATATCCTTGATTCTGAAAATGTCGCCGGTCCCTCAAGACTCTGATTTTGTCTGTGTACAGGGTGTCCCAAATTCGAAGGTGACCATTGGGATCTTGGAAACCGTAAGAGATACGAAAAAGTTTAAATTATGGCAAAGTTGCGTATTTTGGTGCTCAATAAAATGCCGTTTGGAAATTGAAAAAATTCCGACTAATTTCGGAGATAACCGAAAAAAACCGAAAAATCAAATTTTTTTATTTATTTTCTGCTGACTTTATTTAAAGAGATATTGCAAAACACATTGCACTTTTTCATTGCCACTTTTTTAGTTTTTTAAAGTGGCGTTATTACTTTTTTGATTTGACGTTTCGGTTTTTCGGATCCATCATCAAGTTCATTTTTTTAAATACGGACCTGGATTTTTTATTTCAAATTTCGAAAGAGCTCGAAATTCTAAGCACAACAATATATCACACATATTATTTCAATAAATTATAAGGCTTTAAAATTAATAAAAACAAAATTTAATGTTAAAAAACGTTAGGTGGCTATGAAACAAAAAAAAACATCTGATTATTATTTTGAGTTACGTTACTATGGTGATTTACAGTGACATTTTCTTTTATCGTTTTTATTATTTATTGTGCGTTATAACTAATAAAAAATCTTTACCAAATTAGAAAAACGTGATATGCTACGAATTTATTACAAATTAAATCGAAACTCTAGACTTTCAAGTCAAGAATATTTTATTCAATATCCCGAGCGAAGACAGCCTCATGAAAATTATGTTTTTACCAATTTTAGAGTATTATAATTGATTAAAATAATATGTGCGATATATTGTTGTGCTTAGAATTTCGAGCTCTTTCGAAATTTGAAATAAAAAATCCAGTCCGTATTTAAAAAAATGAACTTGATGATGGATCCGAAAAACCGAAACGTCAAATCAAAAAAGTAATAACGACACTTTAAAAAACTAAAAAAGTGGCAATGAAAAACAATTTGTTTTGTAATATCTCTTTAAATAAAGTCAGCAGAAAATAAATAAAAAAATTTGAACTTTCGGTTTTTTTCGGTTATCTCCGAAATTAGTCGGAATTTTTTCAATTTCCAAACGGCATTTTATTGAGCACCAAAATACGCAACTTTGCCATAATTTAAACTTTTTCGTATCTCTTACGGTTTCCAAGATCCCAATGGTCACCTTCGAATTTGGGACACCCCGTACTTCCCAGTAAAAAGCTTCACAAAATAAGTCAAACTGAATCGAGTGATTATAAAGGATTTAGAATAGCCCAAAAAAAAGCAGAACTATTGGCCACTCGATTGCAACAATGGAATTTGGAATAATTGGAAACAATTAGGTAGCCTGTCGGGGCATTGAGGGGTTAATGGCAGCTTTAAATCTTTACTATAATTCTCAAGAGTGAAGACTTTTGATTTAATTTATTCCTCACAAGTAAGTTTTAAAGCTGTGTTACGCTGTAATGGAAACAAGTTGCCTTCAGTCTTAATTGGTTATGCAGCCCACATGAAAGAAACGCATAGCAATTTGAAATTATTTTTTACTGGAGACCATACAATATGGCAGATATAAACGGCAAATTTAAAAGTTGTGGCGATTTTGCTTGGAATGCAGCAAATACTGCTGCTTCCTCTGCGAATGGGACAGTCGAGCACGATCGAATCACTACAGAAAGAAAATTTGGCCACCGAGAGAGTCTTTTGAGCTACGAGATAAAAATGTCGCGCAATTAGTTCCCCTTGGAAAGATTTTATTACCGCCACTTCATATAAAATTGGGACTTGTGGAGACCATTGACAAAGAAGGCCGTCTTTGTTTGTATTTGAAAGAAAAGTTCCCTAGAACCATTGACGCTAAAATTAAAGAGGAAATATTTGTGGATCCCCAGATTAGGACACTTTTCGGAGATGCGAAATTCGATCCCATACTTGAAGACGAGGAAAAAGACGCTTGGAATGTCTATAAAATTGTTGCAACACATTTTTTGGGAAATATAAAAGCAGAAAACTATAAAGACCTGATTGCCCAACTTTGTTTATGTTACCAAAACCTAGAGTATAATATATCTTTGAAAATTAATTTCCTGGATTCTCACCTGGATTAGTTTACGTTGGTGCACTGTAAGTGACGACCACGGTGAGAGATTCCAGCACGATATTTCAAACATGGAAAGAAGGTATCAGGAAAAATGGAACTGTGAGATGTTAACCGACTACTGCTGGACTATTACGAGAGATGCCTCAGAGGCTGCTTTCAAAAGGCAGCCTAAGAAGCGCAAAATGAGAGTCTATAGCAACGCTGTCAACGCAAATAAAAATAAAATTAAGCTTTATATAATCAACCAAAATTTTGTTCATGTATTTTTGATTTACGTTACACCAACGTCACAACAAGTAGACATTTATACGTGTGTAGAACATATCTTGCAAAGCCTCAAGCGCAATGGTCTATCTCAGTCAAACGACAATCGCGATTTCGCTCTTTTTAGATCTCATCAGGCCGCCATAAACTAGCAAACCCCGTTGCAACCAAATATGAATATAAATGTTTCAAAATTAAAAAAAAAGTTTTATTCAGCGTATTTCGTAACTACCGTTTAATACCTCAGGATGGCACTTCTTATTATATTTAAAAATGAATATTAAGATATGTCTTGAAAATTATATAGCGAAACTTCTAAAAACCGGGCTTTTGTAAAACATCTCTCCCAGTTCTTATGAAAAATGTTTTTTTTTAATTTTTCTAAATTTTGAATATTTTGTTTCAAAAGTTCTCAAGGGCACACTTTGAACCTATGACCAGATTTTGAGACACCTGTGGAATGTAAGTACTTTCCGCATATATATATATATATATATATATATATATATATATATATATATATATATATATATATATATATATATATATATATATATATATATATATATATATATATATATATATATATATATATATATAAGTCAATTTCTATGACTTCTCGGATGATTCTGATCTTATAATGTGTGGTCGGTTTCCTGATGATGTAGGAATAGAGTTGAGGTTGTTTTTTTGTTTCTGATGCTGAGTTTATGCTCTTCCACTCTTGATATTCGCCTGTCAGTTTGCCCCACGTATATCTTTTCACAGTCCTGGCACGGAATGCTGTATACTCCGTGGTTTTCTAGGTTCTGTTTCCTAAGAATTCTTCTGATTCTGTCTGTTGTGCTTTTTATATGATATTTGTTGCTTTCCCGGTTCATAATTTTTGTTATTCATTGTTCTAGAAGCTTAATATTAAAATAGCTTTCTCTATGGTGCGATTTGTGTAGCCATTTTTCTTTAATGCACTAGATATTATATTAAGTTCGTTTTGTCTCATATGTGTTTCAGTTAATGGATATATATATATATATATATATATATATATATATATATATATATATATATATATATATATATATATATATATATATATATATATATTGTAACAGTTTAATTTTGTTATAAGTGCATTTCATTGTATGATTAATTTAATATTATAATCTACTACTTTAGTATTAAGTTTAGTGATTAATATGTACGCCTTGTTGGTTTGTTACCTTAGATTTTAGTAGTTTTCTTATTAGAAGCGGTTACATTGTTCATATTTAAGCGAAATATAAATTCAACACCTTTTGCAGCAAATTTCGGTACACACAGTGTCACCTCTCGATAAGTAGTTAATTTTGTACTTATATCTGAACTCAAGTTATAAAGGAATAATTTTCAGTAAATGGTATAAGTTTAGCGTTCGTTCATAGATGTCGCCAAAAAAAATCAGTTTAAATATAATTATTGGATTTATTTAATTTTGCCGAATTTAATAATTATATACTGTATAAGAAAAACTTCAAATAGCACTTTAGACAAACTATTTATTTCCCATATATTTTACAGAGTAGATATAAATTAAATTTTATTAATTTTGAAAACCTGTTTTCGAATCCTTTATACAAGTCTTGGGATTTTCGTTTTCCTTGGCTAGATATGCTGCATTTTTAGATTCGAGCGTATATTTTGTATAACTCTTCTGTCGCTGTAAAAAAAAAAACCAAATCATTAGTACCCCAATAAATTCTTAGATATAAAGTCCATATTATGTATTAATAATATTGAACTGTAAATACTTGTATTAAAAAAAAAAGGTTGCCTTGATAAATATTTCTTTTCAGATATACATAGGATTATTTTTAGACTATAGATACTATATATACACCACTTCATACTTTCTCTTAAAATCTACATTTTATTATTCGTGTTCCCTTTTGCTGTGAATATGTAACATATAAAGGTATTTTCATTTAAGTTAGACATAAATAAACCAAAGGTATTTCTCGATTCAATATTAATATTCTTACCTTCTTTTTTCCTGAGACTATATAAACTACAGCCTTCTTATAATTTCTATCAATGTTTGATGTTCCGAAATTCAGATCGACTTTTGTTTTGTCCATAGTTGCATAATTACTTGGAGCCTAATATAAACTGAAATTTCGTTACGTCTGCGTCTGATGCATTTCCTAAAATAGTTAATAATTGTGTGAATAAATTCCTATTTTATGGTTAAATAAGAAGAGAGTTTATACAGTCGGGAAAATTCTATTAAATTAAACTCAACTTACGTTTCATTTTTATGACATTTAACTACTCCTGCATTAGTATATCATTTTTTTTGACTCTTTGGTACTCTACTCCGGACTAATATTTGACTTTTCTGAGTGGTCCTTTTCCATTAGTACTAGAGTAATTAATTAAATATTATTTGTTTATTTACGTTTCCATTTCGCCTAGGCGTTGCTTTTAAATTTCAGGTTAATGTTATTATTGCGTCGTCTCGGAACTTTTCGGATCTATTCGGCTAAGACTTCCATATTAACTTATTCTCGGAACCCTCCATCCGGTACTTCCTCATATCCAGAGCGCAGGCTTCTTTTTCGCTGTTGCCAAGTGTATTCCTGCATTATTTCCTGTATCTTTCTCAACCAATGGAGAGTCGTTTTTCTTGTCTAACATGTTAATCATATCCTTGTTTTATTCCGTCTATGTGCTCTTTTGGCAAGGTTGTTAGCACCTGACATACTCTAGCCAATGGTATTCCGCCACCTTAGTTAACCAAAGTTCTAGATGGAAAGGAAGCTGGGGAACACATTTTTCACTTTTCTGGTCACCTGCAGATAAACCACAGGTCTTCAGCGCGGGTCTGAGGAAACAATCCAGGAAAATCTTGGAAATCCGTTAGCGGGATTTTTCCTCAACACTGCATTAGTTTTTCGGGCACATTATAGTTTGCACTGTGAGTGTTATTTTTCGTGCTAGAAAATCTCTCTAAGAGAGGATTTGACCTGAAAATTGGACCAGACCGCCATTTTCCATGCCCTTGTACTTGGCACGCGAAACCACCTTTTGACTAGAACTGAGTGACCCTATTGGATAGGTAATTTGCTTTAATATCATTTATCCTGAAAAGGGTATCTTTTTTTCTTAAATTTTGCTTTTCGCAATTTGGTAACTTTTCTTATTTTTTTTTTTTTTTTTGGAATTAACTTTTGCTCGGGTGAGGCGATTATTTTTTTTGATGCAACATGGGCTAGTTTATATATATATTTTTTTTAAATCTTAAAAATTAAATGCAAGTGTAACGAATTCATAGGATTAACCATATTTTGTGGATCCTAAATTGGCTCTATTTTATTTTAAAATAAAACCACATTATTTAAGCAGCTTGCATAGTGTGATTTGATTACTGCATTCGTTCTTTTTAATAGATAATAAACAGATTAATAAATGGCTTGCAGAGGTTTTCAGTAACAATTAAGTATGACGTAAATTGCTTTTCTTTTAGTTTATGGTATTTTTTTTGCATTTTGATTTGCCGCTGGAAAATAATTAGTTAAATAAAACCCTTTTTTTTTAAGCTGGTTATATTAAAATTTAAATATATTTGTGCCTTTTGATTTTTCATATTGCTGCCTTATTATATCTATATTTTTTGTAAGTATTCTCACAACGTTTCGCTTAAATATTTGCTATTCTTCAGGTTTATACATACCTTCTTTTCTTAAGATTTTGCTTTTTTATTTTATTCACATTTTTATTTAAATTGGCCGAGGTCAGTTTAAATTTTCTATTTATTTTATACGGGAAATTGTTATAGTAATCGATTTTGTTACAAATTTATTTATTGTAAATTGAATTTAGTTATTGGAGTCAGTTATAATAATGTGCTTATATTTTTCTTACCCAACGTTTCGATTAATTTTAGGTCATCATCAGGGCCTAAATTTTTTTAAGTATTAGAATTATTTCTACTTTATTATTTATTTCTAATTTAAATCATTCGGATTCAGTCGAAACCTTGTATTTATTTTAGTGTTAACGCTGGTTATTGAGATTGTATTTGATAAAGTAAATTTTTAGAATTTTCCTTTCCGGTCTTCTTAGTTTGTATTTGTGGATTTGTTGGATTTATTGACAACGTTTCGACTGAATTTTCGATACCCATCAGGCTATTTTGTGCTTATTGATGGTATCTTTAGTGACTTCATTTTAAATTATTTAATTGTATTTTTTTTATTTAGTTGCTTGCGGTTTTAATTTATTTAAAAAAAGTTCTGATTAGTGTCTTTAAATTAATTAAATATTTTTTTATACTTCTCGGTAGTACTAAATTTTTAAAATTAAATTATATTTCTGACTCTTCGGTTAATTTTTAATCAGCAGAAACCTTTTGGGGATTTTTTTGAACTAATTAAAAGTATTTGGGTTTTCGTTATAGACTTTGAATCACTATGAAAAATTCTAGAAAATTTTTGTTTTCATAGGGTTCAAGTCAGGGGCCAACTGTTAGTCACGGTCCTAATTTCAAGTCAGGGGCCAACTGTAAGTCACAGTCCTAATTTCAACTCAGGGGCTAATTACAACTGCAAGTCGCAGACAATTTCAAGTCACGGGCTTAACTTCAAGACTCGGGACTAATCCCATGTCACGGGCCTAGTTTGAAGTTAGGAGCGTCTCAGAACTTCCAGGTGCTGCTGGATTTGGTGACACCTATTGTTTACATTTTATTTTTTTTCCCTCTTTTATACCGTAACTGATAATAGATTTTTTTTTTTTACTATATTTGTGTTTTATTTAGCTCACTCTTTTTCTTTTAAAGTATCAAGAGGAAGCAAGTGCCGCAAAGATCAAGGGGCTTTCCAATTTAAGCCGTTCTAAATTGGTGGCGCTCATTTCTTTTTTTTTCTCTCTCTTTTTTTTAAGATTTCTTAAGTTTTCCCACGCCCTACTCTCCGGGTTAATTGAGCTAGGGCATCTACATTGCACGCTCTGTTGACCACGAGCTGTAATCTTGATACCTTTTTGTGAATTTATAATTAAACAGTAATAATAATTATTAAATAAGAGCGTAGCAATCTTGTACCTTGGTTTTAAGAAAAATCCAGGGTTTCAATTTGGCGCCCAAACGTGTAGGGCCCTTTTGAAATTCTTTTACTTTCTTTTACTGATTTGCTTTTGCTGCTCTTTTTGCTTTTAATTTTTTTTTTGAGCTTTTGAACTTAATGATTTTTTTTTCTGTAAATTGCGTTGTTTTTCCCTGTGAGCTAAATAGACACCTTTTTGTTTACTAACCCTATTAATTTAATTTTTTTGCTTTATCGCTGATATTTGGTATTTATGCATATTTGATTATTTGAGTGATATTTGTGATATTTGCGTATTTGATTTAGTTTTTATATTTGAATGGTTATTTGCCTTTAGTAAGTGTTTATGATTATTGACTTAGATTACAATTTTTTTGGCTTACTGCTCTATTTTTTTTGCTTTGATATATTTGTTATCTCTTTTGCTTTTCGTGATATTTATTGTTTTGATCTTGCGTTTCTTTTGTTAATATACGATGGATTATAATGTGCAAATCGGCTACCTAAAAAAAGACATGTTAATCTATGAACTGTCGGTTCGTGGACTTCCAGCCGATGATAGTAAAACTGTGGACGAGTTACGTTCTGCCTTACGACCTGTTTTCAATCTTGAGAAAAAGGGCAAATTATTGACTTATCCTGCTTATAAACTAGATTTTAATGAAGAACGCGAATATATAACAAAAACCTTAAAAGAATTACAAGATTCAATCACCACAATCTCTGGTGAAAATGCTAAAAATACTTTTGATAGGATTCAAACGCGGTTAGTTCATCTTTTAAACCGTGTAGATCGCATCCCTTTAGGAAAATTAAATGAGGAATCGATAAAAGATCGAGCGTCTTTAATGGGCGAAATCCTCAGTACTCTAGACAAACTAGAGCAAACATCAAAAAGCGATCCTACCTTAAGTAAAATCTTTAGTAAATTTCAAATATCTGACTCTGATTCGGATTCGTCTGAGTCCTCTGGTACAAGTGGCACTTCTAATAAAAATAAAGCGTCAGTATCATCGCGTAAGCAGTCTACGCCAAAGCATAAGCCTTCAGCTGTTTTAACTCACCCCTCTAGTACAAAAACTCAAAGAGTTGAAAAGTGGGGTCTTAAACTTACAGGTGACACTAAACATCTATCTGTTTATAATTTTTTGGAACGTGTCTCTGAATTGCGTATTGCTCGTGGTATTTCAGAAAAGGAATTGTTTGAGTCAGCTATTGATTTATTTTCGGGTCGCGCATTAAACTGGTTCCGCGCTAATTGCTCACGTTTTACTGATTGGAAAAGTTTATCAGATTTACTTTGCAGGCATTTTGAACCCCCCGATTATCGTTCTCGGTTGTTTAAAGAAATTTTAGATAGAACTCAGGATCCGTCTGAAAGCATAGTAGATTATTTGTCAAGTATGAGTGCTTTGTTTAGGCGTTATGGTGGTATGTCGGAAGACGTTCAATTAGATATTATCTCTCGAAATTTATCTCCTTTTTATACTACTCAACTTAGTGTGGTTAACTCTTTAGAGGAACTCGAGACAGAGTGTCTTAAACTGGAAGCTAAGAAATATCGTGCTGATCATTATGTTCCACCTTCTAGAAAACGCCATAATCTGGTTGAACCAGATTTTGCTTTCATAGCTTCTGGCGATTATTCTCCATATAATCCTGTAGCATATGTTGCTTCTGATTCATCCACCTCAACAGCAACTCCACTTCCCTATACAAATAGTACCCCTGTTGTCGAGGTTATTCAACAGCCTCCAATTGTTCCCCCAGCCAATCGACCTTCTATCACTTGTTGGAATTGTAAGGCAACTGGCCATGTGAGTCGCCAATGCCCCCAAGATCGTAAATCGTTTATTGTTATCGCTGTGGTAAAGCTGACGTTACAGTCAGATCTTGTCCCAAATGTTCAATTTCGGGAAACGGTTTCCGGGAGAGTCGATAGGTCGTAAGATGTCTCCCACTTCAAATATTCAATCGACCAACGACACTTTTCTCAATCAGCACATTTTAGATTTTATTATTTCTCACGCTCATGGTGATGAACGCCCTTATTTAGAAATTTTTGTCTTAGGTCATCCTATTTTAGGTTTATTGGATTCAGGCGCTTCTCGCACTATTGTTGGACAGTCTGGCTATAAAGTCTTACAGAATTTGGGTTTAAAAATCGTTAAACAGGAAACTAGATGCACCGTAGCTAATGGCAGCAGTTGCGTCAGTAATGGGTTTGTTCAAACTCCTGTAACCTTGTTAGATAAAACTCGTATGGTTGATATTTTGGTCATTCCTGAGCTTTCGCACCAACTCATTTTGGGTATTGATTTTTGGAAGGCCATGAAGATCGTTCCAGATTTAAGGAAAGATGTTTGGCACTTCGCCAGTGATATAGGTTCTTCAGAGATTTGCTCCGTCGTGGATGGCACTACACTGTCCCCAGATGATAAAACTGCTCTGGATGCATTGGTCAAGGAGAAAATCTCATTGATGGGTTCCGATCTTGGCTGTTGTAAAGTAGCTGAGCATATCATTGAACTTGAGCCCGGTACTAGGCCTATTAAACAAAGGTACTATCCTGTTTCTCCTTTTAAGCAGAACATTATTACCAAGAAGTTGACGAAATGCTAAAACTTGGTGTCATAGAACCTTCGAAAAGTCCGTGGTCCAGCCCCGTGTCAGGAAAAAGGACGACAGCTACAGATTTTGCATCGACTTCCGCCGTCTTAATGAAAAGACGAAGAAAGATTCCTATCCAATTCCTTATGTTTCAGCCATTTTAGATCGGCTCCGAGATGCACGATTTATTAGTTCCATCGACATTAAGTCTGCCTTCTGGCAGGTTCCTCTTAGTGAGTCTTCTCGAGAACTTACCGCCTTCACTGTCCCTGGCAGAAACCTTTATCAGTTTCGCCGCATCCCTTTTGGGCTAACTAATGCGCCAGCTACCTGGCAACGTATTGTGGACCGAGTTCTGGGAGTTAGAAAATAACGTCATGGTCTATTTGGACGACATAATAATTATTTCGAAGACATTTCAAGAACATTTGAGAATCTTGAGTCTTGTTTTTGACAGATTGAGGGAAGCTGGTCTAGTTGTGTCTCGGGAAAAGTGTAATTTCTGTAAACCTGAACTAAAGTATCTTGGATACATCGTGGATGCTCGAGGACTGAGACCAGATCCAGAAAAGGTACAGGCAATAGTGAATATACCACCCCTCGTAATATCACCGAAATTCGCAGGTTTGTTGGGACTGCTTCATGGTACAGACGTTTTGTACCCAATTTTTCAACTGTATTAGCCCCTATCAGTCGGCTTACTAAGAAAAATGTTAAATGGGAATGGACAACTGATTGTCAACAGTCTTTTAACGCCATAAAAGAAGCCCTTGTTACTGCTCCAGTTCTTACCTGTCCCAATTTCAATAGAACTTTTACTCTCCAGACAGATGCTTCATTCTTTGGCTTGGGTGCTGTTTTAACTCAGCAGTTTGACGATGGCGAAAAGGTCATTGCTTACTTATCCCGCTCTCTTACCAAACAGGATGAAGCTAACCGTTACTGTGTAATATATAGAGAAAACACCCTATATAAAATGTATTGTATCAAATTCAACTTGTTGCAATAATGGGCAACCACGCAATAACCTGTTTTGCTATGTCAGCAGGTCAACCACCTTCCCGAGCGTATATGGCAATTAGATTGCATTTTAAAACAGATTGAAAATATACTTTGGGTAATGTTAAGGTGAACATGTAGTTTCATTTTGCTACCCTTTGTTTCAACCCTAAGTATTACATGGCGATCCTGCCACTTGACGATTTTTTGTGAAGTTATTAAGATGGGTAATGCCAAGTCCAAAGAAGAGATTGTAATTAATCAGGCCTCCAATGGCGATGCAAGGGGTGAAATAGTTGACCAAAATAAGGGATTAAGCTTAGCAGAGATTTTGCTTATAATTTTGGTTGTGGCAACGGCAATTGTTGCAGTAGTATGGGCCATTAGACATGTTCAAAGGAAACTAAGGCAGACAATTAGAAGAGAAATTTATAAAAATGAGCTGCGAAAATCCAAGGATGATTTAAAGATGGAAGAAAATTAAATTTTTTTTTAGGGCGGTATTTTTCGTGTAAGAAGAAAAAAAAAAGAAGAAAGAAAAAGTAAAGACAATTATAAATGGAGTTAGAAAATTTGTTATGTGTTAATATACCTGAAAATGTAAATAATAATGCAGGCATGTAAGTTTAATTATTATAATATTATGTTATTGTTTTATAATTATAATCGCAAAAATATTGACCCAATTAGCAAGGTTAATAAGTGAATTAAATTTTTAATTTCATGGGAGACAAACTTATTGAAATTTTACATTCATTTAAATATATTCGAACAAATTTGGTAAAATTAAATAGCGAAAGACGAAAAAGCCCTATTGTCGAATCAAAAGTTAAAGTGGCAAAAACTTTATATTCTCAGTTAGGTAAGGAAATTACTGATTTAAACGTAAAAATAGAAAAGTCTGAAATAGACAAAGAAGATATTTTGACTTTTAATAACATAATAACAGAAATTAAAAAACTTTATAAGGAAATTTTAGAGTTTGGAAATAAAAATATTAATAAAGATAAATTAAAAATGTCTTCTTTTGATCTAAAAATAGCTACAAACCTTTTACCGGTCATGGATGATACAGAATCTACAACTTCTAAATTAATAGAGGCTTTAGATTTTTATTCGTCAACGCTTGATAATGATAGTCAACCTTCTTTAATTAAATTTGTTTTGAAAACGCGTATTTCTAATAACGCCAAATTACGATTAGGTTTGACTTATAATTCTGTAAATAATTTAATTCTAGATATGAAAAAACATCTCTTAACTAAAAAATCAGATACGGCCCTTCAGGCACGCTTGTTCTCGGCTAAACAGGGTGAAAAATGTATAACGGATTTTGGTAAAGAGTTAGAGGATATTTTTGTAAATTTAACCATTACGCAAGCAGACGGAAATGCCAATGCTTTTGATATTCTAAGACCTATTAACGAAAAGGTTGCAATAAAAAGGTTTGCATGCGGACTTAAAAATCAAAGGCTGGGCACAATTATATCTTCCAGAAATTTTGAATTCTTAAAGGACGCAATAAGGGCAGCTCAAGATGAAGAGCTGGGTAATCAAAATAATTCAGGACACATTTTTAATTTTTCTCACAGAGGAAGGGGAAATTTTAGAAATTTTTCCAGAAGACCAAATAATAGAACAGGAAATTCTGGTAGATATAATAATTATCAGAATTTTAATAACGGAGGAAATAACAATTCAAATTGTCGGCGAAACGCTTCGACTAATCAAGGTAATTTTAATAATCAGCGGTTTTCTAGAAATCACGGTGGTCGTACATTTACGAGCGGTAATAGGAGAGGATCTCGGGCAGTAGGTCACCGAATGCATTTTGCGGAGCACACCGGAAATTCAGAACAATCCTCAGCTGATATACAAGATTCAACATTTTTTCGTGCCTAAAAATACTAAAAATAAACAGTTTAATAATATTTTTACCTATTCAAAAAAGTACTCCAATGCTGTTTCTTTTTGTGTCAATGGTAAAAGCTTAAAATTTTTGGTAGATACGGGTGCATCATTAAGTGCCCTTAAATTAAGTTGTTTAAATTCAAAAATACAGTTACACAAAGAAAATATTGAAATTAAAGGCATAGGAGGTAATTTAATATCTGTGGGATATGTTTATTTAGATCTTTGTATAGAAAATGCGATATTTAAGCAAAAATTTTATATTTTTAATAATTTACCATGTCAAAGTGATGGCATAATTGGAGAAAATTTTTTGAAAACTTTTAAGGCTAAATTAGATTACGAAGAAAATACCTTAACTATTTTAAATCAGTATAATAAAATAAATACAATAAAATTAAATGCGGATAGTGAGAATATATTAAGTGTTCCCCCTAGGTGCGAAATTATACAGTATGTTCCTACAGGGTTAGAGGATGAATGTGTACTTATGCAAGGTGAATTATGTGAGGGTGTGTTCATGGCTGGTCTAATTGCACAACCGATAAATGGTAAAGTACCAATTAAAATTTTGAATACAAGAGAGACAGAGGTACATTTGAGAAATTTTTCGCCAAAAGCGGAAAGTTTAAGCAATTATGAGTGTCATCAATTTAACAGCCAAGAAAATTCGGCTACTCGAGTTAAAGAACTATTTAAAATTCTTAAGCTTAATCATCTAAACCGCGAGGAACGAGATTCTATAGAGCAAATTTGTGCCAAATTCTCAAATATATTTCATATGCCAGGAGATAAGCTTACAGTTACTAATTTATATAAACAGTCAATTCAAGTTAAACCAGATACTCAGCCGGTCTATAGAAAGCCATATAGGTTACCTCAAGTACATAAAGAGGAAATAAATAGGCAAATTTCTCAAATGTGTCAGGATGGAATAATTGAGAGTGCGCAGAGTGAGTGGTCTTCACCTTTGTTGCTTGTACCAAAGAAAAACGATACGAATGAGGGAAGAGCTAGGTTAGTATTGGACTACAGATTTTTGAACCCATATATATTAGATATCAAATTTCCGATTGCGAGTGTAGTCGATATTTTAGACTCCCTAGCAGGTGCACTTTATTTTTCACATCTAGATCTTAGCCAGGGCTATTATCAGGTCGAATTAGAGGAAGAAAGCAGAAAATACACAGCTTTCACTACAGATCGCGGTCAGTGGCAAATGCGAAGGTTACCAATGGGGTTAAAAATTAGCCCTAGTGCCTTTTCAAGGTTAATGACCATAGCGATGGCGGGCTTAAATTACGAAAAGTGCTTTGTTTATCTTGATGATCTTATAGTATTTGGCAGAAACCTTAATGAACACAATAAAAATCTAATAGATATTTTTTCTAGATTGCGAAAAGTAAACCTAAAATTAAATCCTGCTAAATGCGATTTTTTGAAAAAAGAAATTCTGTATCTGGGTCATATAATAAGTTCTGAAGGAATATCACCTGACCCTGATAAAATAAAAGCTTTAAAAGATTATCCTATTCCAAAAAAGGCAGATGAAGTTAAACGCTTCGTGGCTTTTGCCAATTATTATCGAAAATTTATACCACATTTTTCAGAAATTACAGTTCCTCTAAATAAATTATGTAAAAAATACGCTAGGTTTGAGTGGACGGACGAATGTGATAAAGCTTTTAATTGTCTTAAAAATTCGCTGATTAAGCATCCGGTGTTAGATTATCCCGATTTTTCGAATGAAAATGAATTTATTTTGCAAACAGATGCGTCTGCTTTTGCTATAGGAGCAGTGTTATCAAATAAAAATAATAAACCAGTGGCGTTCACTAGTCGTAGTTTAAATAAAGCAGAAATTAACTACCCTACTATACATAAAGAACTTTTAGCAATTTATTGGGCTGTAAAGCATTTTCGACCATATCTGTATGGCCGTCGTTTCAAAATTTTAACCGATCACAAACCATTAATTTATCTTTTTACGCAAAAAGACCCTGGTAGCAGATTGACAAAATTTCGTTTGTGTCTAGAAGAATATGACTTTTATATCGAATATATCAAAGGAAAAGACAATGTTACAGCCGATGCTTTATCGAGAATAATCTTGTCCTCAAACGAATTAAAAGATATGAATGAAGGTATGATTGCAGTTTTAACCAGAGCACAGAGTAAACGTAGAGACGGACAGGACGACGAGTTAATTAAGAAAAGTACTGAAAATATTTGGCTTGATCACCCGAATATTGTGGAAATTCTTAAGCAACCCACTAACTGTACCGAATTAATTATAATACCATCCTTAAAAATTAAAAAATTGTCAAAAGATGTCACTCAACAAGTGGGAGACTTTTATTATATTCCATTACATTTTACCCTATACTTAGACCAAAAAGCTTTATCACCATTGGCGCGAGACGAAATGGTGAAAGATTTGGTAGAAATAAGTAAAAAGTCTGAAATTAAAGAATTAGTTATTAATAAAAATAATGATAATACAGAGTTTATTAAATTTATTGGTAGTAAAATAAAAAATTATACTAATTGGAGGGGCCCCCGTATAAATGTTGTAAAAGGTATTAAAAAAGTAATGGACAAAGACGAAAAAAGAGTAATCCTTAATGATTTTCATTTACTACCAACCAGTGGTCACGCTGGAATAAATAGAATGACAAATAATATTAAAAAGTATTATCTTTGGCCAGGTCTGGATAGTGATGTTCGAAATTTTGTAAAAAGGTGTGACATGTGTCAAAGACAAAAACATTCGAATTATTATACTAGAGAGCCAATGGTAATAACTACTACAGCTGAAACAGCTTTTCAAAAAATATATTTAGATATTGTTGGTCCACTTCCGGTAGACGTAAATGGATTTGTTTATATTTTAACACTTCAGTGTGAGTTAACAAAATATGTAGAGGCCTACCCTCTTAAAAACAAGGATTCCGTATCTGTGGCAAGATCTTTGGTGGATAACTTTATCTTAAGATATGGTATCCCTCAGGAAATTGCTTCAGATAGGGGTACCGAGTTTATTTCTCACACTATGGCAGAAACATGTAACTTGTTAGGTATAAAACAGATTCATTCTACGGCGTATCATCACGAGAGTATCGGGAGTTTAGAGGCCTCTCACAAAGTTCTAGGTGCTTATTTGAGAATTCAAACTCAAAACCATGATTCTGCATGGAGCACATGGCTTCCGTACTGGTGTTTTTCTTATAATACTGCAGTACATACGGAAACCAAATCTCTCCCTTTGAACTAGTTTTTGGGAAAAAATGCCAATTACCAAATAATTTAAATAATGAAGTTGATCCTATTTATAATTTTGATAACTACCCCATTGAATTAAAATATAGGTTACAAACAGCTCAAAATGATGCAAGAAATAACTTAATACTTTCTAAATCTAAAAGAAAAGAAAATTTTGATTTAAAAGTAAACCCCATTCAGTATAAAAAGGGCGATAGAGTTTTAATCAAAAACGAAACTGGTGATAAAATTACCAGCCCTTGCTTCCTGGGGCCATATTTAGTGGTAGAAGATGTTGCACCAAATGTAAAAATAATTAAAGATAAGAAACATATTTTAGTCCATAAAAATAGAACTAAGTTGTATAATAGCTAATTAAAATTAAGTTATAATAATAAGGGCTCCATATTACTATACTATTGCGTGTATTTTCTAATAACCTTTTTCTAAAATACCTATCTATTTTCTTTCCTACTTTCACTATATGACGCTATTTTCCTTCTCTTATATCTGAGTTTTTATTTTTCTTTTCATATATTTAGATAAATGGTTTAAATAGTGTATTGTAACATTTGTCTCTAGTAATTGTATTTTATTTACGAATTTCAAATTTTGAAAATAAATTGAAATTCTTTTAATTGCCCGGGGAGGTGTAATATATAGAGAAAACACCCTATATAAAATGTATTGTATCAAATTCAACTTGTTGCAATAATGGGCAACCACGCAATAACCTGTTTTGCTATGTCAGCAGGTCAACCACCTTCCCGAGCGTATATGGCAATTAGATTGCATTTTAAAACAGATTGAAAATATACTTTGGGTAATGTTAAGGTGAACATGTAGTTTCATTTTGCTACCCTTTGTTTCAACCCTAAGTATTACAACTGAAAAGGAGTGTCTTGCCGTTATTTCGAGTGTCGAAAAACTTATGCATTATTTGGAAGGTGTTCATTTTAAAGTCATAACCGATCATCATTCGTTATTGTGGTTGCATAACCTTAAAGATCCACAAGGTCGTCTTGCCCGTTGGGCTCTCCGCCTTCAACCTTATGACTTTCAACTAATACACCGCAAAGGTAAAGAACATATAGTACCTGATTTTCTTTCACGTTCTGTCCCAGTTAGTACTGACACAGTCGCTAGTGTCAATGAGATCGAATCATCTTTAGATTTTTCTAGAACATCAGACAGATGGTACCGTGGAATGTTGGCGAGGTTAGAGGATCACCCTGAAAAATATCCTTGTTGGCGAGTGGAAAACGGCAATTTGTATAAATTTGTCAAGTCAGCTAATCCTAACTTTCCAGATCCTTCTAGTTGTTGGAAGATCGTCGTCCCCAAAGATAGGCGAAAGGAAGTGTTCCATCGTTGCCATGATAACCCAGCTGCGGGTCATGTTGGAATTTTTAAGACATTTTGGAAGGTAGCCGAAAGGTTTCATTGGCCAAAAATGAGGGCCGATGTGGCTAAGTATGTTCGCTCTTGTAGAATTTGTGCTCAGAACAAAATAGAGCAAAAACCTCCGGCAGGTTTAATGGGTAATCGTCCTGAAATCAAAGAGCCTTGGCAGTCTACCAGCCTTGACTACATTGGGCCATTGCCTCGTTCAAAACAAGGCAATACACACATTTTAGTAGTGACAGACTATTTCAGCAAGTTTGTCGAACTTTTTCCTTGCAGATCCGCTACCGCTAAGTCCTTGATTAAATTTGTTGAAGATCGAATTTTCCTCGTCTATGGAGCTCCTCAATTTCTAACTTGCGACAACGGGACTCAAATGAAATCTAAAGAATTCCAATCTCTTTGTGACAAATATAAAGTTAAAATATTTTACACCGCATCGTATTACCCTAGAGCTGATCACACCGAGCGAGTTAATCGTATTGTAAAAACCATGCTTCGTTCTTATGTACAACAAAATTATCACCGAACTTGGGAAGATAACTTATCTTCAATTGCTTGCGCTATTCGCACGTCTCGTCACGAAACAACAGGTTATACACCTTTTCTAGTTAATTTTGGTAGGGAACATAAACTCTTCGGTCAAGATTTTTCAGACAGCATTAATAGACCCGATACTGAGAACCAGGACTACGTTAGAAAACGAGTTGAATCATTTCAACGGCTGTATCAAATAATTAGTAAAAAAATTGAAACCTCTCGGCTTAAAAGTAAACATCATTATAATTTGCGTAGACGTCCTGTTAGTTATACTATTGGCCAACAGGTTTGGCGTAAAAATAAAAGTTTATCTGACGCCGCGAATTATTTTAGCGCTAAATTATCTCCCGAATTTATAGGTCCTTTTATTATTAAAAGAAAAACTGGAACTTGTACATATGAGCTCGCAGATGAATTTGGTGTAAGTAAAGGTATTTGGCACGTTCAAGATCTTAAACCGGTGCTAATCCAATCTAAATCTGATTGTCTATCTAACTAATTTACAAAGATCAAAACAATATATTTTTTTTTATTCACCATATATTTTATACTGCGTATTATTATAGTTTGTATTTTTTTTCCTTTTCTCTTTATAATTTTAAGTTTAGGGTTAGAAACACTGCAATTTTTTTGATAATGTAAGACTCGATCAGAAATTAATGCTTTTGATTCTTTTAAAATTCACCAATTCTGACTGTTTTCCCAGACTTGATTTATACCCCGATTGTGACTTTTTTTAACATGGCGTGTCTGCTTTGTATACCAGGCCTTTTCTTGCCATAGCAGTGAGCGGTACTACTGCTATTGTTATTTAGTTTCTGGACAAACTTATTTCTTAGAATAGGATAACATGTTTGTCTTTAGTGGTTTATTGAACAACTTTTCTTTTAATTTGTTTATCTTGTCAGTTTGTCAACCTTTGTTTTTAGGTTGTTTTGGCCTTAAAGGTCATCACCATGATTACATGGATCTCACAGCTTAGAATTTACCTTTTTTCGTCCCTGTATTCTGGAATTTGTGCCCTGCGGCCCGGGCCTAAGAATTTGGTCGCGGCGGGAAACTGTCAGTGGTAAAAGCCCACTAAATGTCCACACCGTTAAAAGCTTCGGCTTCCCATCAACCAAGATCATCGATGGGATATTTCTGGGATTTGTGCCCCGCGGCCTGAGCTTTAGAATTCGGTTGCGGCGGGAAACTGTCAGTGGTAAAAGCCCACTAAATGTCCACACCGTTAAAACCTTCGGTTTCCTATTAACCAAGATCATCGATGGGTTATTTTTTTTTGAATCTGGTCGCGACGATGACGAGTTCCACTCCCTGATTTTGACTAATGTTTTGCTTTTATTATTGGCTTATGATTATTATTGGTTTAGCTTTTCTACCTTTTGGCTTTATTTTGGTGTAGCTATATTATCTTAGTTAATGGCCCCTAACTTTAGTTATGTTTTATTTTGCTAAGTTATTGCCGCTAGAATCGGTTTTCTTAGCAAATTTCCATATTATTTGGGATTTGATATATGCATTTTGTTGTTTCAGTATTCATTTTGCTAAGTTATTGCCGATAGGTCGGTTTTCTTAGCTAATTACCTTATTATTTGGGATTTAAGATATTGGAACTTATGCAAATTTGCATTTCGTAACTAAATTGTTGGACGCTTAGCGACGCCAAACTTAGTTTTCTTTATTTTGATTATGACATATTTATTTATGCTAGTTATGTTTATTATTACCCATTTAAGTTTTTTTGGTTTTGATATTTGATATTTTGGCTTTTGTATATTTTGGTTATACTGGATTTGACTTTTTGTGCTTGCGCAAGTTTGCACATCATGATTATGACTTTTGACCCTATTGTGACTTTTTTATTAAACTTTTTTAGTGCGGCCTTTTTTTATATAAAAGGCTGAGTGTTGTTGGGTGCTATCAAATTCTGATTTCGACGTTTTCTTGTGTGCTATTCAGTGCAGAAGGAGACAGATCACCTAGGATACCACCACGTCGGCTAGAATATGCAAAAAATATAATGTGGATAGTTAATTGACATCTGGCCGTTATTACCTAACATCTTGTTCACATATTACCCCGTGTATATTTTCCTGAGCTCCAGTTGACCTATTAGAATTCAGCCAGTTGGTGGCAGTGACAACATTCGGAACACCCTAGTAGCTTTTTTGTTTAGTTTTTTTGGTCTGCACGGTACATAGTCGCTGCGGCTAGTGTATCTTTCAGCTTGGTCGAGCTATATCGAACTCCCTTTTGTTTGGTGGGACTTTTGGGTAACAACACTTTTTTTATTTGTGAATTTAAATTAATATTTACGCTTTTTGTTTTTCCTGCCTCCTGGTTGCCTAGTCAGACAGAGTTGAAGAGTGACCTGAGGGTGTGCTCGATGCAAGCTAGTGAACGAGGTGCCCCACACTTATTTGGGTGTCACGCAACTCTGGCCACACTCCAATCCAACAACTTTATTGGAGTAGAAATTGTTTTGATCGCTCTTCTTGGGGAATTCCGAAACTTTGAAAGGCGAAGTGGCCAGGAATTTCTTATTTGTTTCGTTTCCTTTTGATTAAAATTTCTTAATTTTATTAGCGTTGTTATATCAATATTGGTACTGTTTTTCTACTTGAAATTTGTAATCTGATCTATTACCTTTGTGGTTGAATAGGCAATTTGTCGCGATTCCCGTATATTTTTTTGAGTTATGGTTGTTAATTATTTTTTTTATATATTAGAGTGCCATCAGTGGTTATTGGCGTTATGATTTGATTTAAATGGTACCATTTCTAATTGGTTTAAGTTAGTTTCTAAAAGAAGCTTTTTATTTTTCTCTTATACTAGTTTCCCTTCTTAGTCATTTCCTTCGTAGCTTATCTTACTCGACAGTTTTTATAGGAGAGTAGTTGGTTTGAACATCTTTCTCAGTGAGCTTCGAAGCATAGTATGGCAAAAGACTGGGAAAATATATTTTATTTTACTTTACCTTTTATGGATATTATTTTTTAATTTAGTTCTGATCGTCGGTCAACTTTTCTTAAGTTTCCCTCCTTTCCTTGGAGAGGGGGAGTTGTAACAGTTTAATTTTGTTATAAGTGCATTTCATTGTATGATTAATTTAATATTATAATCTACTACTTTAGTATTAAGTTTAGTGATTAATATGTACGCCTTGTTGGTTTGGTTTACTTAGATTTTAGTAGTTTTCTTATTAGAAGCGGTTACAATGTTCATATTTAAGCGAAATATAAATTCAACACCTTTTGCAGCAAATTTCGGTACACACAGTGTCACCTCTCGATAAGTAGTTAATTTTGTACTTATATCTGAACTCAAGTTATAAAAGAATAATTTTCAGTAAATGGTATAAGTTTAGCGTTCGTTCATAGATGTCGCCAAAAAAAATCAGTTTAAATATAATTATTGGATTTATTTAATTTTGCCGAATTTAATAATTATATACTGTATAAGAAAAACTTCAAATAGCACTTTAGACAAACTATTTATTTCCCATATATTTTACAGAGTAGATATAAATTAAATTTTATTAATTTTGAAAACCTGTTTTCGAATCCTTTATACAAGTCTTGGGATTTTCGTTTTCCTTGGCTAGATATGCTGCATTTTTAGATTCGAGCGTATATTTTGTATAACTCTTCTGTCGCTGTAAAAAAAAACCAAATCATTAGTACCCCAATAAATTCTTTGATATAAAGTCCATATTATGTATTAATAATATTGAACTGTAAATACTTGTATTAAAAAAAAAAGGTTGCCTTGATAAATATTTCTTTTCAGATATACATAGGATTATTTTTAGACTATAGATACTATATATACACCACTTCAAACTTTCTCTTAAATCTACATTTTATTATTCGTGTTCCCTTTTGCTGTGAATATGTAACATACAAAGGTATTTTCATTTAAGTTAGACATAAATAAACCAAAGGTATTTCTCGATTCAATATTAATATTCTTACCTTTTTCTTTTCCTGAGACTATATAAACTACAGCCTTCTTATAATTTCTATCAATGTTTGATGTTCCGAAATTCAGATCGACTTTTGTTTTGTCCATAGTTGCATAATTACTTGGAGCCTAATATAAACTGAAATTTCGTTACGTCTGCGTCTGATGCATTTCCTAAAATAGTTAATAATTGTGTGAATAAATTCCTATTTTATGGTTAAATAATGAGTTTATACAGTTGGGAAAATTCTATTAAATTAAACTCAACTTACGTTTCATTTTTATGACATTTAACTACTCCTGCATTAGTACATCATTTTTTTTGACTCTTTGGTACTCTACTCCCGACTAATATTTGACTTTTCTGAGTGGTCCTTTTCCATTAGTACTAGAGTAATTAATTAAATATTATTTGTTTATTTACGTTTCCATTTCGCCTAGGCGTTGCTTTTAAATTTCAGGTTAGTTGTTTCTGTCAATGTGATTATTGCGTCGTCTCGGAACTTTTCGGATCTATTCGGCTAAGACTTCCATATTAACTTATTCTCGGAACCCTCCATCCGGTACTTCCTCATATCCAGAGCGCAGGCTTCTTTTTCGCTGTTGCCAAGTGTATTCCTGCATTATTTCCTGTATCTTTCTCAACCAATGGAGAGTCGTTTTTCTTGTCTAACATGTTAATCATATCCTTGTTTTATTCCGTCTATGTGCTCTTTTGGCAAGGTTGTTAGCACCTGACATACTCTAGCCAATGGTATTCCGCCACCTTAGTTAACCAAAGTTCTAGATGGAAAGGAAGCTGGGGGAACACATTTTTCACTTTTCTGGTCACCTGCAGATAAACCACAGGTCTTCAGCGCGGGTCTGAGGAAACAATCCAGGAAAATCTTGGAAATCCGTTAGCGGGATTTTTCCTCAACACCGCATTAGTTTTTCGGGCATATTATAGTTTGCACTGTGAGTGTTATTTTTCGTGCTAGAAAATCTCTCTAAGAGAGGATTTGACCTGAAGATTGGACCAGACCGCCATTTTCCATGCCCTTGTACTTGGCACGTGAAAGCACCTTTTGACTAGAACTGAGTGACCCTATTGGATAGGTAATTTGCTTTAATATCATTTATCCTGAAAAGGGTATCTTTTTTTCTTAAATTTTGCTTTTCGCAATTTGGTAACTTTTCTTATTTTTTTTTTTTTTTTTTTTGGAATTAACTTTTGCTCGGGTGAGGCGATTATTTTTTTTGATGCAACATGGGCTAGTTTATATATATATTTTTTTTAAATCTTAAAAATTAAATGCAAGTGTAACGAATTCATAGGATTAACCATATTTTGTGGATCCTAAATTGGCTCTATTTTATTTTAAAATAAAACCACATTATTTAAGCAGCTTGCATAGTGTGATTTGATTACTGCATTCGTTCTTTTTAATAGATAATAAACAGATTAATAAATGGCTTGCAGAGGTTTTCAGTAACAATTAAGTATGACGTAAATTGCTTTTCTTTTAGTTTATGGTATTTTTTTTGCATTTTGATTTGCCGCTGGAAAATAATTAGTTAAATAAAACCCTTTTTTTTTAAGCTGGTTATATTAAAATTTAAATATATTTGTGCCTTTTGATTTTTCATATTGCTGCCTTATTATATCTATATTTTTTGTAAGTATTCTCACAACGTTTCGCTTAAATATTTGCTATTCTTCAGGTTTATACATACCTTCTTTTCTTAAGATTTTGCTTTTTTATTTTATTCACATTTTTATTTAAATTGGCCGAGGTCAGTTTAAATTTTCTATTTATTTTATACGGGAAATTGTTATAGTAATCGATTTTGTTACAAATTTATTTATTGTAAATTGAATTTAGTTATTGGAGTCAGTTATAATAATGTGCTTATATTTTTCTTACCCAACGTTTCGATTAATTTTAGGTCATCATCAGGGCCTAAATTTTTTTAAGTATTAGATTATTTCTACTTTATTATTTATTTCTAATTTAAATCATTCGGATTCAGTCGAAACCTTGTATTTATTTTAGTGTTAACGCTGGTTATTGAGATTGTATTTGATAAAGTAAATTTTTAGAATTTTCCTTTCCGGTCTTCTTAGTTTGTATTTGTGGATTTGTTGGATTTATTGACAACGTTTCGACTGAATTTTCGATACCCATCAGGGTATTTTGTGCTTATTGATGGTATCTTTAGTGACTTCATTTTAAATTATTTAATTGTATTTTTTTTATTTAGTTGCTTGCGGTTTTAATTTATTTAAAAAAAGTTCTGATTAGTGTCTTTAAATTAATTAAATATTTTTTTATACTTCTCGGTAGTACTAAATTTTTAAAATTAAATTATATTTCTGACTCTTCGGTTAATTTTTAATCAGTAGAAACCTTTTGGGGATTTTTTTGAACTAATTAAAAGTATTTGGGTTTTCGTTATAGACTTTGAATCACTATGAAAAATTCTAGAAAATTTTTGTTTTCATAGGGTTCAAGTCAGGGGCCAACTGTTAGTCACGGTCCTAATTTCAAGTCAGGGGCCAACTGTAAGTCACAGTCCTAATTTCAACTCAGGGGCTAATTACAACTGCAAGTCACAGACAATTTCAAGTCACGGGCTTAACTTCAAGACTCGGGACTAATCCCATGTCACGGGCCTAGTTTGAAGTTAGGAGCGTCTCAGAACTTCCAGGTGCTGCTGGATTTGGTGACACCTATTGTTTACATTTTATTTTTTTTCCCTCTTTTATACCGTAACTGATAATAGTTTTTTTTTTTTACTATATTTGTGTTTTATTTAGCTCACTCTTTTTCTTTTAAAGTATCAAGAGGAAGCAAGTGCCGCAAAGATCAAGGGGCTTTCCAATTTAAGCCGTTCTAAATTGGTGGCGCTCATTTCTTTTTTTTCTCTCTCTCTTTTTTTAAGATTTCTTAAGTTTTCCCACGCCCTACTCTCCGGGTTAATTGAGCTAGGGCATCTACATTGCACGCTCTGTTGACTACGAGCTGTAATCTTGATACCTTTTTGTGAATTTATAATAAAACAGTAATAATAATTATTAAATAAGAGCGTAGCAATCTTGTCCCTTGGTTTTAAGAAAAATCCAGGGTTACAATATATATATATATATATATATATATATATATATATATATATATATATATATATATATATATATATATATATATTTTTATATATATTATATATATAAGTTCGTTTTGTCTCATATGTGTTTCAGTTAATGGATATATATATATATATATATATATATATATATATATATATATATATATATATATATATGTATTTATTTATATTTTTAATTCTAAACAAGTAATTTTTTAGATATACTCCGATATCAAGGTCTTCATAGTGGTTAATTCTAGTAGCTCCCAACTCAATTTTGTTGTGAACTGATTTCAAAAGCAGGTATTTCATAAACAGTTAAGCGTAATCTATTTAGACTTAAGTAAAATTTGTAAGAATTGTTTAAGACGGGGATGCAGATGCAATAGGTACATTTGGCGGATGTTTTAGGATTGGAAACTGGACTGAAAAAAGTTCTTAACCAGAAAAAGCTGGTTTTAGTTTTAAAAGAAAATAATGCATGACTGCAGGATTACAGATATTACTGAACAGAATTAAGCTTTCTGTTCAAATAAAAGTTATAAAGGATTAATGATATTCGTTGGTGGGGTACCTTAAATAGCTACTCTCCAAGTTTTTAATTTTTTTAACCGAAGGAATAGCTGACGTTTAAATTAAACGTAGCCTAAGTAAACAAAAAAAACATGGCTTTGTGACTTTCTAATACTCTCTCTACTTAATTTTTGTGATGATTTGTTTGGTCCGTGCTTGGATAGTCTAGATTTAAGAAGAGTGCAAAGACTTCAACATTCTTGCATTCATTTAATTTTTGGAATTAGGCACGCGCCAGGTGTTTCACATAAACTTAAAGTGCTTGGTTGGCTCGGTATGCATGATCGGCGAGTACTTCACTCCACATGTTTTATCTACAAAATAATTAAACGTAAATCGTCAATATACATATTTGAGAATTATCATTTAGGATTGATGTTCAAACTTTAAATATTCGACGCAAACCTTAATTACGATACCAGCTTCTAGAAAAGAAATTTCGAAAAGGTTATTTCATATTGGTCTGCTGCACTTGTCAATAAATATAACATTAATTGCTTCTTGGAACGAAACAAAGTCTATCCACATTTAAACGGAAAATAAAAAGAACTTTGCAAAATGTCTGTTTGCAAATGAATAATAAATAGAATACAGTAAAGGTGACCCACCACTTTCGTACCCACGCTCGTTTGTTTTTAGATATTACATCCTTCTCTTTCGACTTTCAACTCTAACTTTAACTTCTCCCTTCTTTTTTAACTTTTAATCTTCTATGTATTTCTTCTTTATCTCTTTTTCTTATAGCATATAATTATTGATATAATAATTATATATTTAACTTTTTCATTCATATATTTTTTCTTTTTTTAATATTTTTGAAGTAGATTAAGTAAGACAAGAGCAAGACGTCAACAGCACCTGAATTTTGATTCAGGAAGCTGACTCAAAGGACTTTTAATCCAAAATAAATTATTTCTATTTCTAATACCAATGTAAATTTTCTGTTCGCACTATGTTGCACGTTTTCAGTATCACAGCTTTCTCAACATGTTGATGAATGTTAACATCTAGCTTGAGGTCTTCAAGGTGTATGAATGATTTGGGTGTAATTCCTGTAAATGTATTATGAACGGAATGACATGCATTTTTTTCTGCTTCCAGATTCTTTTGAATTCAATAGCCAGGAGTGTGTATTTTTCCATTTTCTGGCGATATTTTTTCCTACGTTAATATCTGTTGGTATGGCGATATTTATTAAGTATGTTATTTTGTGTGTTTTATCTTGTAATATGATGTCAGGTCTATTACATATGACTGTCTTATCCGTATTTATTGTAATGACGTGATCTTGTGGTTCCGATTCGAGGAGCAGTGCCACTTGCCTCACTGAGCTCTTCTACAGGCTGTGCATCTTGATGAGTCCGAGGGAGGCCATCCCTCAGCCTCCCCTCGCCGTGGTTTGTTTCATCTGCCGGTTTAGCAAGATCTATCACTTAGCTCAAATTGCTAGTCTAAGCTAAGGTTGTGTCAGTTTTTGCTTTGCGGGGAGTATTTTATTTCATCCCTACCCTCCAACACTGCTGGCAACAGTGCCGGCGAACTTCCCCCTATTCGCAAGGGGACGCGCACGATAAGGGAACTGGCAAACCCCACGGGATTTATTCTATTATTACTATTATTATTATTATGACTTCTTGTCTCACAGTATTCCTGTGGTTGTATTTTATGCTGACGGGATTATACCAAGTCAGTACAAAAAATAAAAAAAAGGAAATGGAAAAGAACAACTATTGTGTATTAAGAAATGATCTAACTATGCTATATGTTTTCAAAATGACCGATTTCTGGATGTTCCTGTGAATGTCTGTATTAAGTTCTAATTGAGCCAAATGCGGTGTAAACGTTGTTGGGGTGAGACCTGTTACTGATATGACGAGAGGAACAATGATAACTCTTTCCTGTTTCCACAGCCTTTTTACTTCCATTGCCAAGTCGGTGTATTTGGCGATCTTCTCACTGTATTTCGCTTGGATGTTCTCGTCATTGGGGACAGCCATGTCAATTAAATAACTGATTTTCTCTTTTTTGGATTGAAAGGTGATATCGGGTCTATTTGCGGGGATTGTTTTATCTGTGTGGATGTCAATGTCCCAGTAGAGCTTGTAGTCGTCGTTTTCAAGTATAGATGTTGGTATATAATGGTAGTAAGGGTCTGTGTTCTCCGTTAGTTTTTATGTTGTAGCTAATGCTTGATGAACGACCTTCGCTGCTGAGTTGTGTCTCGCGGTGTATTCAGTTCCGGCCATTATTCTACATCCACTCGTTATGTGATCGATCCTTTCTCTCTGCTGGTGACATCTCCTACACTTTCGTCTTCAATGGTTGTGTCCTTGATGATGTGCTTTCGGTAGTTTCTGGTTGCTATGACTTTGTTCTGGATGGCAAGCAGGAAGCCTTCTGTTTCAGGGAACAGCTGCCTTTCTTGTAATCACGTATATGAAAGTTTTTTAAGTATATGGTCTTGCTTTATGTGGTATCTGTGTCTTCCGTGAAGTGTTTTTTCAGACCAGGTGTTCATCTTTTCTAGTCGTGATTGGATGTGACTGTGTGCGTCTGCTGCGTGGCTCGTTTGAGACAGGTCGAGCGGTTTATAATTCTTGTCTGCCTTCACTATGCCTTGTGGAGGTTAGTTTGTTTGTTGTGGACGAATTTTCTGAGTTCGTAAATTTGTTTTTTATTTAGCGATTGTATATCTATAATTCCCCGTCTTTCCTTGCATGTGTTGGGATGTAACTTCCTGTGTTTAGTGCATTCAGTGCGTATGAGAATGTGAATGTTTTCTATGTCTGTGTGTGACCATTTAATGATACCAAACGAATACGTAAGAATAGGTATGGCGAAGGTGTTAATAGCTGGAATTCAGTTTTGTTTTTAGTAGCTTTGTGAGTCTGGTTTTAAATTCCGTCTTGAGCTCTGATTTGATATGAGTATGGTTAATTTTGGTGCTTTGATGGAAGCGGTATCTGTACGTTTCTTCTTTGAGCATGTTATCTATAGTTTCATTATTGATTGTTTCCCCCGTAGGGTGGTCTTTCCACTGTCCCTTGTTGATATGAAATAACTTGCATTTACTTATACCAAATTCCATGTTGATGTCCATGTACAAGAGATGGTAGGTTATTTTTTTTTGGTGTTTAATTTGGAATCCGAAGTTTGTGTTATTCAGTGTGTTTGAGAGTGGATTGAGACAGAGGCAAAACCACAAAGTGCTGAGTGAATCTCCCTGGAACATACCTCGTCTGATGTAGATCTCTTCTGTTTCGATGTGCTCTTTTTGTGTTCTCAAGTTGATTTTCATGATTTGCGTAAGAAATTGCCTGATGTTTTTATTGACTTTATATAATTCTAGTACTCTGGTTAGCCAACTGTGGGATATCGAATCAAAGGCTTTTTTTAAATCTATGTAACCAGTATGAAGGTTTCTACAATTTTTCCTGGTTTGTTCCATGATGACGCTATCTATAATGAGCTGCTCCTTGCATCCTCGGCTGTTTTTCCTGCACCCTTTTTGTTCTTCCGTTAGAATGTTTTTGTGTGCTAGATGTTGTTCTATTCTCCTGGTAATTATGGTATGATGATCTTATATAGGGTTAGAAGGCACGTAATAAGTCGGTTATTTGACGGGTCCTTATTGTCTGAATTTTTGGATTTAAGGTATGTTATTCTTTGGATGAGAAAACTGGTTAGTGTGCTAGGTTTTAAAATAATTTCATTAATTTGGCGAGTGAGAGCTTTATGTGTGGAGGTAAACTGTGTGTACCAGAAGTTATGAATGTTATCGACATCTCCAGTTATGCGTGTATTTGATTGTTTCTGCAACTTCTTGTGTTGTCATTGCAAAGTCCTCTTGTTCCTCTAAGCACTTGTGTCTGTCTTCTTCCGCTTTAATCCATGAATCGTTATTATTATGTAGTTTCGGTTCTGACCAAATACTTTTCCAGTATTCTGTGATCTCTTGTTTGGTCGGTGGTTCTATTACTGTTGCCTCCTCATTGCTCATGATTTTTTGGTAGAACTGTTTTTCGCTTCTTCGAAACAGGTTGTTAGCGTCCTTTCTTTCATTTAATTCTTTCTATCTTCGGAGTCTTGCGGCATATACAGATACAGATTATTTTTGCTTCAGAATGCCAAGGATTTATGTAAGCGTGTAATTAGGAATGCAGATTTGATTTTCTCTACACTTTGTGTGATACGTTTTGACTTGTTGCCGTTCATGGATTGGGTAAGATGTCCCAATTCTTTTCTAATTTTGCTAATTTTGTTTTCGATCCTTATCTGCCATTTGAATTTTGGTTTTATGTTGTTGGTGTTTCTGTGTCGTGGCGGGAGTTTCTGATTGTTCTGTGTTTTCGTGGTTATAGCTGCTGCGTAGATCACTGAATGAATGTTCTCAATTGTGCTCGCATTCGTTATGTACTCGGAAATTGATTGAAGATTACACGAGGAATAGGATCTCTTGTTGTAGGATCGGAGCTTGACCATTTGTTTAGATGTGACTTCATTTCTACTCTGATTGCTTGTGTGAGAGACGGTCCGAGGTGTAGCTGTGTGTATGGTGTTTTGGGCGAGTGATTCACTTGTGTGCTGTATGGTGCTTGTCATCTGTCGTGGGTTGTTGCTGGGTGCTTCGCCCCTACAGAGCATTGAGTGACGTTGCAGATCCTCTTGCACAAAGTTGGGCTGGTTTGTATGTGGGATCGGTTCGGCATCTGCCCCACTATCCTCAATGTTTGGTTGATGAATGTTTAGTTCAGCAGCTACCATAGCTTTGATGTTTTTCAATGCGAGTGGGGTGAGTTTACTGGTCTTAGAGATGACTCTTTTTTGATCTATTACTCTCTGTTCTGTGATAAGTGATTTGAATTCTGGATATTGTGCTATGAAAAGTGTATGCAGTTTATGTCCGTATCCTGACGAAATTGTCTCAAATTTGGTAGCGGTGTAGTAGGAATGCATCACCGTTCGATTCATTTCATCTGTCCATTTTAACCTCTTCCTTGGTTTACCTGCCTTGGTAGTTGCAGGTAGTCGTTGCGATATATCCGCTGTTGTAATGGGCTCAAGTTGTTGTGTTTGGTTAGCATCTGTGTCAGATTTATTTATGTATCCATTTGGGCAGCGGATGATCGGTTCGCTCGATTCTGTAATGCGGTTCATGTATTGCCCTGCTTTTTCCGCCTTGGTGGGTGTCAGCTTAGCCGGCAAAACACTTTCGGTGGGTCTATTTTTCTTTGCCTGGTCGTGATCGTTTCGGTCGAGCTGTTCTTTCCCGCAGCGTCCTCGACCGTTACGCTGCTCGCCCGTTATTATTATTATTATTATTATTACTATTATTATTACTATTACTTTTATTATTATTATTGTTATTACTATTATTATTATTATTTTCCCTGCGGATTCTTAGTTAAGCTGGTTCTGAATTAGGCTACTCTTATAGACGTGGTACCAAGTCTATTAGTAGGTTAATGTTATTTTTGATTCAGAAAGGTTTTTATTAGGTTACAGGCATGTAAGATGACAGCTTTTTGAGATTGTGTATGAACATTCTATTCTAGATTTAAATGTTTTAAATTATTTCCAAATGATTCTGGTGTGATTCCTGTCACTGAAATTATGAGTGGTAGTATAGTAACTTATTTTTGTTTCCATATTCTTTCTATTTCGATAGCTAATTCTTCGTATTTTTTCTTTTTTTCGGTATATTTTTGAATTACGTAGGCATCAGAAGGTACAGCTATTGTGCATTACAGTTTTATCTTTATATATTGTCAAATCCCAATATAATTTATAATCTTGTGTCTCTAATACTGATTGTGGTGTATATTTGTAATACGGTTGTTGATCTTCGTGTATGTTGTATTTTATGCTTAACGCTTTATTTTTGCAACTACATTGTGCTTATTTGTATATTCTACTCCCGCTAGCAATTTACATCCTGATAAACTATGAACATTATTACTACTATTATTATTACTATTATTATTATCGTGATTTTATTTTTAGCTCAGTTTCCTCGAAGAAAAATGTAAAAAACACACCTTGAAATATGTATGTTAGTCTACACCGTCTTGATCTCAAGATCCTCCTCTACCGTTTATTATTATTTGAAGTGGATATCCTCTTTTGATATCAATAAATCTGACTGCTGATAAGAAAAAAAACATACTTGTTCGTCTTTTTGTCCGGCTGGACCCACTCTGGATTTTATTCAAAGTTTGTAAGTATAGGAAACGTTCCCAAAGAATACCAACTTCCAGAGTCATTTATTCGTGTCACACGCAATTTCGACGAATTTAAGGATCACGAAAAAACTTTTTGTCTCTTGAATTTATTTATTTCTTTCAGTTCGCATGAGAAACTTTTCGTTATCTACATTGATTATATTCTGCTTTTATTAGATGATATTACTACGAAATAAAATGTAATTTCCGAAATATTGGAATTTTTGTTTTCTGTTGCGTGTAATTTCGAATGAAACAACCACGATATTTTTTCTTAAAAATAAAAATTCTATCAATCATTTGAACTTTAGTGACTTTTTGATTAGAATAAAACTTATAAAATTACATAAAGTAATTCAGTTCTTTCCGAAATATTTTATGCATATATACAGCATAATTACAAACTCATTACATGGACGATACCACCTATTTGCAACAATACTACTGCCACTCCTCATGGAATCTTTAACGTGACGTATAGATTTTGATACTAAATTTTTTAAAATATAGTGTAATAAAGATTAATTAATATGATAGGTACAACTAAAATTATTTTATTAAAAAATATATTATAAGATTATTTTGCAATATAACGTTCTCTGGAATTATCAATGAAATTACTATCTTACTGTCGTGTATTATTTGTTCTATTTTTTGGTAGGTATTCTGATCTTTTCATTGATTTGTGTGGATATATTGACAATTAAATGTAAAAATACTAGAAAAACTGTATTTTTCCGTATATAGGTAATCATCATCTAGCCAATTGCGCCCACTACTCTGTTCTAAAGTTCTCCATTTCTTTTTTGCTAGCTGTTTGCATCGAATCTATTATTTTTCTTTTTGGTAAAACAAAAATATCTCTGAACCCGCCTTTGACTATTTCTGTATCAGTGGTATCGATTGCCAGTAGTCGCACAAACGGTAGTTCCTTAGGGATTTCCATAGTGGCTCAATATTATGTGGTTTGGCATTTTGAAAAATTTTCCGTTCTGATTGCGTTCTTATTTCAATCGTGTCTTTGTTCTCGTTGGAAGTGGGAAATGCTTTTACGGACACCATTAATCCGGCGCAAGTTGGTAGTGCTGGACTCCCGCAGAATACCGACTAAAACCTAAATCCGGGTACTGAAGCTTTGCAGCTTATTGTGCCAGTGTGGAGGGGTCTGCTCTGACGCTTCCTAGCTTATCGGCAACCCCTCAACACTTAAGTTAGCCTTTCTAGATTAAAACTCTAAGCAAATTTGTTCAAATCGAGGATAGGAAAGTCCAAAACTTCCTCTGGGTTGTCATTCGATTGCCAGAGAATCAAATTACTTTTGCGATCCATAGAACACAATATGTACAGCGATCGCGTTTCCCTACCTCATCTCTCTTGTCACTATCCCTCACTCATTTGTTTACATAGTCTCGTACCGCATAATTAGATACTCCAAAGACAGGCTCTTGATCCAATAAAGTCCTAAGATAAGCCTATTCTAGCAAGCTTATCGGCTTTCTTATTAACCTCGACGCTACTATGGCCTGGAACCTAGAGCAACTTGACAGTCTTCTGCCCCGCCAACGCACATAGTTCATTTAAGCATTCCAAAACAAGTCTAGATGTTACCTTTAAGCATTGAAGTACCTTTAAGGCTACCTGGCTGTCTAAGAAGATGTAGATGCTATGATCTACATAAGTTCTCCTTTTATTTTCCCGCACACTTGAAGTATGGAAAAGATTTCTGCTTGAAAGATAGGTGGAAGGAGCCAAATAACAAATTCACACTTCTCCTCGGCCGTTCTCCATAGACCACAAGCTCAGTTTCTTCGTCGCTCTTTGATCCATCTGTAAACCAGATCAACCCATTACGAAGGAAAGGTAATGCTGATAGCTGAGAGTTTGTAGTCTGGCCTCATTTTCAACTCCGATTTTGAGATGACCTGTTTTTCTTTAAATTTCTTACAGCACTATATCACCCAAAATGCCTAAATGCCAAGAACATATTTTCTTGTTTCCGTCGGTCTGGCTGTCGGTATGTCAGTTTGGCTGTTTGTCGATCTGTCTGCTTCGCGGCAAAGATGAAACACTACTTACCCGTTTGACTTAAAATTTTGGACTAAAATTAAGGGTCAAACAAAATGGCGACATAGCAAAATGTTAAAAAATTATTACTAAAAAAGTAAGTAAGTCTATGTCTGTGAAGTGAGAAGTGCAGAACTTGAGTAAGATTTTTAAATTAGAAAACTTGTGAACAAATTTATTTAATGTTTCTGTAATAATGAGAGCAACAAATAGCTGCTAAGGTTGATATATTCTTTTTTTAGAATAGAGTATGAATGAGTGAATGAATGTGATAATTAATTTTAATAATTTCTAATTTCCTGTCAATGTTCTATATTTTTATTCAAGTAAATGTATTTAACATTGCTTTTATTTAATACTAAGCATTTTATTGTTTAAAAAATAAGCGTAAACGTTAAAAAAATAAAATTAAGTTAAAGAAAAATAAGTTTACAAAAATGTAATTAAAAATTGCCTAATCATCGCTCTGTGGAAATACCAACTATTGAGTTGTTTTTAATTCTTATAAATTAAATGGTCCTTCGAAATAACTAGTAAACAAATTGAAAATAATTCGTTTTCTTCCCTTATGGGCGTAATTGCGATTTATTAATACATTATGATCCAGAAGTGCCATTGCTCAGAGCAAAAATTATATTTTTAAATTATGTAGCTTTATTTATAATTTTAATTACCTCGCAACTGTTTCTGGTTAAGCATCATTACTTTGCTTCACGTCTAGTCTTAAATAGAATTTAATATTAATTAAAATTTTAATAGGGATCACAGATCTTTGGGTGAGCAAAAAGGATGTTTTTTATTTGCTAAATTAGTAATGCAGAATTAGTGTAAGAATATAATATATTTATGCTAGGTCTTCATTAAAATAAGCAATTTCCTAATTAATCAATTAACTCTGAAATACCAAGACAATGGAAGACAAGTTGTTTTCAGCTACTTTGATTAATTGTCTTTATTCGAGTCTTAATTTCAAGGTGTTCTTTTTTGTCGATGCTGGTTTATCTGACCACAAAGCCTTTGTTGGTTCTGTCTTTGTCAATTACTTTAGGAAGTTAAAGAAAAAAGGCTTGTAAGCGTGTTGTAGGGTGTAAGTGACAATGCTAAGAGAATAGTTATTTTTGTTCTGTTGTATTATCAACTCGAAAAGTAATTTAAATTTCCTCTAAACCTACTACTAGAAAAAATACAAACTTTCATAGTAATGCATTTTATAGAAATTAACATACCATAACCTGTAAAGCACGAACATATCTGTCCCTTATATCGACCCTAACGACCTTTCTAGATTTCCTACACGTTTTATTGAAAACAAAACCTTTTTACTGACGCCAATAAGTTACACTGTTTTCTATAAAAAAACATTTGTTGAGACCAAAGGTTTATTATTTATTTTAATTAAATGATGGAGCTTTCACGACTTATTTTTAACAAATTAAATTAAAAAAAGTCATCGGAAAGTTATGTGGCATAATAGTAAGTTTATTTTACATTTGTAGAATTTAAGAAAAAATTAAGGCATGTGGCATTTCTTTACGCCGACTAATATAGTAATATGTAATATGCACACGTAAGATCAGGTGATCTAGGGGGACACTAATTGGCAAAATTATGAATTTTCAAGTAGTAAACACAGGAGAAGAAAAAGTTTAATTTACCCAAAAAAATTCTTTAGCAACCGGTTTCGTGACTAAGTCGCATCATCAGGCTACAAGACTAAAAACAAAAAACACGAACATAAGCACGAAGAATATTGCTTACTTTTCACGTTAAAAAATACATTCTTTGTGACGATAATGATTAACGTTATACCAGATACTTACATTTTTAAAACAATTGATTAAGTAAGTAAAACGAACATAAGTACATTGACAATTTTCCGAACAAACACCATATTTTTTTTTAAGAAAATAGTTACATTTAAGACACGAACTAGACGACACTAACGTATTTATTTCTTTATTTTTACGGAAAGAACCCTTTAGTTTTTTACACATTTCTGACATCCCATGGTAAATCGAAAAGTATAAATAAAGTGTGAATTTTAAAAAGATGAAAACTTTTTTTTTCGGTTAGTACAATAAAAAGGTATCTACACTAGCTGTCACACTGTAGTATCTTACTGTGTTCGTCACTCAAGCAAGTACTGGTAGAGGTCACCACCTTGAAATAAACAACCTGATAAAAAGGTGAAAAAAGAGAAAGTTAAGCTGAACCATTCATTTGGTTCATAATATTATGTTATATAAAATATCAATAGAATACATATAGCAAAAAATTTCATTAAAGAGGCAGAAAAGATAAGAAAATATGCCTCAATAAACCAAAAGAATTAAAGTTACAATAAAAGTAAAAAAAAATATCTATGAATGGGAGGGATAAGTTTATTCAAAAAATATTTTTGTAAGATTATTAATAGCAGTATTTATGTAAGATTATTAATATCAGTCTTACTAATTGCTAGCTACGATAAGATGTATGTAGGTTGTTTTAATCCTTGCCTGACAAAATTCCCGTGCTTCGAGAAAAAAACTAAATCAAAACAAATCTAGCCCTGATGAAGACACGGAGAGTGTCGAAACGTCGGCAATTTATTTAAATTAATAAACAACCTTTCGTCCAAACAAGCTGTTGTATTATTTTAAGAGTAAGATTATTAATATTGTTGAAAAATTTTGTTTGAAATTTTTTGTGTGATGTTTTTAATTGTTCTTTGAATTTCGTGTTTTTGTTTTTAGTATTGTAGCCTTATGATGCGCCTTAGTCGCGAAACCGGTTGCTGATATAATAAAGAATTTTTTTGGGTAAATTAGGCTTTTTCTTCTTCTGTGCTTACTACTTGAAAATCACCACCCAAATATAGACATTCACATTTAAGAAAAGTTTGTTAATTTTATTTATGTTTCATTGTGCGTCATTATAAGGGAACATTTACATGTGACATACCAGTATTTTTAAAGGAGTTCCGCATTTACGTGATTCCTAGTTCAGCTAAACTCTGAAACGGTTCCCTTCTAATAACAATACAACATACCCAACATATTCAGAATTTCAAATTAATTGGTAAAACTTAATTAATGATTTATATCTCACTGGCAATTAGGACTGATGAACCTTATTCGAAGCACATCGACCTCGAGTAAGCTAACATCAATCTAACCTCTAAACTACAGAAAATAAAACTGGAAGTGATAAACTTTGATAGTTATACGAAATTCCGTCGTTAGAGACAACCTTTAGGCTTAAAGAGTATGTTTTATCTCAGATAGGGTCTACTATATAAGAAACTATCCCTAGATAGTTTAGATTCTTGAGGACAGTCTTTGACGTACATTAAACATATCCTTAGGCTTATATACTATGGCGTTCCTAAAGCAGATAGTAATTGAAAACGTTAATCTTAATATTCTATTAAAATAGTTCTGCACTTGAAATCAAGTATACTGAGTGACATTCTTTTACCATCATTGGTTTATATTTGGTATGAATAATTTAATGCAAAATATCATGTTTTATTTCGTTTTTGACTTATAAAATCGAAACTAATGAAGCAACCTTGATGGCGTAAAGAGATAAATTGTAGAGAATAAAATTACAATGTGGTATGTTTATACCAAAGTGGAGCTAGTTAAGTTATTCAACTAACTAATAACTAAATAAATAGTGAATAAACTCGTGAAGGCACGTGAAGCTATAAGACTCGTAAGCAGCAACGGTGTCCTCGCATAACCAGTTTAATGCTTTCTGTGTAATTAGAGGTCATATATTATGTATCGCTAGTTGTCAAAAAACAGGTTACAATACATAGTAATCGGCATAGATCAAATTATTCGACGCAGAGTGATTTCGAATACTTGGATAAATTCCTAATTTTTGAAATTGAAAAGTCGGCATTTCTTAGTAATTATTTATCTAGTAGGCATGCGCGTTACTTAGCAACAAAAAAAAACAACTGAAAGTGTTCAGTTTGCAGCTCTGTCCGATTCTGATAGTTGTCAAAGTTCATTTGAAAAATAAGAATTTATTCAGTACTTTTCTGATTATACAGTGTAATTTTCAACAATATTGGCAGTATTGGGGTTTAAAATAGGATCTGCTTGCAGTAATCTTTATAGGTAAAAGCAGCATTTCTGTTGGTTGTTCGTAAAATCTAAGTAAAACATAGGGTTGGCAACTATAAATTTCCATAGTCCAGGAGATCAGATAAAATCTGTAAAAAATCCAGGACACAGAGTAACAAAGAAGGACACCTAATCATATAAATATTTTATCTATTTTAAACAAAATAAACGTGATAAATAATATTTTAACTGAGTAAAAAAAATTGAAAATCACTTATACAACCACATTTCAACTTGCAATTAAGTTCCTATGAAGTTGTATGAAGGGACTGTGCTATAATAAATAACCTATCTTACTCTTTACCTCCTAGGTATTAACACTGTATTAGATAGGTGACAGATACTAACTATTAAAAAGAAAATACAAACTAAATAACAAAAACTAAAGATATTTTTATAGAGGAACAAATAAAACTTTGGTTTAGTATAGTTAATATAATAATCATTGTGTCTGCTTGTTTCGTATTTCATTAGTTTTAAACAAAATAAACGTAACAAATAATATTTTGGTGTAGTAGATGTATTATTATTAATAATGTGCTAGTTTATTTAAACAAAATAAACGTAATAAATAATATTTTTAGTAAGCTAAGAAAAAAAAAAGAAAATTTTAAAATCACACAACTAACTTATAATAAAAAAATAATATAAATCTACCTTTTACCTCATACTTTTTAGATATTGTTAACTCACAACTTATTCAGATAAATATAAATAGCAGAAACCACAGAATTTCGCTCTTTAAGTGCGCAACGCAACAAAACGATGTCATTAAAAATAATAAAATTATAT
Organism: Kuschelorhynchus macadamiae; assembly: GCA_030620095.1. Classification (NCBI taxonomy): domain Eukaryota; kingdom Metazoa; phylum Arthropoda; class Insecta; order Coleoptera; family Curculionidae; genus Kuschelorhynchus; species Kuschelorhynchus macadamiae. Next base: position 788,215 of record JAUTXW010002782.1, read on the forward strand.
TTTGTGCTGTGTTGTTTCAGGAAAAATTAAAAATTGCCCAATTCCAGGACAAAATGCGTCCTTCTCGGGAGATCGGAAGGAGGAAGGACAAATACGGTAAAATCTACCAAAATCTAGGACGTCCTTCCAAGTACAGGACAATTGGCAACCCTAGCAAAGAGTCGGTTTTCTCGGATTCAGTTACACTAATATCAAAAACAAAATAAAATGACTGCAGAGTTCAAATCGGATCATCAACGACATCCGGGCACGCTGAAAACAATGCACTAAAAAAAGTCAAATCGGAATTACGCAAAAACTAATAACCCCACAGCACTTGGTTTTGGTATATATACAGTACATATTAATATCTATTATTTAGCAAAGAGCCTTCACTACAACTCCAAAAATAACGAAGATATGAATTTTCGAAAAAAGTATAATTTTTTTTGGTTTTTCATTTTTTTCTTTCGGTCGACGTAAAAACACTATGTCAAGCATTATAAGCCTTATAATACCCTTGATATTTTAAAAACTATAAGATATTCTTTTGATATTACGCTACGTCTTTGAATAAATAAATAAACGTACAAGAAAGGGCCTAGCCGTGACCTTGACGAGACCGGAAAGGTCCCAAGATTCAAAACGATGGCTCGTCAAAATGACAACACCTTGTTTCCGGTTTTCAGTGGCGTACCCACTTTGATTTTTACTTTGAAATTTAGAAAATAATTTAAAAACTTATACTTTTGAAAGAGAATTATAATTAAGGTATGCACTAAATTAAACGAGCCAATTAGTGTGAAAGATTATTTCAGGTGCCAATTGAACAAAAAATTGATGAAACATTAAAATTCATGTCTTTAATAGCTCACTTTATATATTAAATTTTACTTTTTACGTGATAAACCTTTCGTACAAGTACCCTTACATTTATCCAGCGGTTCAAGTTCAACGTTTGTTGTTATTGATGCTGTAGAATTGACACTGGATTTGAAAGAGCCACTTATAAAAGTTATTAAAAAATGTGGCAATTTTGCCACCTGGGCAAAATAAATTAACATAGCGAGAACGCATTATGGATGATGAGCTATCGCGACACGTGCCCAGTAATTATACTAATTTGATTTAAAGCTTGCTACTAAGAAATACCTACACCTAAGAATTTAACGGCGCAACCATATGAGAGCAAATTTGGAAAAACTTGCAACTCATTTGAAAGTTATATTAGGCTTTCATAAGCTGTAAAATACATGGAATTTTTGTATTTCTGCTTTTGTATTTCTGTCCTTTTGTATTTCTGCTTTCTTCTTATTTTATTAAGCAGGATGGTTATTTTTAGTTGAAATAAGAAATTATATTTTTTCTAAGTAACTAAAATTATTTAGTTAAGTAGATAAAAAACATCAACGCAATTAAAACACAACAGGCCATAAATAATTAAATATAAATAATTTTATTAATACAGTCTAAATTACGTTTTAAATAAAAACAAGCACAAGTATTATAATTTCATTTAAATTTACTCAAATTTAATACAGAACAAAACACTAATTAGTATTTTTGGGATATCTTAAACGATGTAAGGTTAGATTAGGTTAGTTTTTTTTATTGATTTAAATTAATTTTGGGTTAGACTTAAAAAATATATTACAATAATAATAGCTCACAAAAGCTCAAATATTTGGGCTACTTAGGGTTACATGCAATAAATAAATAAGTAAATTAATAAATACAAGAAAAATACTATATTTTTGCAAAAAATAAAATATCTTAAGTGTTTATAAAAACTAAAAAATATGTATATACCTAGTAGGTACATACATTTTTTTTAGTTTTTATAAACACTTTCATATTTTTTTATTTGCCTTTACTGCCTGTTAAACAAATAACATTTGTTGAGATATATAATCAAACAGTTTCCCCTTCCGCACAGTATCAGACCCAAAAAAAGGAGAATATAAAGTTATATATTAAAACTTATTTTGTCCCATAAAATTGTTCCTAGAAACTCAACAAAACAAACCAAACAAAATATTACATTCTTTAAATTTTCAACCAATGGTTTAAGAAATTTGAAATGTGTAAATCAAATGGCCAGCAACTCCTAAAACTCCCATATGTCAAATTTCAATCTAATCGTAAAATTTTATCCCTCCTCCATACTGATGCTATTTTTTTTAGTTTTAAAGTTATAGTTCTATCAATGTGTATATGTACACAGGTAATTAAATTGAATTTAATAGGAAAGCCTATATAACAAACGTTTCTATAGCAACTTGAAGGCTTTTGTCAAAAGGTAAAAAAACCGTTTGGATAAATACGACTATAGTTTATAAAAATTGTATTTGCATCAATGCCAACTCTTTCTTTGTTCTCTGAAAATTAGCTTCTCTTATATTGATGAGGATCTTTAAAAAAATTGCAAAAACTTTGTTATATTATTGATTCAAAAATTGTGTATCACACTGTATAATACAGCTGTAGTTTTTTGATTAACGCAATCTTAACTAAGATAAAATTATGTAAAAATTATTAATTTTAAATTAAAATTTTAAAAAGAGAATAGTTAAAAATAAAGTTCAGAAATTATTAAATTTACACCGTATAGTAAAAACAAAAGAATTAATTAAAAATTAGTTTTAGATAATGGTTCATAGAGTATCATAACATGCCCAAAATTAAACAAAACTAAAAATTGCAGAAAGTCGGGACTTACGAACTTTTGCAAAATTTGCACCATTTTATATAACACCTATATATTATGAGGCAGTGTTGACCAATTCTAGATAAATAGAGCCTTTAAACACGGAAGACCGCATCCCTGTAACTTTTTTAGTTTCGAAAAATGTCTCTTTAAATGTGGGTAAAAATTTTGAGATGTGCAAAGCAAATGGCCAGCAGTTTATGTCTTTATAGCTTACTTACTAAACATACCACAAACTGAAAACAGTATCTTAAAAGGCGAAAACATGATTGTGTAAACATACATTGCCACCCTTATATTAATCAAAAATGCTTTAAAACTTTCTTTTTTTTTCTCATACAAAATTAGAATTTTCATTCCATATTCAACAAAAATACGAATAAAGTTTCCTAATTTTGTAAAGTTTTCACGTATTAATATTTTGCTCACGAAATATATTAAAATTTATTTACTTTCAATCAAATTGGCTTTTAGGGTATTTCCTGATAAGGGAAAACAAATTTTTTATTACGAACTTTATGTTATAAAAGAAATACTCGTTGACCTAAGTTAGCAATTCATATAATCAAAACATTTTTCATCTGTACGAGATTTAATCGAATGTTAGCGAAAAAAACCAATAACGTTACTACACACTATGTTCGTGGATAAAGGTGCCAAGAAAACAAAACGACTAAACATTTTATTGTTCGTAAAAAAACTACAAAAACTTGTTAAAAAATCGGTAATTTTTTTTTATCCCTCGTTATTGATATTTCCTTTTATTAGGGAAAATAAAATATAACCTGATCTAGTTTTGCATAGTCATATAGTAACATATATATAAATTGCGTTTTCTTTCATTTTTGCAGGCAAAAGAAAAATTTTGAGTTGTCTATAAAGATATTAATGCCAAATTTGCAACAATCAAAAAGAAGCCTATTTCATAGTCAAATAAAGTATAGGGTAATCTATCAAAAATATAAACTGTTTTTACACAATTTCTCGTAATGTCTTACATACCATAGAATATTCGTAGAAAAAATGCAGCTTTATTAAGGAATAAAAAATAAGAAAAGCTCCGTTTTAGGTGAAACTCCCAATATCAAATTAAATAAACGGAATTTATTTTGTTGGCAATTAAGTAAAATGCCTCCGCGCCATAGTGATAAAAAACGTTTGGTTAAGCTTTATTAAGTAATTTAGTAGAAACGCAAAAAAAAAATTTTTAATTTTTTTATCCTTCAGCTAAGAGTATTTATACAAAACATACACTCAATTTTTGCGTTTGCGACATCCAATATACAATTTTCCTTCAAACCAAGCAAAATCTAACGAAACTCCGTTAACTTTTTTTAAATTATAACAATTTATATATAAGTATATACTCTGCTGGAAAAGTGCACCAAGGAAATTTTTACTAGAAATTCAAAATGAAATATTTTCAATACCTAACCTAACCTAACCTAACCTAGAGATAGGTACAAAAAACATTTTCCAGCGGTTTTGAAATTTTTTCTTCTTTTCTGACATAAAGAGTTTTTTTAAAAATTGATTTTTAAAAAAATGGTCTGCTGAGCAACAACTGGAAATTTAAGGCTGTCAAATTCAGTATGGTCTATTAGATTATGAATAGGGTTGACACCCTTAAGTATTCCACTATGCATATTGTATACAGGGTGCACCAAAACTCTACCCATTCTAAACTTTAACAATGTTGAATTTATGCTCCGCAAGGTAGCTAGTGTTCCAGATCTTTGTTACCCACTGTATTTTTAGGACATATTCTCAGTTAATTCGAAATGATGTGTAAACAGTTTAAGTAAATCTGTATAAACAAAAATATCATGTGAAACTGTATTTTATTAGAAAGAAGAGAATTATATCAATGATAAAAGGCGATTTTTCATTTTAGAACTAGAGCAAATTTTAAATTTAAAAAACAGTTTCAATAAAAATGTCCATTATTAGTAATGGACATCGAATTCGAGATTGATAAAAAAAACCAAACCCAACAAATCACTATTTAACGTCCACTTCTTAGTTTTTGGTGAACCCTGTATACAATATTCATGTTGGAAAATTTAAGGGTGCCAACCTTGTTCATAATCTGATAGATACCCCTTTGATTACCACAAGTGGAATTTGTTCAGCAGATTATTTTAAAAAATCAATTTTCCGAAAAAATCTCGTGTGTCGGAAGCTCTAGATTATTTTGGTTGCACAAAGACAAAAAGAAATCTTCTATAGTAAGAATTCTGGTCGAACAATTTTTTTAAAAAATGACAGGGTCTTATATAACCCCCTGTATAAGACTGTTGCTATGGTTTCATGAGGCTGCCCTTATCGGCCTGCATACTATGGATATTGATCAAACAAAAGCCGAAAACCGCAGCTCATAATCTTCATTCGTATTGAAAATATTTCATTTCGATTTCCAGAAAAAATTTCCATGGTGCAATTCGATGTTCCAGCACTTTATACAAAACATAAATATTACAAAATTTTTGTTTGCAATATATTTTTGGAGTTGCGCAAATTAAATTACACAAAGAGAACCCTTTATTTATTTTTACAATAACTTTGGTCAATAATTTTTTTTTGCGATTGGACAGTTTTCCATAAATATATAATGTATCTCCAACTAAGCAAAAATTAAACCATACGCGACACTTTTCAATCGCATCCAATATATACTATAAATAATTTGAGAAGAAGATTAGCGTATTGTTGAAAATGTACATCTATTACATAAAAACTCAGTTTTGTCGATAATTTTACCACAATTATGCAGCAAACTATTTATTTTAAAGGCCTGAAAGATAAACCCAGATGTTCTATCTTTGATGATTTTCTGTGTAAAAATATTTTTCTCTAAATACGAGAATATTTAATATATCTAAATAAGAGAGTTGTATCCCGTTGGTCGCTGAGTATACTAACTAGTTATTCAATTACTTTCCAGGCGTGTAGCAATAACATAACGGAAATAAAATAGTTTTATATATCTTAAGGTAATAATAATTTAGTTAATGGACAAACGTAGCGTCCTGAACACCTTTTCATAAAAGCGATCGTTGAGGAATCAAAATAAGCTAAATAGAGATGGGAGCGGCGCGGCATAAAGCTGCTGCTGCAGGCTGCAGGCGCTTGTTCGCTTGTTATAGAATTAATGTAAATTAGTGCGTTCGGATCATCGGAGGCGGAGGCAGTTTTCCATCGTGTCATGTATCGTGGTATATAACTGTTTTGTAAGAACAAAAAAATATATTTAAAATCTTATAAATTCTTATTATTTCCCTTAAGTATTAAAAAACGCTCCAAAGCTATGTATAATTAACATCATAAAAAGATAAAAAATAGCCATTTTGTGAGTGGTACCCTAAAATGTTTCGCCTGCGGCGCTATTTTTCCCTACAATGCTGTGCACCTAGCCATGCTGCGCTTCACCCGTTTTTAAATCCACGATCCGCCACTGATAAACAATAAATTATTTGGTAATAACTTTATACAGTTCCTATAAATTGTAATGTATTACAATTTTTTAAAATTGTTTAATTAATTTATTATTATTAATATTATTATTCTTATTATTTATCATTTATTATTTACGTTGTTTACAAAAAAATAAATTATGTTTTTTATTATTTTCCCTCTATAGCAGTTTATTCCTATACCACACTTTATTTTCGCGTGTTGAATTTCATTTGATAAGTAGTTTCTTAATAATGATTTTTTACATCTTATGACGCCGCTATTTTATTCCGCCATGTTGGATTTTTACATTCATTAAGCCGCCATTTTGTTCCTCCATAATATTAACATACCAGTTTATCCATATATCTTTATTTTTGCCTTAATTTTGGAGTCCATTTGATAAGCAGTTTCTTAATAGACATTTTTTTACATCTTGTGGCGCCGCACAGTGTGGTAAATCCGCCATATAGTACGACATGATTATTCAAGCATTGTTTTAACGTTTTTTAAATTTCATATAATACCTTTTTAGGATAGGTAACAAGATTTTTTGCCAAAAAAGATGTAAACAAAATGTCGGTCATTAAAATGGCTTCAGTTTTTTCTAAAAATTTAATGTTCTTGTGCAACTTGCTTTAAACTTATTATTAACTAATAGCTATACGAAGCATAAAAAGTAAGATGTAAATTTTTGAAGTTCTGTTAGATATTACAACGTTGATAGGGGGGGTATAGAGGGTGTTTTGTCAAATATTGCTTCGTATAAATTATGTAGAATAAAATCATCGAGTTTCTATTATATTCATTCCATAAACAATAAAAGAACTTTTAGACTAAACATTACGTGCCAGATAATGTTTTATAAAAGCCCACTCACTACATATGCACCTGCACCGAAGCACCCCTTATTTTTTTCATATTGGTAATAAGAACGAACGTTTAAATAAAAATTAATTAGTTAGGTATACTTTTCGTGATAAATAAATTGTTTTTGTTATTTGCTATATACAATGAAGTCCATATTTTTTAGATATTGCATTTAATATATTTTTGTATTTATTTTATATTTTATATATTGCACTTTATATATTTTTATATTTTTATGAAATTATCTTTACAAAAATGCCAATTACTGGCACTGCACTGGTAGCTTTGGAGATATCTTCGTTTATGAATTTATTTTTGTAAAGGTAGAAAAATGGTTAAAATTATCCTAATTGATTAGTTTTTTATTTATATATTTTACTATTGATGCAAAAACCAATATCAATTAAAAAACGCACAGATGTCTTAGTTATTTACCGAATTTTAAAAGTGTTATATGATTTTGCTTGGAAATAAAGTGTCATTATAACTGTTAAGTTAGTTTTATCACGATGTTGCATGTAAAACTTCTACAGAGGGATCAAATATCCATATTTGTAAAATGGGTTTGCCATCTTGAATTTTAAAAAGATGACAGCTGTAATACAAAATTCCGAAATTTTGTAGCTTAATAAATATTTACCTTTATTATACTTGGACGATTTTTTACAAAGTTCTGGTCATGTAAAAATCGTGCAGTTTTTTTTGATGCAGTCAATAGTAATTAAGGAGCCATACTAAAAGCCATATGAATCTCGAATCGGCACCTATGGGCAGCTAATAGTTTGGTTTTTGGTTAAAAGCGATCGTTCTTTATATTTTTTATATACAAATTAAACCAAACTTAGACATACTTTTTTTGCATCCTCTACAACTTAAAAAAAGTACATAAATATAGTAATACCTAAAAAGATACCAAATTTCTGAGATAAGGACATTAATATTTAAAAAGTTTTGATACCGTAAAAAAGTTTAGTATTTTTGTAAGAAATTAGAAAAACATTTGCTATGTTTAGTGTCATATTTTCTGTTTTAAAAATGTTAGTTTCAGATTTAAAATATTTGCTAATTTGAAGGCCTCCCCTCCGAGAACTGTAATTACATTTTTGTTTCTCAATTGCATTTTTCTATTAGTAACACTATCTTAAATATAGATTGCTAAAATATGTTAGGAATATTTCAAAATTACATTTGAGACTTATGTCGTGCTAGACGGTCGATTTAACACACTGTGCGCCGCCACTCTGTCCCGTCATGTAGGATTTTTAACAAAATGTTTCCACTGACCCTTGTCTTTTGACCAAAATTTAGAATCAATCAGTAGTTTTTAAGCTATGCCTTATATAAATAAAACCAGCTAGATTTTGATTACAAAAAATATTAACTTAATCAAATAAGGAGTAAATTAATATTAAAATTACGACTATTAGTTATTTAAATAACACAAATATACTTAATAATAAAATGAAAGCGTTACAATACCAAATAAAATAAATGTTCAAAACTTTCTTCTGTGCCGCAAAGTCAAAACTTACATGATGTATTGGACAAAAATACGAATACAGTTTCCCCATTTTCTAAAGTTTTTATGTTATTTCCGTTGGCGAGTGTGAAAATATGCAGACAATGTATCAATAAATCATGAGAAGTTGTCCAAAAGCATTGAATTTTATATTCAGTAGGTACAAAATATTTACGAAATTTTTCCATTGGGAGGATTGAACTGCACCAGAAGGAAAGTTGTGTTGCTTTTTATGTAAAATCCAAGCTTATTTATATATTTGATATTGAGTTTATTTAGGCACAGAAAGGGATTTAAAAAAATCAAAACGTATTGGATATTTTAGTGGCAGTCCGGCGTTGTCCGATCATGGATGTTCATTAATATCAAGCTATATCAAGTTCGGCTAGTATTTTGGAGTACTACCTGGGGAAGACCGTGCATCGGTACACTCTCGTGAGGCGGGCTACTAACAATAGGTAGTAGTTGTAACGATGTTTATACAAAAATAAATTATTCCATACTAGACAGAACTTGAGACTTTTTTGGCTGGTATCTGGTACCATTAAACTCTTTTTTAGCACTGAATATTTGGTCCATAAGGATCTTCGAGAGAATGTTTCAGCGAGATCGCCGAACTATCCAAGCAGCACATTTTCATTAATATGTTCTACACAGTTTTCTACCATTCAGTTTATTAATTTGTCATATACTCAGTCGTAAGCGTCTCTCGATTTTCGGCAGCAAGTTTTGTGTGACTTTTTTCGCTTTTTTTACAATTTCGTTGGGAATTTCAAAACATTCCTGCATTTAAGTTTGATAACAACGATAGTATCTACTATGATAAACTGAAAATGTCAAAAATCAAAATGAATTTTAATTTTTTTTTCAAAAATACTTATATTGTGGAAGAAATAACGAACCAGTATGAGATTTCCTCAGGTTCGTAAGATCGACACCCTCAGGGCATAAACATATATTTAATACCCTTGGTACATATATAACTATTTAACGATAAACAATTTTAAGAGCAGCTCATTAAATCCGTATAAAAGTTTATATTCGAATTATTATGCGAATACCTAAATTCGGATGCTACAAAAAGACCAAACGCTTGTTAATGAAGAATCTTACATGATGTATTCGTAATCGTAAACCCATTCTCATAAACTGTATTACCCTCTGAACTTCTTCATCAAACTTTGTTCTTTCATCAAAGAATACTCTCATAGTAGAATTTTGATGGAAAGTAAAAAATGAACTTGAAAAAGCAAAGGAATTTTTAATCACATTTGATTAGTTCAGAGAGGATCGTAGCAAAGGAGGATTTACAGAATAACAAGCAAATACCAAACGGGGGATTAAAACTTTTATGAATAAGTTTTCTCTGGAAATACTTTGAAATTATTTGGAAAAAATATTCTGAAATTTTGATTTTTAATGCGTTGGCTTAGTATATTAAAAATTAAATGAAGATTATAATTAAAACACTGATTTTACGGTCAAATTCATTGGTGAGAGAATTTTCCGACTTCCAGTCATTTATCTCTAAAACGTTTATATTAGAACAGAATTCATTCTATATTTCGAAGTTTCTGTAAAGTTAATATACTTGGCCTTTTCAAAACAACACTTTACAAAGTTTGACATTGTCTGGGAGTCATGGACGTTACACGCATCATGAATCCTGCATTTTGCATAAAGTTATTATTCATAATTGGTAGCAGATGATAAATTTAGATGGATGTTTCTTTTGCTGGTTTCAAAGCTCCTGACGTGGGAGACTAATTTATCTATATTTTCTTGGAGGAAAATTATACAAAGCAAACAAAAAATGTAATTTCCTTAAAAACTAAATCATCTATTGCTTTGTTTCTACTCAAGGAATCACGCAACTCGAGTGTAGATGGAGACTTTTTTTGAAGATGTACTGTCCTCTAAATATCTTTCAGCTACTGAGGACGTACTCTTCCATTCACCATGGCACTTTAACGTGATCAGTCTCTGATGATGAGAATCTGAATGATCTGAATACTTCCCAGGATCGCTCAAACTCAGATATTTTACAATGATGAACGGGATTCTTCCAAATGTGTTTTTTGCAAATGGCTGTACGGGGTGTCCCAAATTCGAAGGTGACCATTGGGATCTTGGAAACCGTAAGAGATACGAAAAAGTTTAAATTATGGCAAAGTTGCGTATTTTGGTGCTCAATAAAATGCCGTTTGGAAATTGGAAAAATTCCGACTAATTTCGGAGATAACCGAAAAAAACCGAAAGTTCAAATTTTTTTATTTATTTTCTGCTGACTTTATTTAAAGAGATATTACAAAACAAATTGCACTTTTTCATTGCCACTTTTTTAGTTTTTTAAAGTGGCGTTATTACTTTTTTTGATTTGACGTTTCGGTTTTTCGGATCCATCATCAAGTTCATTTTTTTAAATACGGACCTGGATTTTTTATTTCAAATTTCGAAAGAGCTCGAAATTCTAAGCACAACAATATATCGCACATATTATTTTAATCAATTATAATACTCTAAAATTGGTAAAAACATAATTTATATTTAAAATACGTTAAGGTGGCTATGAAACAATAATAAATCCATGAAATTATTATTTTAAGTTACCATGGAGATTTATACTGACGTTTACTAATATAATACTCATTGTAATGTTTTTTTTTTAACTGTAACACACAGCTATAACGCGCCAACGTTGTAGCAACCGTTTAATAGAACAACACAAAAATTGTTTGTAACCTTTATTTAGAAAAAACTAAAGCTAGGTATATCAGAAGTGACAACATAAATAAACAAACTTATCGAATTTTTAAAACTAAAGTATACAAAAATAATTACATATTATAAAAGGTATTCAAACTGAAAACCCTGTGCTTCAATGCATTTTGCTGCAAGTCTACGAATTTTTAATATCGCCCGTTGTATGGTTCTAGCAGGAATGGCTCTAACCTCCCTAATTAAATTTTCTTGAAGTTGGTTAATATTATCGGGTATATTGCGATATAAACGATTTTGTAGAAACCCCCATAAGAAGTAATCCAACGGATTAAGATCAGGACTTCTCGCAGGCCATCGCACAGGTCCAGTATTTCCGATCCATTTATTTGGAAACAAGGCATCTAAAAATTGTGCAACTTCACGTCCATTATGCGGTGGTGCACCATCCTGCTGCCACCACAACTGTCGCAAAATATTTAGTGGCTCGTTTTCGAGCAGTTCAACAACGTTTTCTAATATTAATTCGCGATATCTATTTGACGTTAGGGTACCTTCATATATTATTGGACCTAGAATTTTATTGCGCCACATCCCGACCCATACATTGAAAGATACTCTTCCTTGTGCTCTTACTTCCTGATATTGATGAGGGTTATCTACCGACCAATAATGCTCATTATGTCGGTTAAAGATTCCATAGGTTGTAAAATTACACTCGTCAGTCCAAATTACCTTAGATAAAAAATTGTTATCTTCCTCACATTTATTTTGAAGCCAGTTACAAAAATCCATTCGTCGGATATCGTCACCTGGTCTAAGTTTTTGACTAAGGTGAATTTTGTATGGTCGATACTTATTGGCTTGTAATGTGCGCCATATTCGCATTCTAGGTATTTGCAACTCATTTTCGTAAAACCTAGTTGACCCCCTAGGAGCATTATTGACCTTAAATGAAAAAAAAGTATAAGATATGAATTTAAATTAAAACTTTATTATTTTACCGTATTAATGATGTTTTCCTCTTCATTTTCATCAACTCTACGACCATATTTATTTCTAGGTTTGTTAAAGCTTCCAAATTGTAACAAGTTGGTATGAAGTTTAGCAAAATAATTTTCATGAGGCTGTCTTCGCTCGGGATATTGAATAAAATATTCTTGACTTGAAAGTCTAGAGTTTCGATTTAATTTGTAATCAATTCGTAGCATATCACGTTTTTCTAATTTGGTAAACATTTTTTATTAGTTATAACGCACAATAAATAATAAAAACGATAAAAGAAAATGTCACTGTAAATCACCATGGTAACGTAACTCAAAATAATAATCAGATGTTTTTTTTTGTTTCATAGCCACCTAACGTTTTTTAACATTAAATTTTGTTTTTATTAATTTTAAAGCCTTATAATTTATTGAAATAATATGTGTGATATATTGTTGTGCTTAGAATTTCGAGCTCTTTCGAAATTTGAAATAAAAAATCCAGGTCCGTATTTAAAAAAATGAACTTGATGATGGATCCGAAAAACCGAAACGTCAAATCAAAAAAGTAATAACGCCACTTTAAAAAACTAAAAAAGTGGCAATGAAAAAGTGCAATTTGTTTTGCAATATCTCTTTAAATAAAGTCAGCAGAAAATAAATAAAAAAATTTGAACTTTCGGTTTTTTTCGGTTATCTCCGAAATTAGTCGGAATTTTTTCAATTTCCAAACGGCATTTTATTGAGCACCAAAATACGCAACTTTGCCATAATTTAAACTTTTTCGTATCTCTTACGGTTTCCAAGATCCCAATGGTCACCTTCGAATTTGGGACACCCTGACTCCTTAGTTGACCCTCGTTTCAAATATCTGTTTAACTTATGATAATTAGCAATACTAAGATACCTATTTACCATGAAAGTTTTCTTTACCATTGCATATATTTGGCCCGTAAAGAACTTTGAGGAAATGTTTCAGCCAGATCACCGAACTATCCAAGTAGCACAGTTTCATTAATATGTTCTACACAGTTTTCTGCCATCCAGTTTAGTAATTTGTCATATTCTCTATCGTAGGCGTCTATCGATTTCTTCTGTAGCAAGTCTTGTATTACTTTTTTTGTAATTTCGTCAGAAATTTCAAAACGGCATTTTCACTTTTTAAGTTTGACTGCATTTCCCTAGCAACGATAGTGTCTACTATGATAAAATGAAAACGTTGTTAAAATCAAACTGAATTTTAATTTTTTTTTAAATACTAATATTATGAGTGTGAGAGGGCCTCAGGTTTGAAAAATCGTCGCCCTCAGGTCATAAGGATCTATTTAATATCCTTGGTATACCTTGAATACCTAAAACCGGATGCTACAGAAAAACCAAACACTTGTGAAGGAAGAATCTGACATCGTACACCCATTCTCATAAACTGGTATTAACTTCTACATCAAAATTTACTCTTTTGTCAAAGAATATTTTCGTAGTCGATTAGTTGAAAAAAGATAGTTATAAGGGCCAAAACAGATGAATTCTGATAGAAAGTAAGAACTGAACTTGAAAAAGCAAAGAATTTTTAACTACATTTGTTGAGTTCAGAGAGAATAGCAGTAAAGGATGATAAATCTATCAACATTCTACCCGAGAACAAGTGATACTACACCGTATTTGTAGAATTAACAATCTACAATCTGACACTCGAGGATGTTATAAGAAGCCACGTCGTCTATAGAGAGAAAAATCTATTAACTGTTGCGGAGGTCTACATAACGGACACAATAGAACTCACACAACATCACAACATGCCTCTTAGACATATAACCTGCTTCAGTTAGGGTAGAGTTGATCGCCAAATGTTTTGCTAGGAGTCTTCTGGAAATGCTGTGAAAGAACGTCAGCTTTGATAGCGGCCACTTGACCGACTTAATTGAAAAAATATATGTCCAAATATCATCAATAACAAAAATTCTTTTTATTAACAGTCAAAGTGACTGCCTCAGGAAATTGAGTAAGAACCTTTGCACCAACTTGTCTATGTTTTATGGTTGGTAAATAAAAAAAAGTAATTTATTTAAAATAAGCAATATTATAAAAACATGATTCTATTCCTACTAAACGAAAACATCAGATATTTATTTTGTAACTTTGATCTGCCTAAGAAAATATCGAAATATGTTTACTTTCAATCAAACCCACTCAGTTGGAAGACGAATCAGATTGGTTAAGAAATAGCATACAAATCTTTGAAATTGAAGTTAACTTTCGTCAATCTGGAAATCAGAAAAAATTAATATCAGCAAATGGAATTTTAAAAAGCAAAAATCTGTTTATGTATTAGAAATTCTTTAATAATACAGGGGTCCGGTTATATTTTGCTAGCCACTCAACAGCTTTATTATAAGTTAATGCTGGAAGGATTGCAATGTCTTTATTTTGCTGAAGGGCTCTTTGATCACTGGCATTTAGGTTTTGTTCCGGTGGTTTTCTTGATCTTAAAATTCTTGCCAATTCTTGCCGAATCTCCTCTACTTTCGTTTCTTCAGAGAAGTCAAGGAGAGCTTCAACTCCAGCTTTTATTTCTTCTTTAGGGATTTCCTTAGGAGATTGGGGAAAATTTAAACCCTTACTTAGTACAAATTTTTCTTTTCTTTCTGAGAGATTATAACATGACATATTTCGCACAGTATATAGCTTCCTGTGCCAGGACTGTGAAAAAATGTACGCAGGACAAACTAACAGGCGAATATCAGCAAGAGTAGAAGAGCATAAACTTAGTATCAGAAACAAACCACCTCAGCTCTATTCCTACATCATGAGAAAAACGCCTACAAAATAAATTTTGATAGGTGTAGGGAGATTGCCAATATACAGCACTATAAGACCAGAATAATCCGAGAAGCCATAGAAATAGAAAAATAAGGTGATTTAAATAAAAGGGACTAGTCATTAAAACTACCAACAGAATGGAAGATAATAATCGACAAATCTAAAATCACAAAAAAATCAAGCGCAATTAACGCATCAACAATAGCAATATCCGGAAAACATAAATAACTGGCCGCTCACATTTATCCTTCGGCCCTGGATGGGGATATAAAAGGAAGCTTCGCAGTCGAGAAAGAAAGCTTCGAACATGCCATTATTCTTTTCAGAACAACAAAAGTGAACATATGTACACCTAGAAAAAAACACACACAAAGGTGTTTTAGTTTTTGTGAAAAGATATATATATATATATATATATATATATATATATATATATATATATATATATATATATATATATATATATATATATATATATATATATATATATATATATATATATATATATATATATATATATATATATATATATATATATATATATATATATATATATATATATATATATATATATATATATATATATATATATATATATATATATATATATATATATATATATATATATATATATATATATATATATATATATATATATATATATATATATATATATATATATATATATATATATATATATATATATATATATATATATATATATATATATATATATATATATATATATATATATATATATATATATATATATATATATATATATATATATATATATATATATATATATATATATATATATATATATATATATATATATATATATATATATATATATATATATATATATATATATATATATATATATATATATATATATATATATATATATATATATATATACGAGTGTCAACGAATCTGTTAGACAGGCCATAACTTTTAAAGCATTTGATGTATCAAAACGAAATTTCGTTTAGGTAAATTTTTTCACTTTCTGGTTTCACCGGAAATGACTCCAGTTTCGATTTTTTAAATGGAACACTCTGTATAGTTTTACACTTTGGGATTCCTGAGACAGTTGTGAATCAGAATGTGACATTTTAAAAACTTTTTACGCCTACTTGATTTTTTATAGTCATTTTTAAAATAGGATCTAGATGGCCATGACCGGATGCAAATTAATCTAAGGACCTGACATGATGACAGAATAATACAATCGCTAAGTTTTAGTGATTAGTCTGATAGCTAGAAACAAGAGAAGTTAATAAAATCAAATTTTTGTGCCTAACTATTTTTTTTTCAAATGGCGACCTTTTTTAGACAAGCACTTTTTGAAAAGAGGATTTTTCTGCGAATCTAACGGTACTAACTTTTGCGATTGGGTTAAAAATAAGCTCAAAAATTAAATTAATAATGAAGAAAAATAGGATAAAAAAGGATTTTTAATTGTGACAGTTGGTTGATCAAGATTACTTACGTTAGATCTATCTATGCCTCATATCACGTAAAGTCTGCCCAGCCTATCTCTGTTGATGAAAAGAATGCACGCCTATGCGCCTAACTGCAAATCTGTATCGTTGGCTAACAAATAGTTCAGAGTATTAAACAAAATATAACTTCAATAACACTGTAAATCGTAAAAGCACAAAATTCGAGTTCACTGTAGTTGTTTAAAGTGCATTCCTCCTTGTTCACGACTCATTTCCGCTCGTTCAATTGCTTCTCTCAACACGTTGTACAGCATTTGAGGCGTAATACTTCTAAATACACGTACAATCCTTTCTTCTATGATTTCAAGAGTGGCCGGGGCTGTTACATAGACTATTTCTTTAACATATCCCCAAATAAAGAAATCGAGAACCGTGAGTTCCGGTGAACAGGCGGGCCACCGTGTTGAGCCATTGGTTGCAATAACTTTATTATTAAAATGTTCAATTAAATAATTAAGAACTTCTCTGGTATTGTGAGGTGGTGCTCCATCTTGCTGGAAGTAAATTCGGCGTAAAACTTCTAAAGGTAGATAATTAAAATGTTGCTCAATTTCATTTTGGGGAAAGCCTAAGTACCTAACCCCTGTTAATTGGCCTTGAAATAAAATTGGTCCAATTATTCTGTTACCAACGAGACCAGCCCAGACATTGACACCAAACCTTTCTTGAAAATTTCCTACTCTCATTTCATGTTGATTTTGTTGGGCCCGGTAACGAGTGTTTTGCTTGTTAAACATACCATTATTAGTAAATCTGGATTCGTCAGAAAATAAGATAAAGTTGATAAAAATTGGGTCAATTCTACAATTTTGGAGCAACCACTCACAAAACAATACCCGTCTATCGCCATCGTCAGGATACAAATGTTGGTGTAACTGGTACTTAAAAGCTCGATAGCCATGTTTCTTTAGTATTTTTCTAGTTGATTCATGAATTAAACCTAGGTCGTGATTAATTTTTCTTAAAGAAAGAGTTTTATCAACTTCAACCATAGCAAGAACGTTAATCTCCATTTCTTCATTTATAATAAATCTGCCTTCCTCCACTTGATTTCCTTCTTGATGCCTAAAACGATTCTCAAGATATGGAAAATACTGATGGACTGGATGTTGCCGATCAGGGTATCTCTGAGCATACAACTCAGCAGCATTCCTTAAATTTGTATGGCATTCTCCAAATATTAATAACATATCGACTTTTTCACTTTGAGTATACATTATTCTGACAAAAATAACACTGAACATCAAGGAAAATAAGGAAATCTTATGTCTACTCAGAAAGACTAGGGAAGTGTGACTGTCAAAACAAAAAATTCTACTCAATATCCAGCATATTGGTAAAAGTAAATAACTGATTATCGAGTATTTTTCTTAGTAATATTTAATTTTTGAACTTATTTTTAATCCAACCGCAAAAGAGTTAGTATCGTTAAAGCCCCAAAAAAATCCTCTTTTCAAAAAGTGCTTGTTTAAAAAGGGTCGCCATTTGACAAAAAGTATTTAGACACAAAAATTTTATTTTATCAACTTCTCTTGTTCCTAGCTATCAGACTAATCACTAAAACTTAGCGATTGTATTATTGTGTCATTTCAGGTCCTATGGCTACAAAAAAATCATATCCTGGCGGTTCAGAACAATCCTTAAGACTTTTGTATTCACCATTTTTTGACCTAACATATAATAAAGCCTGTAGGTGGGTGTCAAAATATAACCAGGCACCCTGTATATGATCTTTGTTTAGAAGTTTAATTTTAATTTAGTATTGCATATTAGGTGTTTTCGTTTCCTCACTCTATAGTAGGAAATGTAAAGTATCTTTTAAAAATGTATATCTTCAATATCAAAAGCTGTATAATCCTATGCTTCCGTTCTTTATAATGATAAAAAATGCATAAAGCGTTTTGAAACAAAACCATAAAAATACCGCATAAAAACTATTTTTGTATAAAGCTGCTTTAAAAATGCGAATCAATACAAATTGCATTTCTGTGGCAAGGCAATTTAGATTTCGGCGCTATAAAGCTCTAAAGATGGAGTGATAAAACACAATATTAAGCAAACGTAATATATAACTGACAAAAGAGATAAGAAGAATTCTATTAAAAACGTGATGTCGTTTTACTATTTTTTATGTACACGGCTGGTCTGGAGCAATATTACTTTGTGTTATGACACAAAAGATTAACAACTCTAGTTTCTGGGGATATAAAATTGTAATGTTTCATTATTTTTTTGTTGCTCAAAATGATAGAAAACGAGTTTTTTCTTACTTACTTTAAAAAATATTCTATTAGGAAAGGAAAATAAATATTTTTTTCATAATAATTAATACGTTTAAAAGTGGAAGAGTTTTATGAGTATAACTGACTTATACTTATCACAAAGTACTCCTAATGTTCTTCGTTTGAAAATTTGATTTTAAAATAATTAAGGAAAAAAGTGTTGTTTTCAGTGCGTTTTTCTATCACAAGAGTTTAAGTAAGTAAGGATTTCGGGAGGCGTAGAGATTGCCAATGTTTCAACTCAACAAGACCCTTAGAAACGCCTACTGTTTTAGAAGCTCAATGGGTTATGATGAAGGGTAGCAGATGAAAGAGGGTGGTAAGCGAGTCTTCGGCGCCTCAAAACTAGAACCCCGAGGGGGTAAGGGAGTAAACCTTATTATAAAATCCTTATTCTTCTAGTCAACGAGAAGAAGTTAACTCCCTGTAGTTAAACGTTAGATCGTCAAGGACCAGAGGAAGAAAACCTTGACCAAAAATCACTTGGTCCTCCAGGTTGGAGGTTGAGGCAATGAGCTTGCACCTCATCACTCGGAAAAATATCTTTACCTGCAAAAAATTCTAATCGACAGCCTCAGAACAGGACGGACATTAAACGACGACGAATTAAGCAAAGAAAAAGGACAACGATTTTGGGTACGTGGAATGTTCAGGTTAACTTTCAGAAAATAAGTGAAATAAAGAATGAACTGCAGAAGTTAAAGGTAAATATTGCGGTTTTAACCGAAATAAAAAAGAAAGGTATCCCAAATGAAGAGAGTCAAACGGGAAATATCAACGGTCATATATAGATGAAGGAAAAATAACTGTGTTGGGTATATACTCAATAAACGAAGACGGTTCACATTAAAGATAACGTTTTTGAACAGTTAAATTATGAAATAGTAAAAATCGGAACGTCAAGGGAGGTAATTTTTCCTCTCGGAGACTTCGACGGCTCCGGCCGTGTGAGATAGGAAGCTCAGAACCCTAAACGGGTACTTCCAGGATCGAGAAATCCATAAGTTCACGTCGGTACAACCAACAAGAGTTCTAAAAAATATAACTCACTGCTTTAAGTTCACTGAAGTCAGGGTAAATAGAGGTATATCATGTAACAGTGTGATCATTACCTCCTTAGAACAATGATAACAGCTCCGGCTGGAAAAAAATCCTAAGGAATAGTAAATAAAAATGATGACAATGAAAGACAAACAGAAGTCAGATACAATCGTAACAGTCTAGACCAGGAAATTGCTAGAAGGCTATATAAAAACCAGCTCAATAGTAAGTTACAAAGTCAAGAGTTCGACACTACAGTATGACTGACTACATAAATCTGTGCATACACTCGGCAGCGAGAGAGGCATTGGGTACGATTGAAAAAAGAAGAAATCAGGTTATACCATACTGGTGGAATAAAGAAACTGAGACAATAATAGAAGAAAAAAGGCAAATCTACCATACATATATAAGCTTAAAAACTGCATAAAACAGACGATAATATAAAGAAACCCAAAAGAAAGTAAGGAAAATCAATCAATCAAAACAAGCTTTATTGTCAAAGACAAAGTTTATCTTAAAGACAAAGCAACTTATAACTAGTAACTAAATTAAAGTAAACTATTATATAAATATAAATTGTCGCTTAAACAGCACTGTAAAAATATTACGTAATATGGCTACACTGACTAAACTTAATACAGGTACACATTTAATTAAAAAATAACAAAGCTCAATATTGCATTTTTTTAAAGAACTAAAGTAATAAAAGCAAATAATAAAACAGAAAACAAAAACACTACGATATAATATAGAAAACAGTTACCAAAAGCCAGACTTATACATTTAAAAGGAGTCATTGGAAGCGTCGTGTCATCGGCAAACAAAGTAAAATCTCCCCCTATATCAACCTATGACAAATCATTGATGTATAACAGGAATAGAAATGGCTCCAAAACAGAAGAGGCCCTCCACATGTTATTTTCTCAGGTTCTTATATTATATTTGTTGACCAATTCGAGACGGTATCGTGTATTAAATGCGATTTTCCATTATGAAATATAGACACTTTACATCCTCCATTAAATGTCTCTTTCTTAAGCACGGCATCTTCCCTACTTCAGGACAGGGCAAATAACTACATTTTTCAGTTTCATAAGGCCAACTTTAACGGACTCCGTAGATTTTTTGCAGAGACTGACTGGTCTTTTATAGAGTTGTGACGACATAAACGAAATCGTCCGACGGTTCTACAATGTGGTATCAGAGGGACTAGCAGAGTTTGTTCCCAAAAAGAAGGTCAAGTGCAACAAGTACCCCGTTTGGTTTCACAGAACACTCCAAAAACTTATTTGCGGAAAAAACAACCTGTAAAAAATATAAAAGAACTCTGCTTCATTTTGACTATCTTGTTTCAACAAACGCGTGAAGTTCAGCTTCGAACAGATTGGTGTTATCTCATGTTTGTCACTGGTTTCGAACAGCTAATACCTGCGAATATAATATGGTCGTTCATCAGGAGTATGAAGGGATTTTCTGGTTTGCCCAATCTAATGACATACAACGGTTCAGAGCTCAGTAATCCTTCCGACATGGCGAACGCCTTGTTTGATCATTTGCATACATGTTACTCCATGCCCGACGACCTCGAACCTGATTTTTTTCAATCTCATCAGCTTTATTGTCTCACACATTTTGTAAGCATGAGGTAGATTCCAGAAACATAAAACTGGTTCCAAATAAGAACGCGGGTCCTAATGGATTACCACCGAATCGTTTATTGAGTTGTTGTGAGACACTATCGGCTCTGGGGATATTTCTCTCAGTCTGGATTTTTTCTAACCTTGTGCTCATTCATAAAAAAGGCGATAAATCCGAAATCACTAACTATAGAAGTATTTCAATGATTTCCGCCATTTCAAAATTGTTCGAGGCTATTTTGACTGATGAAATATTTCCCACCTACAAAAATTATATTTCTCCGAACCAACATGGCTTTTACCAGGGTCGCTCTACAGCGACCAATCTTGCTATATACCAAGATTTTCTGACCTCCTGTGTTGAAGCAGGTTACCAAATGGACTGCATCTATACAGTTTTATCGAAGGCATTCGATCGTGTACATCACAAACTGTTATTAAAAAAACTTTGCGATATCGGTGTTTCAGGAAGTTATTTGAAGTGGATTTTCTCTTATCTGAGCCATAGTAATCAACGATTTTGGTGTAAAGCTCAGTTTCTTGTGATATTTTAGTCGCGTCAAGAGTGCCACAAGGTTCCCACATTGGACCAATATTATTCATTCTCTTCATATACAATGCCTCGCCTTGTTTTAGGAATAGTAACTGCTTTTTGTTTGCTGATGACTTAAAATTTTTACCTCTAGTATAATCGACAACTCGTCGCTACAATCCAATTTGGACAGCTTCGTCGAATGGTGCGATTGCAACTTTCTTTCTCTTGATGTCACTAGGTGTACCTCCATTCGTTTTACCTATTTATCTTTTAAGATCCCCTAACCCTATTCTAAATACTTACCAGATAGGCGACACAGTTTCTGAAGTTTCTTCCTCTCTCAACGATTTAGGTGTTATATTTGACAGCAGTCTATCCTTTAACCAACACATAGACTCAATTGTTTGCAGGGCTTTTAGAATGTTGGGCGTTGTTAAAAGGCATTCTCAGCATTTCAGTGATACTAAGGTTATTGTAACACTCTACAACTGCTTCGTTAGAAGCTTACTAGAATACTGTTCAGTTGTTTGGCAGCCCCACTATGCCTGTCACATAGATAGGATTGAAAGAGTACAACGCAAATTTGTTAAATACTTACTATTTAAATTTCATTTTCCATATCAAAAAATCTACTATGATATACTGTTATGCGACATGCAGAGTTTAGCCCAGAGGCGCAAGCATGTCCTACTTTTATTTGTCTTCAAGACTCTTAATGGTATAATCCACTGCGAGTACCTATTGGGCCAGCTGAAGAGTTGATAATACTGAAGTAAATAATAGTGAAGTCGGTCTGAAGTTAGAGGGGAAGTCCAAATCTCCACCTTAATGAAAGGGAATAATAAAAGCATTTTTAAGGCTAGTTGAAAAATTCACTCAAGCCAAGAAAGATTGATTGCGCCAGAAAGAGCACATAAAGCTGACTTCGGAAGGGACAAGTAAATTCTAGTTGATATTCCATCCTCACCGCTTGAACTCCTCTTCCTTATAGAACGAATGACCTCCAGGAGATCTGCAGGGTCAGTGGGATGAAAAAAGAATGATCCATATGATGAGGACTCCATGCATGAAACTCAACGAGTCAACTGTAGGGTTCAGTCTGGCTGTAAGAGTATCAGCAACTGAACAATAAGTTATTTAAGATGTCGGAAGACTTGCATCTTGAACTCTTAGCTCATTTATGTTGTCCCAACTTTTCCTCTGGACATACTAGATCTAGCTAGACGCCTTGGGTAATGCATTTCCTTAGCCAATTGATTTAATTTTCGGTAAGATCTGTACCGCTGAAAGTTATGGATGATGTTAGTGTATTTCCTAATGACATGCAGACATCTCATATTCTGCGCTGAAACTTTCAAACTCTGAGTAATCCATCATCATTTCATCTTGATCCTCTGGTAAGGAAAGACAGTATTAAATTTATCCCGTAAGCAAAGATGAAAGCTCTCCAAAGAACTTTCTTACTTACTTTCAAATATAGAATTCCGATCAACACCAGAACACATCTGCCTAAAACTGTTGTAATTAGAGACACTAAACATCCCTCCATATTTAAATTTAGGACTGACATTAATCTGATCAAACTTAACCCTACCAGTAACAGCTTCAAGATCAGATAGGCCAGAACTAACAACAGAACAAAGCTCATTGGCCGGATTTAGATTAGAGCTAAAATAATTTATAGTTAGATAGTTGAAGAAAACTGGGAGATACGAGGGGACAACTTACAAACATGCTCAAATTAAATGATCCAAGTAGATTACATAAGTTAAAAGTTGATGCTAAGTTGTTCATTATAATTGATATTCAAATCATGATATTACAATTGCCAGGCAGAGGAGACAGTAGCATTTCCAATGAATTTAAAAAGTCAATAATGTTAGTGTTAGGGCTTTGATATAAACAAACAATATACAGGTTATTAAATTTGAAAAATATAAATGATAATTATTTATTTAAGCTAACAGAAAATGTAAATCCAAATTTAGTTGGACAGGGATCACCAAGACGATTTTTTGTAGGAAAAATAAAAGAAGTGTTTTGAACACTCAAGAAATGAAGAGTTCCAGGCCCTGGGATCATTCCCGGTGAACTTATTAAATTTTCTACCTGATTCGTGACCTCAAATTGATATTTTGTACAGGAGGGTTGGTTCGAATTGGTCAATCATAAATCTCTAGAAGCTCAGAATTTTATTCTAGTCTACGTTCTGACCTATATAAGGTCATCCTCAGGAACTGATTTCACAAACCAACCTTCTCGGAAAGATTTCTAAACTTCAACTCACAACATGCATTTAAACAAAAAAATAACATAATACATAATTTGAAGGACAGAGCACTAAAATTATCACATCCAGATTTCCACATCAAAAACCTCCTTAATATTAAAACATATCTACAAAAAAATGACTATCCAAATAAATTGATAACTAAAATTCTAAACAAATCTCCGCAAACAAATAACCAAACTCAAAACAAAAAAGAAACAACCTATCTAAAAATCCCCTATATCAAAGACCTATCTGAAAAACTATCTAGAGAACTAAATAACGATTCTCTTAACGCAGCCTTTAAAAACGAAAATACAGTAAACAAATTCTACTCAAAATTAAACACGACAACACCGCTTGATTATGAAAGTAATGTTATTTATCGAATTCCATGTTCTGAACATGGAATTCGATAAATAACATTACTTTCATAATCAAGCTGTGTTGTCTCGTTTTTAAAGGCTACGTTAAGGGAATCGTTATTTAGTTCTCTAGACAGAAAGGACAGACAGGGAGATATAAATTTTATACCTCAAAACAATAATATCCAAACATAAAAGAAGTGTAAAACCAGTAAGCTTAATAAATATAAACAACAAGACTGCCCTAGCAGAACATTTTGAAAATTCAGGACACCCCTTTAACTTTCACGAAACAAAAATTATAGGAAAACAAACTAATTACAAAAAACGAATTCTGAACGAAATGATAGAAATAAAAAAACACCCTAATAGTGTCAACAAAAAACAAGACGTTGACAATTTAAGTACATCATACTTTAACATAATTCAATTTTGTCGACACCCTCTATAGCAATAACAATATCTGTGAGCTGTAAATTTTAAAAAACTATAAATAAATCATTTAGAAGTGAGATATCGACTGATGGTATGCGAAGGTACAGACAAATAAAGATATGTATTTTAGTACTAGCTAGGCCATGGTACGATCTCTTAAAATCCTTTATCCAATAGTTTTTCCAGTTTTAAATATATGTTCTAATTTGACATGCAGTTCTGCCTTGTTTGTAAGTAGCAAATATCCGGATAATTGTAGGAATTAGTGTATGATTGATTTTTAAAAATAAGTGTCTTTATGTATATGTATGTACTATAGCACCTCTTATAATAATAATTTTTAATCTAAATCTTTGTAAATTTCGTATTGTCTCGTAAAAGAATTGTGACTGTTTCAATGTTTAAATCTATTTAGTATGTTTCATTTTAATTATGTTAGTCTAATAATATTCTTCTAGATCTATAACCATTATATAACTATTGTTAAATATGTAACGCGTGATGTAAACCATGTTAAATATTTCTAGAGTCTTGAGAATGACCTTATATAGGTCGAAACGTAGACTAGAATAAAATACTGAGCTTCTAGAGATTTATAATTGACCAATTCCAACCAACCCTCCTGTACAAAAGAAGTTATTAAATATAGCACAGACAAATGTCATTAAAATCTTAGGGACGCGCAAATAAATCAGAAGTACCAGAAGACAGGAAAATTTCCCATATAACCACTATACATAAGAAAGGTGATAAAACTAAATGCGAGAACTATAGGGGAATATCTGTTACAAATTCCATCGGTAGAGTCAACGGAAGATATTAAAAAACCGCATCGAAAAAGATTACTACTTACTGATATTCATTCATTGTTTGGGTTTTAAGACAGTCGTTTCTACTGATTTTGCTTTTAATGGGTCACTGGGAAACGTTGAGGCCATTATTTATATTACAAACATGTTTGATTCGTCTATTTTAGTTCTATTCTATCTAATGTATATGAGTTTTATTGTAAAAGTCAGTTTTAATAAATAGCTACTAGGTCCACTATATGATGTTATCGCGAATGTAATATATTTTCTCCGTCCTTTGCTAAACGATTCAAAATTGCTTGCTGGACGACCGCTTATGTAATATCCTGAATATTCCCTGAAAATTACATCCAAGTTGGTCAAACTATAGAAAGATGAACATACATAAAAATATATATATATATATATATATATATATATATATATATATATATATAACCTCCTCCTTTTTGAAGTTGGTTAAAAAGGTAGCAACATTTTGATTGTTTGTTGCAATTTTTCAGTAGTTTACCATTGTTATAGCCTTTGTACTGATGAAAAACCTTACAGATTTTCAGATTTTTTCACATTTCCAATTCTAACATAACAGTAAAAATCTAAGACTACATATCGAACGACATCGCTGGATACTCAACGAGCCCGTTACATTTTATACATCGTCCAGAATCATCGCATTCAAGGAAACTCTTATATATCCGATATTGTGTGGAGCCAAAGCATTTTACTTAAACCAAATATTCGCATACGTAGCTAAGGGATTCTCCCCTAGATATTCCGGAGATTGACCTACTAAAGTTTAAGTAATCTGTGGCTTGCAGATTAACGTCGAATGAAAGTGGACTTTAAATTTTATCACGATTAGACTGGATAAACTTGGATTTCAAATTTCCCGGTTTAGTTTGAGATTTTCAATAGACACATAGATTTTGATTATAGCGCTTATAAACATTTTTTTGTAAAATAAAGCTTCAATGTAACGTTTTACCTTTGATTCCGCCAGAAAATTTCAGGGATGTCCACTTCACGAAACCAAAGCACTTAGCTATCTGCGGTGGACAGAATCAGGTACTTATCGTTATTCTAGCAACTTGTTCCGGTTCCTGTATCTTAAAAACAAGCTTTCCATGGACATTACCCCATACGAGATAAGAAATAAGAACAACTAACTATAAGGACAATAAACAAAATTACCTTTATATTCTAAGCCGTAGCATTAAGTTCTGGGTCCACTGTAAAAGTACCCGAGGAACCAGACTAAAAAGTATCCAGTTTTACATACTTTTCGGGGGAATGGCTACCCCCGTCTTCACCAACTAGAAAATAATATGCTAGGAGTAGTAAAATCCTAATATTACAAATTTAATCGAAATGGCAAATCAGAATATCATTAAATGTAAATTCAAAGGTGTTATTTTCATTGTTTAAATAAGGTAAAAAATTATTATCACGTTCATTTTAATTTACTATATTTTGAGGAGTCATTTTCTTACTTCGGTGCTTTAATATTGTTAACTAAAGATAATTCTGTACATCTTGTTGGTTAAATTTGCCACATACTGAAATAAGAAGTAGGACACCTCAAAATACAGTAAATTATAATGAACGTACTCTAGGTACATTAAATGCACCCACTATTGACTTTTACAAAAAAAAGTTAAATATAAAAGTTTCTTTAAATTGAACACATTTTTTTATGATGTAGTTTTTAGATATGCAGGGTGTTTCGTTTTTCTGGAATCAATATCCACTTTGTTTTTTTTTTTAATGAAACACACTGTATATTATCGACTAGAATGAAAGAGTTTGTATTCCGATTTCAACAATATATGGTTTATTAATATTTGCTTTTGTAGTTTTTGAAATATTTCGACTTAAAATGTCATTAGTTGGCAATGACATCTGACGATATTACTATTTTATTATCTAAGTTTCCCAGAATTTTTTTTAGTCGTCATTACAGACAAAATTAAAATTAAAAACGTTGTCTTTGCTGGGATTCGAACCCAGGACCTCTTTCGTCTTTAACGAAGAGCTCAACGAACTGAGCCACGAAGACAGTTCAACCCCATACTACGACAATTTCACTATTCAATTTTATTAAAATAAAATACAATCAAATAGCAACAATAAAATAAAATTTCAAACGGGGGCCCTTATTATAATCTTAATATGATGTGGTTTCGAAAGATTTTTCATTTATTATTAATATTATTTTAAATTTAAATATTCTTTTTATTAAATAATAGAAATTTAAATCACATTGATTTAAAAACTATAAATTACTATTTAAATTTTGAATTGTTCAAAGTAGTCCCCATTTTCTATTATGCAACACCTGTAGGCTCGCTTAAGATTTCCACGGCCCCATTGATTGAATCTTGATTTTCTGTGTTTAAAAGCAGAACTTCTCGAGTTACTGTATTTTCCTGAAGCGTCAGTTGCTGAAAGAAATTCACCTTATCTTTTAGATTACCCCATAAAAACGTATCCAAAGGTGTTAAGTCGGGACTGGGAGGTAGTCATCTTATAGTCCCAAATTTTCCAATCCACAAAGAAAATCTATGGCTAAAAAATTTCTCACAGCAACAATATTATGTGGTGGAGCACCGTCCTGCTGCCAAACAACATCATTTAGTTCGAGGCCAGGAAATGTTTGAAAAGAATCGTTATTATTTCATGTAAGAGATTTAAATATCTCGTACCTGTCAGAGTGCCATTGTAAAAAATGCCACACCACACATTAATTGTTTGACGGCCAGAAAATTTTATTTGCCTTGTTAGATGCGGATTATTTCTTGCCCAATGGTGAGTGTTTTTTCTGTTATAAATATCACCCGTGGAAAAACTAGATTCGTCAGTACGTAAAACGTTATCAAAAAAAAATTCGTCAGCATTTAGCCTTTCCGTCATATTTCGACAGAACTCCAACCTGACTCTTCTGTATTCGTCAGTAAGAAATGGAATTTTTGTAAATTTAAAAGGGTAATATTTATGTTTTTTTAAGGTTGAATGAATTTTCCAAGAGCTTAAGTTTAGATGGCAATTTGCCTGAGGGACGGAAGCTTCAGAGTTCTCTAAAACAATAAACAATATATTTGTAAAAAGAGGACATCCAACAAACCTCGATATCCTTAAAATTGGAGTAATGGTCTACAAAAATTAAAAATGAAGTGTAGTAAAGTTTTTTATAAAAATCTTTCTTACGAGATAACAACTCCTTGGGAGGGCCAACTTAAAAATAATAAATCAATTTACTTAGAGTTTTATGAAGTTAGTATTTAGTTTTTTTAATTTATGGGTATCGTTAAAAACACAGACACACATAAATACAGTGCTGGAACTTTGAAACACATAATGAAAAATTTTGGGCTATTTTTAAAAATTACCATCTTTAAAACTTTAAAATGCATTTAACTGCGGTTTTCTACAAATAAGAAAACATTTTATGGTTTATAAGCGCTTTGAACTCTATTTCAATTTACTGATTATAATTTATATATAAAATTTATATAACAATACAATGCAATTTTTTCAAATTTCATATCTTCTCTATTTTTTTTAATAATGTTTCCTGATTTTTATTGATTGTGGGACAATCAGTAGTTCAAAAATAAAAACTGAATTGGGGGATTTTTTAATAATTACCGTAGTTGCAAAATAATTAAAATTTTACTAAAAATTCAATTTTTTAATAAGCACCTTGTATCTTAACACTTTCTCAAATTGGCTCTTAAAAATGGTTATTAGAAGAAAATTAATGTATTATTTAATAGGGCATTAGCGGACATATATTTATGACAATTTTTTTTATTAGAATAATCTAAGGAGTCACTTTTTCACTCCTGACAATAGTTTTAATCAATGGTTTTATTGATTAAAAATATTCATTATGATCAAAAATTAACGTATGACTCCGCCTGCCACTGCTTCTCTCCCCGGGATGGACTTCTGGATGAAACCTTGCTTACTTATCATCTAGTAAGGAGCGTTTTTACAACAAAAAATATTGCACCTTATCATTTCTAATTTTTGTAGCGCCAGCTTTCCGTCTTTATTAAAACTAGAGAGAAAAGAAATGCCGATACCAAAAGACCAAAACGGTACCCTTACCATGAAAATATTTAATTCCGTGTCTCTGTCACGTTCGTTTGCCAAAATCAATCGCTGCTTTCTTTTAAATGTGTAGTAATTTGGTGTTACCCTCCAGTGCCGTAACTACAAACTTCCAGCCCCCCCGCAGCTTTCGAGAAAGAACCCCTATATGCACGATAAGCTCGTATATAATCAATTTCAAAACCAAAAAAAAACTCTCAATTTTGTCTGAACAAAAATATGTCTACCTATATTACTAGAACACAACCACAAATTTTTAAATACCACAATACACATATAAAAACAAATAAAAATAATTAAAATTTTTTTCCGCAAAATCAGTAATGACCTCATTTATATCAAGGTCTCTTGCGAAATCATTTTCTATCGCTAAGAGGGACAGAGAGTCTAATCTCTCCTGAAAAATACTATTTCTAAGAAATTTTGAAAATGACCTTTCATTACTAGCTACACTTACAGGTAAAGTTATATATAAGATTAACGCTTTGATTGCGTTAGGAAAGCTAGATGCACATGTTGTACTTTCTATTAACAAAAGTCTTGGTCTCAGTCAAATATTTAAAAAAAATCTAAGGTGACACCTGTTTCGCGCTTGCGAGCATCATCGGACCTTAACACATTTAAAACAATAAATCCAGGTACAAAATAAGAATAAATACAAAACAACAAATCACATGTTAGATCTTAGACGTGCGTAAAAGCAAATATCGGCGGTGAAATTTAAAGGTACCATCTTGTAGAGCGAAAAAAAATTGAACCTTTCAAATTTAAACTGTGTCTTGAAATTCAATATGTTTGGGTCTTTTTTACAAATTACTTTGTGTCTCAGAAAATAACATACATTTCGCCACAAAATAAAAGGCTCTTGTGAATGATTTTCAAAAAAGGCAATTTTTTCTAATTTAACCGACCTCGTAGCACTTACCATTTTAAATATACTAATGGTGTGCATCGAAATTGTAAAAATTGATAATTTTACAGTGATGTGGACCCCACTCTTCACTTTGGCCCAACTGAAACAGTGATGGTAATGTAATTACTTAGTTCTAATAACAAATTCAATAACTGCTTTTTGAGATTTTCTGATTCTCAGAAATGAAATCTTGCTGTTCGGTAAATCCCCGATAAATACAGTAAATGACTACGTTCGCGATTTACAAAGCATTCGCTTCTATTTTATATTTTCTTAACTTTTACTGTTAGTTAGTATATAAGTTTTATTAGATACAAGTAAAATTATAGTTTCCCTTGAGATCCATTATCACCGGGCCCTTCGCATCATTGGGCTCCCTTGCGGTGCGGGGGTGTAGTTACGCCACTGTTACCCTCTCTGGACATAATCTGCGATACTCCATTTGAGCTCTTTTACGTTAATAATCACATTTAATAACAACTTCATAAATATGCCTTTTTTCTTTTTCGGTGTAAACCATGATTAAAATTTATATAAAATAGTATTTTAAAATTAACGTAGAGAGTGAATTTCAAAAATATTTAATTGTCATTCTTTTATAAGTCAAGTTTAATGTTTTAGTTTTGTCAAAGCCAACTACGAAATAAGCAAAAAATATTACTTAATATATTATATTATTAATGTTTCGAATACTAATACTACAGAATTATCAACAAAACATATTAACAAACCTTATATAGTTATGATCTGGATGTTTCAGCCGAAAATATACAGAGTGTTATATGAGAATAATATTAATAATACATTTATTAATAATAATACTATCCAAGCGTCATTACCAACTACTGAAAATTTAAATCCAAATATTTCAAAAACTACCAAAGAAAATATACATAAACTATATATCGTTGGAATCGGGATAAAAAACTTTTTCATTCTAGCCGATAATATAAAGTGTGTTTTATTTAAAAAAACAAAGTTGATGTTGATTCCAGAAAAAGGAAACACCCTGTATATCTAAAAACAACATTATAAAAAAATGTGTTCAATTTAAAGAAGCTTTTATTTTAACTTTTTTTTTTGTGTCTGTATAAATGAGAAAGTTAATAGTGGGGTCCATTTATAACCAAAAACCCTGTACATATAATTTTCACCTTACTTGAACAACAAAAATAACACTTTTAAATTGACATTTAATGATTTTTCTGATAAATATTTGCCATTTCGGTTAAATTTGTATATTTAGGTTTCTCTGCTCTAAAGTGGGGTTCATGTTACTTTTCTTTTTCTTTAGTTTTAGCATTAGTAATAAGGATAAGTTAAGTTTTAGCATTAGTAATAAGGATAAGTTAAGCCTTAACTTTTAATTACAAACATTCACGTAGGATGATACGAAAAAAACGAAAAAATATTTTAAGGCGTCAAGTTTCTTTAAAAAATGATGAAACATCAAATTTCTTTTAATTTTTTGTATTTAAATACATTTTTTCTATTATACAAGTAGTTCTAGAAATATGAAGCAGCCCACAAAAAAACCGAAACATTTTTTTGTTTTAAATTGGTTAGTTAAGAAAAACGGTGAAACATGTCAATTTTTTTATCTTTTCTTATATAAAACAGTTTTTCCTCAATACAGGGTACCGTAATTAAAAGTCCCTAAAAATATAAATATTTTTAATTTTTATAATTTTAGCTTTTTTTAAAAAACGGTTAAACACGCCAAACATATTTTCTTTGCAATTGTTCTTTTCCGTAGGGTTACTTTGGAAAGGTGAAACAGCGCCCTAAAAACAAAATTAAAATTTTAGTGGGGTAATTCAGCAATTATTATTAAAAAAAAGGGGAAGCGCCGTTAATATACCTTAAATTAAGAAAACCATTGACTTGGACACATATACGGCCAAGTATTATTATTATTATTAATATTACTTATTTTATAACTGGTATTAAATATCAACGTCAAACTTTAGGATCCATTTTTATGGCAATAAAATATATTACAAAATGTCTCAAAAACAAAATGTTGAATATTGCTTCTAAATAGAAGACCCTATGTTCATTTATTTGACCTTTGCTTTAAAAATATTAAAATCCAAACAGAAAGTGACAAAAACCCAGCCTTAAGAGGCAATGGAGAGAACATTCTAAAATGAATCAGATATACAGATATAATCAATGGGAATACACTGCCTGTTATTGCAGGGTTCGCGTAAAGTTTCTTGGTTGTCTGTAAAGATAAAAGTATCAAATGTTGAATATATAACAGGAATATATACATACATATAGAAGTCCTATTGAAAAGTAAAAACTACTATTTCTTATGATTTCTGCTTTATTTGAAATATTGCGTCGACAAAATTGCCATGGTTTTGTCGATAATAATGTCAATATTTTGTTGTGAATATACGTTTGTCAGTTATGAAATTCAGAGTCATATAAATTGCACGGGTGAAATATCTCGCGTTGAATATCAAATAAAGTCTCTCTGGAACAACCTAGATATGCATAAAAATACTGTTTCAGAATGTAATTCTGCAAGGTGTCTCAAAAAGGTCTGTACAAAATATTACCACAAATTCCTTATGCCTTTGACATTTTCGAAACAAAAAGCTTCGAAAATGCCAAATGCAATTTTCGCGAAACGCAAAAGCAAAATATATACAGACAGATCCTGTATAATAAAAATATGTTTCTCAATATGTGCTAATTATTTTTATTTACCGTGACTCGAATTCCGGACTGGCACATATAAGAAATGTTGAAGTTTAGCCAGTAACCAGCTATTTTAATGAAAATTTCAAACCTGTACTTTATAGCCAATCATACGCCTTTATTTTTCAACGTTACCATAGCAACGGGTCGGATTTCCGGAAATTTTTTGCGTACAGGGTAAGCTGGAGGTGATTACACTGGAAATCTTTTTGACAGATGTTATGTGATAAGACAGAAAATTTACATTATTGCATTATTGTTTAGATATTTTATTCCAAAGTTTGGGCTTTCAATAATAAAACAACTTTATATGGTCGATAACGTATATTACGTATTTACTTTAGATAAACAACGAATTATTCTAATCTACCAGCTAAGGCATCAAAATATTTCTTAAATTCTTGCATTACTTCTTGCTTTCTTAAGGTCCAAATTATGAATAGGCTGATAATTTTCCCAAACAGATATTTACCATAGTTACAGTTGTCTCAACAATGGTATCCTTGACAGTTATCTGCTTGGTAAAGTTACTAGCCTATTCATAATTTCGCCCTAATGGGGAGTCAGGAGGTGCTTCAGGTGTATACAACTTATCAGATTCCCATAAATGTTTATATTTCAGGAAGTAGATATAATATTTGTACACTATTTTGTTCCGCTTACTTCCGAATAATCGGCCCAAGAAAGAAGATTCTTGATAAACTATTTTCTTGACATCCGCAAAGAGACTTTTTTGTAAAGAGTAGACAGCGGCCTTTTCTACTACTTTTATTAGGCAAGGCAATGTCCTGTGGTTTATTTTAATATCGTTAATCTTCTTACAAAACTTACATAAAGTGTAAATCTTTAAATTATCCGTTTTAAAAAAATTTTCACATAACGTTGCGCGGTGTAAATGTCACTGTCATTCTTAATATGATAATTTAAATATTATACATAATACCTACATAATGTACTCTCAGGATAAATTTCATGCAGTTTCGTCAAGTTTAGTGATATTAAATAGGGCAAAATTTCAACTTTAAAATGTTCTGAATCTGATAAACTATACTTCTCGTTAGTAAAGTTTTCGGAAATTAGTTTTTTTCTAGGTAACAAAAACTCCCACAAGACCGAAGGTAGGTGGCAGTTAATTAAATTGGCAAGTTTTACTTATTAAAATATACTTCCTTGAATTTTAGTAACTTAAGCTTAAATAAAAATAAAATTTTGGTATGTTTTAAAGATAGCGCAAAATATTTTACTTTACTAACGCTTTAGGAAAAGTTTAATTTTAAACCAAAAAAAAATGTTTTTTTATAAGAACCAAAATTTTACTATATAATATACGAATAACTAGACTACCGTAAACTAAATCATCAAGGGGTTTGTCATCCTGACTTTTCATCATTCACAGCCTACTAAACAATAATTGAACAATATGTCGTTTGCCATCAAGCTACATGAAAATCGAGATCAAAATGAAAAATAAATTTTGGTGTGAAATTTTCTTACCGAAAATTATTTATTCGGTGACGAATTTTTTAAGAAAATTTTCCCTCGTCTTCGACTCGAGAAAATTATATTTCGTTATATATAAAAAATTTTAAATGTATTTGTCCAATTTTATTTTTAAATTAAATAATATAAAGAAGAGATTTTAATAAAGGTAAGATATTTTATAACAGTATATTATGTCTCCCCTCCAGCTTGTAGGTTTGATTATGAACAACCAACTATGAAATATCTGAACTCAGTTCAACGGAATACAGGGCGTTCTCGTGAGGTAATCTAACCCTCAAACTATATCTTATCCGAATAAGATTTTCAGACGTCTATAAAATCTTCGAATATTTCTGAATCTATTATCCCAACAGAAAATCCAATTTCTTAAATAAAAAACAAATATATAAACATTAGACGCAGTAAAAGGATAAGAGAAACCTACACCTTTCTTCTATCAAATTTTACTACACTTTATATTTTATGACTCTGTTACATGGAGTGCTTACAATTTGTCCCTGAGCTTAGATATGCAGTGATACACGAGATATGTGAAAATAGGTCGCCTCAGTTTCTGTTTCTCTTACGTACGGATTACCTATTTAATGGAACCTCTGTCTTGAAGGATTTAGAAACTTGCAGCAGAGAACTTCACTCTTTAAGCAAAATAATGCATATTACCCTTTTGAAATAGTTTGACTGATTTTATGAATATAGATATCAGTGTAGTGATGGTAATTTAGCAATTTATAAAATCATATGTGTCACGTTACTGTTTAAATGTTATAAAATAAATCTCTCAGATTTTTGTAAATACGAAAAAATGGCCTGTTATGTTAGCTATATGTCTATAAAACATTTTTTTCATTAATACATCCAATACGTCCTCATCTATAGACCACATATTTGTAAGACAAAAACTAAAAAGTCGAAATCTAATTTTTAAATCATTTAGATTTCAAAGCCAAACAACCTATCACCTACCAATAATATTATCCATACATAACAAAAAAAAAACAGATAGGACAATAAAACCACTCCAAAACACCTAGAGCGTGATAAATGAAAGAGTGTTTAAAGAAAAAATTGCTGCCCAAAACAGGGATAAAGTCTTAAATTCTGATGACTCAGACGAGGCCAAAAACAAATTTATTAATATATTCACAAAAATTAAAAAAGAATCCACAACTATACATAACTCAAAAAATAGACACAAAAAAATTAAAAATTGGATTTCGTAAGAATTAATAAACTTACTAAAAACTTTCCCCATTCCAACAGAAATTGAATATAAGGACTATAGGAATCATTTAAATAAATTACTAAAAACACAAAAATTTTATTACTATATGATACAAATTGAGAAAAATAAAAACAACCTCAAAAAAATTTAGAAAATTATAAATGATGCTACAAATATTAGTAACAAAAAACAAAATGAATGCCTCACCATTAAAATAATACACTAATACTTCAATTACTACCACTTAAATTTAAAAAAAAATAACGCCTCTATGTTTGTCTCCCCCATAGCCGAGCAGGAAATAATAAAACAAATCGCCTCTCTTAAAAATGATAATGCTCTGCGGATGACATCACATCAAAACTCATTAAGCTTGTTCATCTGAATATAGTATTACCCATGTCATAAAACTTTTAAACAGTTATAGTACCCATACACAAGTCAGGTTTAAAGACAAAAAGAAAATTTTCTCCCACTAGCTTAATTACTAATTTTGCCAAAATCTTCGAAAAATGTCTTTTTTGATATACTGTCGAAAAATCAATTTGGTTTTAGGGAAGGACAGAAGCTATGTACTGTTTGACCTCTCAAATTATTAATAACCTGAATATTAATAGAAAATGTCTTACTGTCTTCATTGATCTCTCGATGGTATTTGAGATCGTTCCCCGCAGGCAATTTAAGTTGACGGATAGGGAGCAGTGTGTCAGAATAATCATATCATATGCAGATGATACTGCTATTATTTTGTCTGGTAATACCTGGGAGGAAACTAAAACCCAAACTGAAACCAGATTTATGGAACTTAAAAACTGGCTGGATTCTCCTGGGCTGTCACTTGATATCAGTAAAACAAATGACATACCTTTCTCTATAACCTTAATAAATAGAACAACTTTTAATAAGATTGACTGGTAGTAATATTCTACTTTTTGAAATTCAAGCAGTAGCAAAGACAAAATGTTTTTCGGAATATTTATTATATACACCTCAGATAAACCGATTGTTTAATATTTCATAAATAAAATTCGTAAATTAAAATAGAAATTCTATATTTTGAGGCAATTTCTTAACACCAAATTATTGATAATATACAAATCTTTAATTGAATCCTTACTAGGTATGGACTCATAATATGGGGAGACTTTATCTCACAAACAGATTATATAATCAGTAAATTAACAATTTTAACTCTTTATTCATACAATTACCATGCTCCTTTCTTTACGAAAGTAAAAGATTATAGACAACTGTAATGTATGTATAAAACATGAATACAACACAAGACAAAATGAGAATAATAACTTAATACTTCCTATCAGTAACAGAACCATAAATCTGCATTTTGGACTTATATAGCGGCCAAATTCTACAACTTGATACCATCTGATATAAAGTTTGCGCATAACTTAAGAATGTTTAACAAAAGAACTAAAGTTTAATTTTTTTCAAATTTGGAGCTTTTCTCTGCATATAGTGTGAAGCCCTAAGTGCCTTTGTGCTCCCTTTGTCATAGGTGTATTTCAGGAAGATACTTGTATATGTTTTTCTTTTTTAGGTTATATAAACTTAATTATAATTTATTGTTTATTATTATGGGATTTTATTGATTTTCTCAAGTGTTTATTACTATAAAGTTTTAGCAATGGCCGAATATAATGTAATCAAATAGACAATAATATATTATATAAAGTCAGCACATGAATTAAATAAATTAAGTCTTTCATACCAAAATATCGCCTACTTTAATTTTTTTCAAATTATTTTTTCTTTTTCTTTTCCGCTACTTCTTTCACCCTTCTCATCTCTTTCGATATCTCTTTAATAATATTTATCAACTTTAAAGATTGTTACTCTATCTTAAATTTTTGCTTTATCATAAAAATAATAAAAGGTTAGTTACTCCTAGAAAAGAAGCATTCTCATCATTAGAATTACTTTCCCAAGTTTCGAATTTGATTTAATGGGGCGTCTTCAGCAATCTTTTCTCTTGGAGATCAGAATACTGGGGACGCCAATAATTGTAAGAAAATAATTTTGTTTTTATGTGGCAGGATTTCTTGTTGGTTAAGTAGAAACAATCCGTAAGTGTTTGTAAATTTTGTGCTCGAAATTCAAATATTAAGTCCATCGCTTTAGAGCTTCCCGTGTTCTACTCTTAAGCACTGCCAGAGTAGACTCCAAACCAATACAATGGTCCCTCTTTTGCAAGGTTATGAGCTTTCTATAACCAAACTCAAGAGCTTTATAATTTATATAAAATAACTAATTCAGTTTGTGTTTCTGTATTTGTTTTATTTAGGCCGATTTTGATGTTACACCAGCAATATGAACATCAATATTATTATTTACCTACTTTATATTATTGATTTTTTATGGTATTGTTTCTTTCCACTATTCTAACTTTTCGCTTAAGTGTTTTTCTTTCATTCAATTGTTTAGCGATGTTTAATATTGTCCTACAAGTCGGTGTTGGTTTATCTGGAAACCGTCTATGATATTCGTTACGAACTATCGATGCATTTTTACCATGTAAATAAAATAATTCTATCATGTCGAGTTTCTCTTCTTCCGAATAACCCATCGTCCAACGCATTAGATATTAAAAATGCTCGTAGATAATTACTTCTGACCGGTAAACGTCAAAAAGGCGTCGTTCATTGCAATTGTCTTGACCATGGCTCACTATGTTTTAGCGCAAATTAGCTTACCATTTCTTTAATGTTTAAACTCTTATATATCCAAAACTAATTGACAGCATATATTAAAAGTATATATATTTAAAATTATAAAAAAAGATCTTTAAGAATATGATTTAATACACAGGGTGTTTCATTTAAAAAACTGACAACCTGTCGAAATTTGACATTTCCGTATCTATTCAAATAAACTCTCTAGGTTGGTGGAAAAAAATTACGGGAACACCCTGTACTATACAGCTTACTTTTGGAGCGAGAACTTTCCACTTTCACTTCTCAATTTTCTTTTAAATATTATAAGTTTTCTCATTTTTATTCTAAATATTATCGCTTTCTTTCAATTAGATAAAAATTTATTATCGTCTTAGAAAGAGCATATAAAATTTTACTTTTGCAATAGAATAGAAACAGAGCTTTTTCGCCATTTTGAGATCTCCATTTCCAGTATTTAAAATCTTTTTATATCTTCTTCGTCAAATGAATCTACTTATTATCACTAAATTAGCCATTAGCGTTGCTATATATTGATATAACACTTTAATTTTGTGCAAAATTTAAAGTAAAAAACTAGTTTTTTAGTAATATTTTTTTTTAACATTTCACTATGCTGCCATTTTGTTCCACCATAATGGATTTATTTTAACTAAAATATTACCAGGTCATCCTCTAATGACCTTTAACTTTCGAACAGGTAGTTTTTGAGCTACGCCGCGAACTAATAGGCAGACAGACAGACCGACGGAATTGAGAAAACATATTTTTGGCATCAAGGAACGTTAAAACTTTGAGATATGTAAAATTTGAGAAGGAGATTTTTTCACGATTACAAACATTTTATTTGGCCGCCATTTTGTTCCACCATCTTGAATTCGTACAAAAATTGTATCAGTTTATCTCTATACCACAGTTATTATTGCACAAAATTCGAAATCAATCTATTAAGTAATTTTTTAAGCTGAATTTTTAATATTTTATTAAACCGCCATTTTGTCTTGAAGTCATATTAAACTTTACCAGTTAATTTCTACGTACTAAAAATTTTACCAGGTCATCCCCATGTGACCCTTAATTTTTGGCCAAAATTTAAAGACAATCGGATAAGTAGTTTTTGAGCAATGCTGCCAAGAGACAAACAAACCAAACAGACCAAAAGACCGACGGAATCGAGAAAACATATTTTCAGGCTTCTAGGGAGTTTGAAACGTAAAGACTTGAAAAAATCTCGGTGAGTGATTTTTTTTACGATTACAACAGTTTATATAGATGAGCTAATTAGAATAACCCTCCATTTTTGAAGTTGCTTCCTATGCTACTATATACACTGGACACTATATGAACATTAGTCGAAAAATTAAACTAAAACTGTTTTTCTTTCTCTCGTTTTATAAATATTAAAAAATAGCTGTTTTATACTGCTTAATGGAAATATACTGCCTTTTCCTGAAAGCTTTTACTCATAAATATGAGTCTTATAGCTGCTGTCGGGCATATAAATAGTCTTGTAATCTCTGCCATCATCGATATTCCTAAAACATATGATCCGTCAAATTCCCAAGTTCGCCCTTGTTCTTAAGATGTTTATAAGGATTCTTTGTTCGATATAAATAAAATATAAAAAAAGGAAAATACTACTCAATTCGCTCTCTTTTATTGATTATGCTACAAGTTTCTGTTCCCTGAAAGATACATTTTTCATATGCATTGTCTTAGATTGCTTTCCTTCATTTTCCATTAGTAACTACCTCTAATCCTCATCAAGTGAAACTGATTCTATATTTGGTCAGTTAAGTAGGCATTGGAAATTTAATTAAATTTAGAGTGAAAAATATGTCATTCGCCTTCGAAAAATATAAATAATTTCAACACTAAAATATTATTTATATTTATATATTTATATTTGATTATTTTACTAGCTTATTATCTATAAATTCAGTCTCTTGACATTTTGCCCTAAATCCAGACAATTTATAAGTAACTCAAAATATCCAACAATTGCATTTTCCAAAATCCAGTTCTAACCACACTACACCACAACTTGTTACGTTCTGGACAATTTATAAGTAGCATCATCAAATGATATCCAGTTTATTACAAATTGCATTTTCCACAGGTTCCAGTGTTAGGAAAGTTAATTTGTTAATAAGCCGGCTATCAGATTTATTAGAGATTGAATTTATAAATAATAAGCAGGCAAAGAAAATCCAATGTAAATTTTGGATCTAGAGTCAATCTATACTTCTATACTAATATATAAAAGACTTAGTTGACTGACTCACGCTCCAGCTCAAACCGCTTGAGGTAAAAGGCTGAATTTGGGCATACAGGTTGATTTTAGAGTGTAGAGGTTCGATAAGAAGGAATTTTTCAAAACTCAAATTCCAAGTGGATGAAACCACCCCTTAAATATTTCAATATTTTTTATTTAAAAAACTGTCAGTTTTTCGGAAAAAGGCTTGAACAC
Source organism: Kuschelorhynchus macadamiae (assembly GCA_030620095.1). NCBI lineage: Eukaryota > Metazoa > Arthropoda > Insecta > Coleoptera > Curculionidae > Kuschelorhynchus > Kuschelorhynchus macadamiae. Next base: position 829,771 of record JAUTXW010002782.1, read on the forward strand.
GTGTTTTTTAATTTAATTTTTAACATATTTAAGGATTTTTAAAAAATTCATACAATGTGTCCAAGGGGGTAAAACCATCTTTAAATATTATAATATATTTTATTTAAAAAACCGTTAGTTATTCGGAAAAACACTTGAACACGTGCTTTTTATTTTATTTTATTACATATTTTAAGATTTTTTATAAATTCATACAAGGTTTTTGAAAAAATCGGGTCATTGATTAATTTTTGCGATCTTTCTCAAACTGTTTGCCGTAGAAAGCTGAGCTTGTGCAAACAGCTTGATTTTAGAGTGCAAAGTTTCGATAAGAAGGGATTTTTCGAAACTCTAATGGGTTGAAAGTACCCCTTAAATGTTTATAGTGAACTCGAAAGTTGTCAAAATAAAACCGCTTCTTGGTTTAAAGAACGAGCTATATTAACTCCAAAAACTAGCACAGCAGATGAAATAAATTTAGCTTATTGGAAAAAATTACTGCTCCACAATTAACATACTACTCAATAGATGTAGTTATAGACCAAGAAAATGGTGTTAATTATCGAGTTCCTACACTCTCTAAACCCTTCAGGAATCCCTTCTAATGAGTTAACCTTAAAAGTGGTGGCACCAGTGATGCTTATTCAAAATTTAAAACTACCAGAATTGTGTAATGGAGCTCGGCTACAGGTTAAAACATTACAAAACCATGTAATAGAGTCTACTATTATTTCTGGCCCTGGTCTGGAAGAAACAGTGTTTATTCCACGTATCCCTTTAATTCCGCTTAAACGTGTAGAGTTTCCTTTAAAGCTTTGTTTAGCCATGACAAGTAACAAAGCTCAAGGGCAATCCTTAAGTAGAGCTGGAGTAGACTTGCACTACGATGATTTTTCCCATAGTCAACTCTATGTCGCATGCTCTAGAGTAAGTCCGGTAGTAGCTTGGCTATTTTACAGCCAGAGAATGCAACAACAAACGTTGATTATAAAGAGGTACTCAAATGAGGCGATTTAAGTACCTCTTTACATCCCTTTCACTATAGTCATATACTCGAACGAAATCGCGGGTACCCGCTAGTAGTTTTATAAAATTACAAAAGACCAAACCCTAATTATATCGAATTAGAACAGTTTAGTCGAAGGTCCTGAAATTTTACTATGTGGTGAACTATGAACATGTACTTTTTTGCAGAAAAAATGGATTGTTTTATGTTAACAGTCAAAATAAAGGCCGTAAATGTTCACAATATTAAGATTTGGATATTAATAACGTAAACAGCAATATGGTTATGAATTTATAATAAGCGATTTGTATTTAAGGTTAGTTGAAATGTAGTGTTTTTTTGATTTTTACACCAAATTCTCCTATAGTTGCAAACACCACTTTCACTTCCAAAGGGGATGCAGATACGTCACCACTGAATTTTTTCACTATACAGGGTGGCGCCAGGAGAGGAAACAACCATACTACATGTTAGTATAATATGAATTTTTAATTATAACTAAATCCCTGAAAAATAAACATCAATATCCTACGCATTAATATATACAAAAATTACCTAGCACTTCCCTCGTTATGAATCTTTGCTTTTATTCGGAATAGTAAAGTGTGATCGAATTTAATTCAGTACAAAATCACTTAGTAACACATATATACTGTCTTTTCAAGCATTTTTATTGTGTTGGCAACTTATTGTTTGCTAGTCGCTATTTTTGTCTCAAAAATATTTATTTTTCATTTAAGGGGCAAATGTATAAACAAATAGATGGTGCTACAATGGGGTCCTCGATATCCCCAGAGGTCGCAAATTTATTTATGATATACTTTGAAAAAGAAGTTCTTGAGAAAGCAAGTTTGAACCAAGGGGCGGCTTGTGCCATAAGGCAGGTGAGGCAGTGCCTCACCAATAAATTTGGAAAATTATACGTGTTAATCGATTATATCATTTATATTACTTCTTATTCACTTGTTTAATCTCAGTTTTACATTTTTACTATTTGCATCCATAAGCATTTACAGCATAATTTTGCTTCCATAAAATACTGCCCTGCTTTTTACCTTACTCCAATCCAAAAGCTCATCGTCAATCGTCATATCGGACGGGTTCTGTGAGTCCATTTCATTTCTTCTTTACAAGAGTTATTGTTAGAGGCATGCCTCGCGCTTCCTTGTCTAGCGACAAACAGTGGTTAACAGGTTGAAAATTGAAACTGCACGTGGTTTGGGCTAGTTTTAAGAAGGTAGTAGGAGTAGATACGTTGCGTTTGCCGTTTTCCGCATTGTTTTGTTTCGGTTGCAGGTTGCAGTGTTCTCTTAATTTTAATTTATTAATGTGGATTGCATATTTACATTAGCTATTAACTAAGTAAAGTTTAAACAGTGGAGTGGTCAGTGATTTTCAGTTTCAATAACGGTATCTGGATTTTTGAATTTAATTTGATTTAAATTCTCCAGATACCCATTATAGAAAAATAGATTTAGCGGGATCTAGCGCAGTGTTACAACTTCTCCAGGTAAATGTAAATATTCGCAATGCTTGTGATCTTGTATATTTTTTAATAAATCAGTAGAATTTTTCAAGTCACTCCTATGAAGATAAATTATACATAGTTAAAGAAAGTAAAGCGACCTGTTCCAGATTTAAGTAAACGTCTTGTTGCTATAGGTGGAGTAGGCAGACCAAATCGGGGCTGTCATAACACTTGCTATGAAAAGTACGACTGGCTCACTGGTAGTGTAACATTAAGTAAATTACTTTGTTGGCCACGTATTTTATTTGCAACAAATAATAGCGACAAAGTTTGGTCAAAAAGTGGTTATAGTGATTTAAAAAATTTGTCTCGGGGTCTGTTACTACACAATAAAAGTACTCAACATATTTCTTCAAATTGCAAGCTTACTCTCATGAGAAAACAAAAGCAAAATATCGCCACAGCAATAGACAATGCGCGTAAAACAAAAATTGAAAATTTTAATGCTAGGGTTAAAGGGAACCGACAAATTTTAAAAAGTCTCATTGATATTACATTACACCTCCGTATGCAAGAGTTACTCTTCAGGGGGCATGATGAATCAAATGAATCTTTAAATCGCGGTAATTTCAAAGAGCTAGTTATTCTTGTCAGTAAATATGACACAAATTTAAAAACATTTTTAGAACATGCTAATGATAATAGATCAGATTTTTCTGGGACATCCAAAACAATTCAAAATGAATTATTTGATAGATTTGCTTATGTTGTAAATAAAAAAATTGAGGACGAAATTTCAAATTCTTTTTTTTTTTCCTGGCAAGTTGATGAAACCACTGATATAAGCTGCCATTCACAATTATCCGTCATTTTTCGTTACGTTATAAATGGTCAACCTGTTGAGCGATTCATGGGATATTATGACGCAAGTTCTGGGCGTTCTGCGCAAGATTTATTTCAATTTTTATCCACCAAATTCGAAAAATTTGACTTGCATTCGAAATTAGTGGCTCAAACATATGATGGGACTTGCGTAGTGTCGGGAGAAATAAACGGTTTACAGACAAAAATTAAATCTATAGCACCACAAGCATTGTTTACTCATTGCTATGTACATGTATTTAATTTGGTTTTAAGTAACGCGTGCAGTTCAAGTCATCAGGTTAACGTATTTTTCTTAACCCTATCAGCTTTTTCATATCATATTTTTCTAATCTACAAAGCGGACCCAAGTGTTAGAACAAATTGGACGAAATCGTATACCTACTAATGTAGCAAGTCGTTGGAATTTTACTTCACGCGCAGTTTTGACAGTTAATATCAATAAGGACAAATTAATTTTTCACCAAACCGATATCGTTTTTTCTATTTTATAAAATAGAAACACAGATGTTGTTAAAACAAGAAATTTACTATAGACTACTCTAACTAAAATTCGTGAGTTTAGGAGTAACAGTACTTATTTTGATTCAATTTATGAAAACCTCGTAAAAGATTTGAAATGTGAAATAAAACTAAACAGCTAAGGCAATTTTTTTTTAAATTCTAGATATTATAGCGAATCAAATAGAGGTTAGGTTTTGTGAGATAGAAAAACTACATTTCTTTGAGCTCCTAAATGTTTCAAAATTCTCCATTTTTGCAAAAGAACTTCCTCATGAGCTTTAAAAAAATTTGATCACCCAATACGACATATTTGATATAAATCAACTAAAAAGCGAATTAATCGTTTTATACGGGAACGATATGAAAGAAAGTTGCACAAACCCATATGAAATGTTGACTTTTTTTCATGATAATGATTTAAAACTTTGTATGCCAGAACTCTTTAAATTATTATGCTGTTTTTTTGCCAGTGACAACCGCGTCAACAGAAAGAAGTTTCTCCTCCCTGGAAATAATTAAAAATTATATTAGAAATACTACTGGATAGGGGCGACTAAGTAATATGGCAAAAATCTCAATTGAAAAAGGATTTATAAAATCACAGGATGAGAACGTTTTCATAGAGGAAGTAATAGATCATTTTGCTGAACAGAAGAATAGCAGAATTTCTTTAGTTTTCAAAAAACTTTAATTTTTAGAACTCGCGTTTTTCCTTTAGAATTAACTTTTTTTTCACATTTTTAGAATATAGGTATACTTTATTTTACGCCGAAGTGGCTATTTTTAAAGCTTATTTTGTAAATTTTTTACAAAGTTATTGTTATTAATTTTAAAATTTATATTTAAATATTTAATATCTTTATCCTTCGATTAACCCTTTTCTCTCTACTCCCACTATACTGGATAGGTGCGTAAGAGGTACAGATTTTCATATCAACCAAATTTTATGAATTTAACAATTTAAATTAGTAACAATATTTTTTCAAAATTTATTATGCAATTGACGAAGTAGAGTGGTCACTAGAGTAACTTAGAAATCTAACCATATTAAAAATAATTTTCTTCAAATGTGCCTCACCACTCTCTAATACCACGAGCCTCCTCTGTTTGAAGCCCAGGGGTGCGATTTTGCACTTATCATTTCGTTAGTTAACGAAAATTTTCTCCATTCGGAGAGCTGTTCGGCATGACAATCGGATTTTCCGATCCTGGTTCGTTAAAAACCAACCTATTACTAAAGCCGCCATTTTCCGAATCTTGTCAGTTCTTGAGTTTTTGATAATATCTAAATTTACTGCCTTGGAGTCTAATTTCGTAAGATAAAAAATAGTTTTGATTACTTGAAAGCTAAGCCATGATATATATATATATATATATATATATATATATATATATATATATATATATATCATACCGTAAGTAATCAACAGATGCCAAAATATTCAAGAAAATCATGAAAACATGGAACCTCCAAATAGGCAACGAAAATACGAAACTCGTAAAAAAATCCTTCAAATTAAACAAGGTAAGCTAAAATAAAAAAATAATATCTATGTCATATTATTACGAAACCTGTATACTTTAGTTATTAATGAATCATTATTTTTAATTCAGTGAATTCTTTCCTGATTTGATCATTTTGTTAGAAGTACGGGTAAACATAAAACGCTATCCTCAAAATGTACTTGTTTTGAAGAAATATTTAATAAAGTTGTGAATATTCTGTTTAAATATTAATTAAATTATTTACTATATGGTGCAAAATTCTATATTACGAATTTTATTTTTAAAAGAAAAGGGGGATCTATGGTAATATCTGTTCTAATCCAGCACCGCGGGTGTTATGCAACCACATAAACATCATACATCTATCCGCCTTTGAAACGAGGTGCGCCTTCCACAGAAAAATAATATAATAATATAAACAAAATGCGTTCATAGGGAGAACAAAGCGTTTTAAACTTAGAGTAAGAATAAAAATCTTACTCTAGGTTGTAAATGCCCGTTGTTACTGGGGAATTGCTCTCCCTATTTGAGGAATACGGCAGTATTTTATTTAATTTTGGTCTCTCGTAACCTAACCTATCTTTTTTAGTTCACAAATACCCAGTAAACAAGGAAGTGGAACAGCTGATGGATCACTTGCCGAAACATAAGTGGTTTAATAATGGTGTATTTAAGTATTGCAAAATTGAACATAAATTCCAGTAACTAGGAACCAATTTAAGAATAATATTTTCTATTGATGGAAAGACTAAAGAAGCAATAAGAGCAGTTGAATCTAGATTATCATAATGGTGATACCTGAGACTGCTGCAGGTAGGCATGAATTTGTATATTTTAGCAAATAGAATGTACTTGCTTAAATTATATTGCATTGTCTATGTCGAGGTCTATGAATAACTGGTAAACAAAAGTATTCCTTAACAGGTATTATCAAAGAAAATTTATAGCGTAGCTATTATTTTCTTAGGTATTATATATTTTCACTGTTGAGGGCGAAATGAAATAATCTTTGATTTTCTTTAAAAGAACTACAGTTGGAATTATATAATGTTATAATTATTAGAGAAGGGAAATAATTAGTTATATTATATTACGCAGTATGTGGTGTATGGCACATTTATTAATTATAGCAATATTTTTACAGCATTTGCAGAATATGACACTAAAAAGAAGGGAATGATACAAGAAATGATATCCAGTATTTGATACAGTATTTTCATTTACTTTTCACATACTAAGTCAATATAAGGAAGAACAATCACCGAAGCACAATTACAAATTCCTCGATAAGCTGTTTTGTTGATTCAAATTTGAACTCCACCATTTTGATTGTAGAAGATATATACCTGTGTAAGTATTAATTGTGATTATTTTGTTTTTTTTTTATAAAGAAACTTACTATAATATTAGACTTAAACAGGCTAAGTTAGTATAATTCATAAGCTTATGTTTAGCAAAATCTACTGCAAAACATACCTATGAGTTCGTTATTATAACAAATCTTCAGTTCACAGTATCAAACAGAATTTAACACTTAAAACCTTGTTTGATTTAACTAATGGTTTTTGCAGTGATATTCTGTCGGAAAACAGCAGCAAGATAATGCATAGCAACTCAACTGATGAATGTTGCACTTATTTTTTTATTACGTCATTCATTAAACTTTGTGCTAGACACCTCGTTATGTTTTATATGTTCGAATTTCTTACAGTGTGACACAAATATGTTTGAAGTGGGTGTTTTTCCTTGGGTTTTGCTAATTGCCATTTTTAATGTGTATTTTTAAATTAGTCTTTTGTTCAAATCTATGAATAGCTTTTGAAGTTTCACATCACAATAAAAAAATTCTATTTAAAAAAATAACTAATATATGACTTAATAAGTTCATTATGTTTAATAGAATTTATTTGTTTATTCTTATGTAAAATTGTACAGGGTGCCTGGTTATATTTTAAACGGTACCCTAGAGGCCTTATTCTATGAGTTATCAAAAAACTTTAAATACAAATGTATTTGGGTTTGAACGGAATCATCATTCTTGCCGATTATAAATATAATAGGTTTAAACTTTATCTCTAAAGATAACAGAGAAATTTTAGAAAAACCCTGCCATAAGAGGCAATGTGTAAGAGAGAGATGGAGAAAGCTCCAACATAGTGGAGTCAGTGGGAATACATTGCTTCTTATGATAGGGTTTTTCTTAAATTTCTTGATTATCTTTAGAGATAAAGGTCTTAAACCTAGTCTATTGTTAATAATCAGCAAGAAGAGACCATTTGAGGTGGTTCGATGTATTTGGCCCTAAACTTCACTTGCCCAAACCTACATTACACATAACCGTCACTGGCGCTAACAGTCGAAATCCCGAGACATTGGAGTGCATGGAATTCGTCGTTGGGCGTAAACGTCGAAATACATAAACATGCACGCCAATGACGTAAGAAACTTCTGTCACTGTTGCCAAAGTGCATTATTGTTCAAATGAAGTACATATTTCCGACAATAAAGGGAGAACTGCACGCAAAAAGTGAAAAACCAGCGACAAGGTCTAGTCAAGTTCAAAGTAAGATGAAAAGGTACCTACGTATTAGAGAAAACCTCCTGCACGTCCGACCTCAAAAAAATGTGTTATGTATAGGCAATTTAAATTACATTTCGTTTAAAAATGGGTTCAAAAGGGTTCACGCACTGCAGAAATACAAAGACATGAGTACGATTTACCATTTCAAATTTTGCAGTTACGTAGACAAAGGATCAATGCAAGGCGGTAAAGAGCCATTTTGTGGAAAAAAAATTATATGCGACGGCATTTGCGTCAAAAAGTGGTCAAAAAATGGTCGAAAATGGACAAATCTACTTCTATTTTATAATTCTATATTTGATTTTTTCATAAAAATTCGCCTTTAGCGCCCAACTATATATATTTCCCTATTAAAATCACATTGAAGCTAATACATATCTCTTATAGTTTTAACATAATATTGCAGCGGCGGAAGGCTTGCAAATGATCCATAATACTGGGTGCAGTTCCCCCTTACTATTCCTGAATAATAAGTTTTAAATATTTTCAAAGAATTACCTAGTTTATAAAAATAGCAAATAGCTACGTATAAAATAAGTTTTACTAAGATGAAAAATGCCTGCAAATTGTTAGTTGGTTCGGTTGTGAAACATGCAGAAATAATATGCAAGCTTTTACTGTATTCCTGATATGTCCTGAATCTCAGTTTTTAGCCCATTTAAATGCAATTTCAAGAACGAGATTACTAGAAAGTTAGATTCAGCAATTTATATTAGGACAGCAGAAAGTATATTGTAATGTACAAATTTCATATTGGTAAGCCACCTAGATTCTTTTTTTGCGTATATCTATTTTCTTAAATGTTCCTCTTCGGATTTTCTACAATATATGTATATAGTGCACACTAAATGTTAGTTAAAAGAAAAACCTCGTCAAAAACATTTGTATTTGGTTGATAACATGATTATGATATATAGTTGTGTTTCCATTTTTAGGAAAACCAAGTAAATTTATGGATGTATCATCCACAGTGGGCTCCATCTTGGCAAATCAGGGTATGAATCTCAGGCAACAATAAAAAATGAAAATCAGCTTTGCATATAAAGTTATGAGTAGACAGACAAAGCAGTGAGGAATGGTTCCATGGTCCATCTGAGAATAAATATAGAACTGCTGAGTTAATTCATATGTCACAATAATTAGATATTTTAATAATGAGGCATTTTTCCTTTTCAAAATATTTTCTTCTTATAAAGATAACTTTTAGAAAAATTTGTTAGAGTGGGTAGCAAAATAAAGTGCTTTGAAGATTTATTTCACATGAAAAGATCCATATACTTATCATTTTTAAAAAGATAACTATTACTCTCATATAGGGCTGTGCTTACCCTAGACTTGGCCTGGGACAAATTTATTTGGGTCAGTATTTTCAAAAAAGGCAACCTATTTTATTAATGTCTACAACATTTTAAACACTTGTGTCTTCGATGTTGGAATACCCCTCGTTTAAAAAATACATTATTTATACACTGAACGAAAGCATCTTGAAGAGTTGATACTGTTGAAGACTTGGGAGTGCTATTGAATTCCAAATTTACTTTTGCCAAACACATAGATAATATCACGAATAGGGCAATAAAACTATTAGGCTTTATTTTAAGATGCCTTTGACCTTTCAGCAATGTGTATGTTCTAAAAGAGTATTTTGTACTGTGCCATCTGAACTTGTGTAATTTATTTAAAATTCTTAACAATTTTATTAAGTCACCTTCTCTCTTATGTAAAATAAACTTTCATGTTTCTGTCAGATCAACAAGACAGCAGCGATTATTTCAGACTAAGTTCCACAGAATTTGATAGGTTGCACTTTGATTTTGTAATTTGTTAAGTCTAAAAATATTAATGGCTATTTTCTGTTCACATATTTTTATTTATTTGAAAAAAGCAAACATTGTTTCTTACAAAAACAGAAAAAAATACACAAACAAAAAGGAAGTGTTATGATAACTAAAATCATTTAAATTTTTCTCTACACTCTACAAGGTGTAACAGTTTAATTTTGTTATAAGTGCATTTCATTGTATGATTAATTTAATATTATAATCTACTACTTTAGTATTAAGTTTAGTGATTAATATGTACGCCTTGTTGGTTTGATTTACTTAGATATTAGTAGTTTTCTTATTAGAAGCGGTTACATTGTTCATATTTAAGCGAAATATAAATTCAACACCTTTTGCAGCAAATTTCGGTACAGACAGTGTCACCTCTCGATAAGTAGTTAATTTTGTACCTATATCTGAACTCAAGATATAAAGGAATAATTTTCAGTAAATGGTATAAGTTTAGCGTTCGTTCATAGATGTCGCCAAAAAAAATCAGCTCAAATATAATTGTTGGATTTATTTAATTTTGCCGAATTTAATAATTATATACTGTATAAGAAAAACTTCAAATAGAACTTTAGACAAACTATTTATTTCCCATATATTTTACAGAGTAGATATAAATTAAATTTTATTAATTTTGAAAACCTGTTTTCGAGTCCTTTATACAAGTCTTGGGATTTTCGTTTTCTTTGGCTAGATATGCTGCATTTTTAGATTCGAGCGTGTATTTTGTATAACTCTTCTGTCGCTGTAAAAAAAAACCAAATCATTAGTACCCCAATAAATTCTGTGATATAAAGTTGATATTATGTATTAATATTGAACTGTAAATACTTGTATAAAAAAAGGTTGCCTTGATAAATATTTCTTTAGATATACATAGGATTATTTTTAGACTATAGATACTATATATACACCACTTCATACTTTCTCTTAAATCTACATTTTATTATTCGTGTTTCCTTTTGCTGTGAATATGTAACATATAAAGGAATTTTCATTTAAGTTAGACATAAATAACCCAAAGGTATTCCTCGATTCAATATTAATATTCTTACCTTTTTTTTTTTCAGAGACTATATAAACGACAGCCTTCTTATAATTTCTATCAATGTTTGATGTTCCGAAATTCAGATCGACTTTTGTTTTGTCCATAGTTGCATAATTACTTGGAGCCTATTCTAAACTGAAATTTCGTTACGTCTGCGTCTGATGCATTTCCTAAAATAAATAGTTAATAATTGTGTGAATAAATTCCTGTTTTATGGTTAAATAATGAGTTTATACAGTTGGGAAAATTCTATTAAATTAAACTCAACTTACGTTTCATTTTTATGGCATTTAACTACTCCTGCATTAGCACATCATTTTTTTTTTGACTCTTTGGTACTTTACTCCGGACTAATATTTGACTTTTCTGAGTGGTCCTTTTCCATTAGTACTAGAGTAATTAATTAAATATTATTTGTTTATTTACATTTCCATTTCGCCTTGGCGTTGCTTTTAAATTTCAGGTTAGTTGTTTCTGTCAATGTTATTATTGCGTCGTCTCGGAACTTTTCAGATCTATTCGGCTAAGACTTTCATATTAACTTATTCTCGAAACCCTCCATCCGGTACTTCCTCATATCAAGAGCGCAGGCATCTTTTTCGCTGTTGCCAAGTGTATTCCTGCATTATTTCCTGTATCTTTCTCAACCAATGGAGAGTCGTTTTTCTTGTCTAACATGTTAATCATATCCTTGTTTTATTCCGTCTATGTGCTCTTTTGGCAAGGTTGTTAGCACCTGACATATTCTAGCCAATGGTATTCCGCCACCTTAGTTAACCAAAGTTCTAGATAGAAAGGAAGCTGGGGAACACATTTTTCACTTTTCTGGTCACCTGCAGATAAACCACAGGTCTTCAGCGCGGGTCTGAGGAAACAATCCAGGAAAATCTTGGAAATCCGTTAGCGGGATTTTTCCTCAACACCGCATTAGTTTTTCGGGCACATTATAGTTTGCACTGTGAGTGTTATTCTTCGTGCTAGAAAATCTCTCTAAGAGAGGATTTGACCTGAAGATTGGACCAGACCGCCATTTTCCATGCCCTTGTACTTGGCATGTGAAACCACTTTTTGACTAGAACTGAGTGACCCTATTGGATAGGTAATTTGCTTTAATATCATTTATCCTGAAAAGGGGATATTTTTTTTTTCTGAAATTTTGCATGATTTTCAATTTCGTAATTTGGTAACTTTTCTCATTTTTTTTTTGGAATTAACTTTTGCTCGGGTGAGACGATTATTTTTTTGATGCAACAGGGGCTAGTTTTTATATATTTTTTTTGAAATCTTAAATATTAAATGCAAGTGTAACTAACGAACTCATACGAAGACACATTTTTAGTTTGAATTTCATCGAACATCTTTTACCTCAGTAATTTGATTAATTTCCTATTATATTAACCATATTTTATGGATCGCAAATTGGCTCTATTTTATTTTAAAATATAACCACAATATTTAAGCAGCTTGCATAGTGTGATTTGATTACTGCATTCGTTCTTTTTAATAGATAATAAACAGATTAATAAATGGCTTGCAGAGGTTTTCAGTAACAATTAAGTATGACGTAAATTGCTTTTCTTTTATTTTATGGTATTTTTTTTTTGCATTTTGATTTGCCGCTGGAAAATAATTATTTAAATAAAATCCTTTTTTTTTAAGCTGGTTATATTAAAATTTAAGTATATTCCTTAAGGCAAAGCTTCCCAGAGGCGAATCCCATACCCTGTGTCTGTGAAGTCAAAGCCAAACTTATTCTTAATTACCTAATCACAAAAATATATTTATGTAATGAGTGTTTTGTTTTACTATCTCTATTCGTTTGGTGACTAAAATTTTCCAGATGGAATATAATATTATTTTCCAATTTTAGGTGCATTTTTTGAAGTTGGTTTTATTTTTTTATACATTTTTTTATTTCATCCTTTTTAGTTTTATTTATATGAGTTATATTTTAAAAGTCATATTTAACAAATAACCATATATAATATCTGTGTAAATTCCTGATAAAATGGTGAACGCTTTTTTTACGATGAATAAATATTTAATATAGCATCATACTTTTTTACAATATGCTAGCTGTGGGACCATTCGGGCAATATCCCGAATATTCCCTGAAAAGTTCATCGAAATTGTTGAAACCATCGCAGAGTAATCGTTGTACATACATAAAAAAATGCATAGGGTGAAATTGTTAACCTCCTTTTTTCAAGTCTGTTAAAAGTTGCATTAATATTTGTGACATGGCAAGCTAAACAAAATAAAGGAAATGCCTGTGGATCAACCATTTTTTGTCCAACTGAAAATATTTAAAACTGACATTCATAGAATTTAAAGTTTTATCGGAATGTAAAAATGCATAGATAGCACAATTTCTGATATATTTATAACATGTGTAAGATAAAGCTGGAATATACTTCCACAATTAAGCATTTAGTTTGATCGTTTTTTTTGAAATTATTTAAATATAATATGTAGTTTTTTCGTTTTCTTTTTAAAATTCAAATAGCATAAGTTCACCATGGTTATTTTTCGAAGTGGTGCCATATCTATTTCCTTCATTTCTTTTTTTTTAATAAGTCTACATGTTTTTGAAAGTAATTAGGAATTTTCTTTATTTTTAGTATGCCCAAGGATGACCATTATGTAATAAGATCACCAACAAGATGTAAGCTCTAGAAAGTAAGAAAATTATATAATCTTGGACTGTGTCATTGGTTAAAATCTGGCCTTCTTACCAACTACACCGATTTAGTTATTGCCAGGGGCGAGGCAAGTGAAAATAACTGATTACATCATAAGAAGATAATATTTGCTGTATTATGTTTTAAATAAAATTCATGTTTAATATAATCTTAGGTTTAGATTTATTCTGAAAATAAGCTATATAAGGACTCATTCACCATTTTGTGAAGTAGCTTTTATTTATGCATTTACAATGTGTCGGTCTTATTTATGAATAGACTTTTACTTCTTAAAACTTTTTATTTCTTTAAACTTTTTATTGCTTTATTTCCTAGCCGTAATAGTACACTCAAATAATCTATGCTAATTTAATTAAAATTTGGATGATTAATTGATGTAATTGAATAAATTAGTTTTCTTTACATTAAGAGTAAGTTTAAAATTATCCAAAAACCATTTAACCTTATTTATGTCCTGAATTAATAAATCCTACACTTCTTCCCATGTATTACTGGAGAAAATCAAAATGGAGTCACCAGCATAGGCAACCACTTTACCCCCTTGTGCCAAGATTACAAAGAGTGTTGATATATATGTTTAAAAGCACAGGACTCAGCACTGCACCTTATGGTTCTCCAAATTTGATTTCTTTAGGCTGACTCAAAGCTTCTACTTTAACATAATTAGGTACATTTTGAAAACATTCAACATGGATCTTCCACATCATATAGCTATCCACAATGTCCAGTAGCATAGCCTCAGGGATTGTGGCAAATGCCTCACAATAATTAGAAACTTACACAGATGTATAACTTTTACAAATATTTGTGATTAAATACACCAAATGATTTAAAATATATCATTTTTTAAAATATAGCTATTATTATTACATCCAGGGTTAGGCTAACTCCAGACTGGACTCAGAAAAAATTCATACAAACTCTTTACATAAACTTAACTAAAGTTATCATAGCAAAAATACAGTTGTCAGTATTTTAAAAACGAGACAATCTATCTTGATAATCTTTTCAGAATTTGAAAAAACACCCAGTATACATAGAAAATAATGGATTCAACAAAAAATTTATGCAAAAGTATGCAATCATAAAACGATTACTTCATTTTGAAGTATTCAAGATTTTTGTATAATTATATAATATGATTTGTTCTTAAATTCCAATGGGATTTGGTTATATATCCTTGGCACAATATACTATGAGTTTATATCGACAAATATTGACATTATGCCAAAGTCGGTTGAATAAGACATTGTTTAAACTAGATTTTTCTCAATTAAAAATTATTTTACTTAGTCGGACATTAAACAAAGCACTACAGGTATTATAAGGGATAATGCTTTTAGTCAATGTCTATCCCTCTTGAAACACTGTCTCAACCTTAGGTATTATTAGCCTTATAATATGATACCTTATATTTACAGCTGATAATTGTGGAATCTATATATAAAGCTATTGTAGGATACCTTTTTACTGGTTTGGAACTATTTATTTATAAAACTTAACATTTACTTGAAGGTAGGTTCTAAAAGATACACCATAATTTTTTTTAACAATACGCAGTCTTATAAGTTTGGCGGCCAGTTCCCAACATATGGTAAAGTCAACGATAAGATATTTCTAGGAAATTCTATAAGATTAGGCTATAAAAGTTTGTATTTTAAAAGTTAATTGATAAAATAATTTATAAGATATAAACTACTTTATACCAGTTAATAAACCTAACAATCTCAAAAAATAAAAACATGAAATTAATTGAGGATATCTTCGAAAGACTTTTGTTATTTATAATTATATTATGTACCTAACTTTTTCCTAAACTATACTTAGATTTAAAAAACAATTGAAGATGTGATGTGCGATATCTGGCATACTTACTAAATTAACTTATTACTGAATTGTGTATACCAACTCGAGAAAATATATAAATAGGCCATAGTTAATATTTTTAAAATATGGGAAAAAATTATTCAAATTTCTAAACTTTAGCTATATATCTTTAATCAATATACAAAATATGTGATACACTTTACAGCAATAAAAACATTTATTCAACATAGAATTAAAAGTAAAGTTGACGCTACATTTATCATATGGTGCATCTTTTTTAATTCTCAAACAAACAAACAAACAAAAGTATGCTTTATTGCCGCAGAAAAATTTTACAATTTTATGGACAAAGCAAAATATACCTAAAAATAAGACATATCAAAACATTAATCGAAAATAATTTCGACAGGTCAGTGCTTTTTTTTTTAAAATGTAAATTATCAATTTACCAAATCGTAAAACACACGTTAGAATATAACATAACATTGCAAACAGTAAATGAATCATGATAACCTTATAAAAGTAAACAAACACACATGTACGAGGTGAATAATTTCGATGACATTGAAATCAAAATTGCAACTATGCGACCTTAAACTCTATGTTATTATAGTTATACAAATAATTGTGATGTTAAACAGAAGGTATATTGAACTAGTGTAGAATGTAGTATACAAAAATAATTAAATTGTTTTTAATCCAATACCTAACAAAAATAATTTCCTTATATAATGATTTACAAAATTCTATGCTACGAGTTAGGACATGACTCACAAAAGATTTAAGTAAACAAGCGAGTTTAGTGACAATTTAAAGAGACTTACTCACTGAAAAAAAAATTATTAACGCTGTAAAATGGTCTCTCAATGAGGTATGCTTTGGTGTTTTTTCGAAATTGTGCAAGCATAGGGATAGATTTTAAATGTACTGGCAGATTGTTGTAAAGTTTTATGGCGTTGTAAATAATTGATTTTTTTATTAATTCTGTGGAAAGAATGGGAAGATAAATATCATGCAGAGTTTCTGGTAGGGTATACATGTTGTGGCCTTTCTGGGAGGGTGTTTATATGTTTTCTCAGCAAACATACCCTTTTCAAAATAAATAATGCAGGAAGTGTTAATATTTCATGTTTTTTGAAATAGTATTGGCAGTGAGCTCTATTATTTAGACCAAACAAATAACGAATGGCTCTCTTTTGAAGCATAAAAATACTACGAAATTGCTCGGTGGTACAGCAGCCCCAAAAGGGAAGGCCATAGCGGAGGTGGGATTCAAATAAAGAGAAATAAGTAAGTCTGGCAGAAGGAACGTCTAGTTCTTTTGAAACTGATCGAATGGCGAAGCAGGCGGTAGAAAGTTTTTTAGTTAAGGTGTCAATATGATTAGACCATTTTAGGTTGTTATTTATATTTAAACCCAGGAATTTAACCGACTCTACGTATTCAATATTGCTGTTATGTACCTGAAGTGGTTGTAAAGTTCCCTTATAAGATAACGCCACCGTTTTATCGACGTTAAAACAAAGCATATTGGAATCGGACCAAGCCTTAATTATAACCAAGTCTTTGGAGATACTAGAGTGTAAAGACGTTGTATCAAAATCACTCCATGTTATGCTTGTGTCATCAGCAAAAAGGGAGATTCTTCCATTAATTTTAAGGTTCGTGATATCATTAATGTATAACAAAAAAAGAATAGGTCCCAAGACTGAACCTTGAGGGACTCCACTTGTAATCAACTTACAATCAGAATCGGAACCATTAGCCCTTACAAGTTGTTGCCTTTTCCCAAGATAAGATTTGAACCAATTTAAAGAAGTACCACGAATTCCATAAAAATTTAGTTTGTTTATCAGAATTTCATGACTAACACAATCAAAGGCTTTCGCATAGTCACAAAAAACTGAGGCAGTTGGGTGGTTGTTATTGAGAGATAAGTAGACGGCTCTAAGCAACGTGAACATGGCGTCACTGGTGCACTTGTTGGGTAGAAATCCGAACTGCTCCGGGGATATTATCTGATGTTTCAGGAGAAATGGCATAAGACGATTCTTCAGTAGCCTTTTGATGATTTTTGATAGCACTGGTAGTAGTGCAATTGGGCGATAATTGCAAGAGTTAGTTTTTTTTAACTTGGCGAGATACTAGAGGTAACATTTTTGCTTACATTAATAAAATAATCATTTAGATCATTAGCCCCTGGCAAGAACTGAGTCACAGGGTTTGATTTGTTTCTGAGGTTATTGATGAAGGACCAGGTTTCCTTTGAAACGTTATTAGTCTTTGTTAGACGTTTTCGGTAGTGTAATTTTTTTGCTGACATAATAAGAGTAGTGTAGATCCTCCTATAATTAGAGATATAGTCGAGAATAAGAAAGGAGTCGGTGAATTTTTTTATATATGAGAGCGAGCGCATATTTTTAGCAGAAATTCGTATTCCTTTCGTGGTCCACGGTTTATGCCGCTTAGGTTTGATATTCTTAAGCGGGAAGGCCTTGTTAAAAGCACTTAAAGTTTTATTTAAAAAAGTTCTGAAGTTTGTGTTGACATTATCAGATTCAAAATTCCAATTGATGTTAAAGCAAATATTATGAAATACTGAGAAATTTGCGGCCGAGAAAATTCTGCCCCGATGGCGAGATCTTGGTAAGGGCCTAATAGGTAAACTAATCCTGGAAATTACCGCCTCGTGGTCGGAAAGACCTGAGTTATAGACCTGTGATTGCACCTCTGATGGAGAAAAATCAGACGCCATGTAATCGATGATAGAAGAAGAGTTTTTTGAAATTCTAGTTGGCGAGCATACATGCATTGAAAGACCGAAAGAGTCGAATATAGGAATTAGATATTTCTGGATGGCACAAACAGTAGCATAGTCAATATTAAAGTCCCCGCATAGAATTTTTTTACCTTTAATCGGTAGACTGTCTAGCAAACTTACCAGGCTATTTAAAAATGATTGTACATCAGAGTTTGGTGATCTAAAAATACAAATTACATAAAGATCAAGGTTTTGATTATATACCATAGAGAATTCAAAAGAGCTATCCGCTGACAAATGATCATATTTAGATACCGACATGAAATCTCCATTTAGGGATAGAATCAGTGTTCTCAAACTACACACTTTCTCAGCAACAGTAATTATAAATGAACCGCTTTATGTGAATGCTTGTCAGTAAATTTAAAGGTGCAGAATTTGAAGCTTCCATATAATAAAGATGCCCAATTATTACATTGATGGAATGGGCTATAATTGGGGCTATATGACACTCGGATCAATACACGTAACTAAAGTCTTTTCTTTCTTTCCATGCAAACAGGGCAACAAAGAGTACTGAAGTATGACTATAATATACACGTCACTAATATCTGCAATGCACATATGAGCAGAACTAACTTCCTAAGCCTTGTCTACGATACCTATATGAAACATCAAGAAGACTTGCATTGGTCCTAAAACAAATTACAATTAATAATAAAGTACCTGCATGAATAACAAGCTTAGGCAAAATCATTAACAATCTTATAAAACACTAATCAATATGTGACTGATAAAAGCTGATTTTTAGATAGGTACTTGCTTAGGATCAGGATAAAAAATGAAACACTAAAAAAAGTTGAAATTGTGTGTCTCAAAAAGCTCACAAAACAAATTAGTTAAAAGATATATGTTCAAGCTTCAAGGCTTTTGTGGATTTTTATATAATCTTTTGAGTAAAACTTTATTTTATCTTTAGGTAGGGAACAACATCCACATTAATAACAGATGGGGACTCAATCCTATATTCTAACAAATAAGATTATCTTACATACCCAGTTTAAAAGTAGAAGGTTTAAAATCATCTGAATGCAAACAAGTAATAACCTCTTCCTGGGCTTTCCAACAATTTTTTTTCAATATTCAATCTCCATTATTCCATTAAATAGAAATTATCTTGTGATACACAAATACTTTAGAATAAACAAAAAAAAAACAGTCAAAATATTTTCCCTTCAAAGTTAGAATGCAGGCAAATACGCTAACATCATTTTTTCATGGTGTGGTTTTGATTAACAATGAATAAACAATATATTTATTTTTATCAATAAAACTTGACAACACAGCAGGCCGATTTAAAGAATTTTTAGCCAGTAGCGTAGCTCGCCAATTCGCTATTTAAAGTGTCGGGCTAGCGCCGCATTCCACACATTCCAATCTGTCGGGATTTCGACTGTTAGGGCCAGTGAAGTTTCGGTCCACTAACTGTTTGGGCTGGTGTAGTTTAGGGGAAAATACGCACTACCTTTGAGGTGTATCTATTATACAGGGTGTGCCTTTTAAAATAACGAAGTCGATGCCCATTTGCTAAATTTCCGATTACCTTTTGTTTGTTTTTCTTGTAAATTGCCCAAACCTAAACAAATTTATATTTAAAGTTTTTTGATAACTCATAATAAAGTCTGTAGGGTACCGCTTAAAATATAACCAGACATCCTGTACATAAAATCTGTATAAAATATCAGATTAAAAATTAAAAAAAAAACTACATATATATACATAAAGGAAAAAAAGTGAACCAAACTTAATTTTAGAGAAAAAATTATACATCATATACATTATACCTATATAATGAAGAAACCTTATTTTTTGTAAGTTAAGTTTACTGTGTTTACCATTTTTGACCAGAAGAGGTTATTTCAAATCCGTAAAATGTAATTCTGGGATACCTTGTTAGGTACTGGAAGATATTAGGTTGCTAAAAGTACATTTTCTAAGGATATATTAAATATTTATACAGGATGTCCCAAAAATGTGGTATAAGGTTCAGCTGCTGTTTTTTTATTATGGATTATTTTGTTTTATTAAAGAATAAAACATCTTTTTATATGTAATTTGGTAAACTGAAGTTTAATGCCTTAAAAAAGACTATACATAGAATTAAAAAAGGAATTTGTTTTGTTTAAAATTTTAATTTTTAAACTTCAATTTACTTGAAACATCTGTATGTTGCCTTTTTTAATCATATTAAAATTAAGATTACTCAAAGTGAAACTGTATTTTGTAACAAGAAACATTTTTTTCTCGATTTTTTCTTCAGAATAACTTTTTTTATAAGTTCAATTCTGTCTCTATTTTGTAAGATTTAGAGGTGTTCATGGTATCTATTGTTCAGAAAGTCAAGAACTACAACATATACAAAATTTAGGGAATTTTCCTCAAGCTAGTTTTATAAGATTTATGTGTAGTCTTAGTAGCCACCTCGCAATTCACCCATTCTTATAAGCTTTGTTCAGTATAATTTCTAGAATACCACTAGATTGTGACGTATAAATGACGAACGTAAACATGGAAATTTTTGGACAATATTCTGGTCTCAACTGTCTAGCAGGCGCGTAACTAAGGGGAGCATAGGGGAGGTGATGTCTTTTTTTTTTTGGGATATTGCATGGGCAAAAACCAAAAAAGGTCATGCATAGTCCATTTGGTATATAAATGTAATTTATATATGTAATATAAAATATTTACATTTTCCAGGGGAGGCATTTTGGTGAAAAAACCCTTTATATGAAGAAAGTTTTTTGGCATGTGGATTAGTGTGGGTAGAAAAGAACAATATAATATTTCGTTTTGTAATAGTCATTGTGTGTGTATAAACATTTTGAGAAAATGACAAGTGCTTAGATAATACTCTGTGTAACAGATTTCTTGTGGCCTTTTGCATTTTTGAAGCGATAAATCCAAAATATAGTGCTAGGCATTATCGAAAATCACAACTCAATATATAAATTTTGGTTGAAAATTAGTAAACTTAAATTTTGTCTACAAATTTGCATGTATAACTGCGTCTGTCCAGTAGTTTACTATAGGATATCAGTACCTAAAATTAATTAATTAATGTAGGGGTTATGGTTATATTTAATAAAAAAATTTGGTGGAGGTACTATACATGCTGTTGGTTAGAAACAAAAGTATAAAAAGCCATATTTATAGGGATATTCTTCTTACTTTCTTAAGGGGAATATGCTCCTTAAGTATTGCATTTTAACTAAAATTGGAAATATACCTATTTTATCAATAACGAAGTTTTTTAATAGCATATCATTTTGTTTAAAATATCCTTCTTTTACCACTGATTTTTCGAAAAGAAATTTTTTTACAATACTTTTTCTTCTTTTTAGTTATTTCAAGTCACAGTGTGAGTCCTTTGGACCCTTCGTAAAAGAAAATGGCGTGGACTTACGTATCACCAGAATTCAGCAGCAATGGAAACTAATTTCAGCATGTAACAACTTGAACAATAAAAAAATGTCCAATTCTAATATTTTTTTATTTAATGGCAAATATAAAATTGATTTTTACGATAAAATATTGC
This sequence comes from Kuschelorhynchus macadamiae, assembly GCA_030620095.1. Classification (NCBI taxonomy): domain Eukaryota; kingdom Metazoa; phylum Arthropoda; class Insecta; order Coleoptera; family Curculionidae; genus Kuschelorhynchus; species Kuschelorhynchus macadamiae. The sequence goes on from JAUTXW010002782.1 coordinate 851,462, forward strand.
AACTTAAAAGTGTTGCAATATTTTTTTATATAAAAAAATTTAAAGAAGTTCCAGTCAATTTCATAATAATCAAACTGGAAAATTATTTCATTTATATCTTAAAGATTTATGACTACACTTAAATCTAGAAAAACAATTATATTTAGGCATTTTATAGATACAGATTTACAGGGATATAGAGAGTTAGAGATTGATACCATTATGAAATTAGTTACGGGTAGTATTATACATGAATCTTTAATATTTCCAAAAGTTAAGGTATGAAAGTGGAAATATTTATTTTTCAGTTCCAACTATTTCTTTTGGTAGTTACGTAAACTCTCCAAACGTCAATTTTTAGATAATAAAATTACTCTGTTAGGTATAGGATCAACTGTGCAGTAATTTTATTATTTTTAATGCAATGAAAAAAAAATGCACAGTAAATTTTCTCCTTCCCAATCATATGGTAATTCTCAGTATCTCTGAAATATATAGAGAGTGACAAAATATGTATTTTTATTAAATGAATACTCTGTCTATTTTTGACACCTATGAAAAGCTAAAAAATATCTTTCCAAAAAACTTCATGCCAAATTTTCTGATATACCCACCTATGATATTTAAAAAACTAAAATTAATACCGGCCTACAAATGGCCATATTATCTTTGAATATATAAATTTCAGTCACAGGTACAAATAGAGTATTTCTTAAAAGGGCTTCTTTATACAGAGCATTCCATGTAAAAAATTACACTTAATATTTTTTAGTACGAGAAATAATAACAATATTAGAGAAGGATCACTTTAAATGGCACTCAATTTCCCTCATATAGATTGTCACTACAATTTACTGCATATTCAAATAATTTATTAGGCCGTCATTTAGTTTTGTCATACAAGATTCGGACTAAAATTTTACCAGTCTGTCTCTGTTTCTCCCTTGAGTTTTATACAGTTTTATTTCATTAGGCCGCCATTTTGTTTCGCCATATTCGTTTTTTACCAAAATGTTTCCATTCCGTTGAAAACTTAAATTCAACTGGATAAGTAGTTTTTAAGCTATGCTGCGTACAGACAGACTGACAGAAGTGGGAAAACATGGGACGCAAGCACCTAAAATGCAAAGTTCTACAAAAATGTCAAAGGGTCAATTTTTCATTTTTTACTCTCGTAAACTGGTCTAAATGCTGATGGTTGCCCTTCTTCAATAAGGACTTGTATTTATTTTAAACTATATAATTAAATGGTAAAATAAATAAATTTTGTTTGTTTATTTTTCTAATGATACTTTTCTAATGATTTAATAAATCCTATTAGGCATTTTAATAATTTTAACACAGAATAAGTGTGGAACTTATTTTATTTAGACCATATTACATTTTATTAAAAATCGTCTTAAACAATACATAATGGAAAGTTATTATAAAAACATATTTTTATTACCAATTCATTTGATAAATATAGAAAACAAATGTATTAGAAATTAAAGTAGGAAGATTCATTTTGAAAAAATATTTAATTCAGAATAAATATAACAAAATTTTGACTAGTACATATAAAACTAGTCCACTCTAATAAAGATATTTATGCATTTATTACTACAGTACATTGAATTTGTAGACATTAAAGAAAAAAAACTTAAACTCTATCTCACAATATGGCTTACTAAAGTATTCAACAATTGTCTGTTAAATTTATTAGATTTTAATTTAATGTTGATTCTTTAACATCTTAAAATAGTTATTTCCTAGCTAGAAATACCTGACAGTGCCTTTAAGAATATCATATTCTCTAATGTCTCTAAAATATCTGGAAATACCTCCTACAAGTGCAAAAATATTATATTACGCCTTTATAATAAGGTATAATAACATTAAAATCTGTTCTGGAAAAGCACAATATAATATCCACTAAAATGTTCACCTTTTTTCACTGCACTCACATGTAGCGATTAACCCATTCCGGACGAGCCAAAATATACGCGCGCTTTTACGCAGGACGGCGCTGGGAATCCCAGAGTGAGGAACGGCTGCCTTACTGGTACGTCGCGTCGTACGTCATCTGACCTTGGCGCGTGGAAACCTATTTCTGCATCGCGCATGGTCCTCGCGATTAGTTCTTTGTTTACTTTAGACAATCTATACGTTTAAGGTTGGCGAATGGAATGTTCTCGTAACGTTTTTGTTCATTTTGTGGCTTATTTTGTTAATTTGACACGTTTAATTGTGATATTGTTCAGAACATGGATGGAAATTTAACCCAAAGTGAATTAGAATATGAAGCGCGACGAATAATGGATGGAGAATCTGGTAGTGAAGATGACGGCATCAGCAGTGACAATGACTCATTGGATGAGTATTAACCTAGTGAAACTGAAAACTACACTTCTTCGGACGAAGAAGAGTCAAATGACTTGGAAAGAAATTTAGATGGTAATAGTAAAGATGACAATGTCAGTAGTGAAGGTCCACGCTCTAAGAAAATGAAAAAATACCTACATAGTTTAATTGGAAATTTGATAAAGAATTTGTACCAAAAATATTTGAATTCGATGTCTCAAACTCGGGTTTAACTGACAATTCTTTCTTCAATGATAATTCTCATGAACTAAATTTTTTCGCGCACTTTTTTGATGAACCCCTAATGCATTTGATTATTGAAGAAACAAATATTTATGGCAAGAAAAGAAATGAAGAAAATAAAAATGAATTAAAATGGAAGGATGTAGAACTACCAGAGCTTTATGGTTTTTTTGGGCTATGTATTCTTATGGGTGTTGTCGAAAAGCCAACTCTAAAAGATTATTGGTCAACAAATCATATTATAATAACACCATTTTTTTCCTCAGTATTTGCCAGAGATCGTTTTCTAGAGATTCTGTATTCCCTTCATTTTTCTAGTAGCGACAACCCAGAGGATGGCTCTTTGAGGAAAATCAGCCCCATATTGGATCATATAAAAACAAAATTTAGATCCACTTTTTATCCATTTCAAGATTGTGTGTATTGACGAAAGCCTAATTTTATGGAAAGGTCGACTTTCTTTTAAACAATATATCCCTTCGAAGAGGCACAGATTTGGTATTAAACTATTTGAAATTTGTGACGTAGAAAGTGATTACGTCTTGGGCTTTATAGTATATACTGGTTCAACTACCATCTTAGATAAGAAAATGGAAAGTTTGGGAAAGTCTGGACAGATTGTTGATCAAAAATCATATTTTGTATGTAGATAACTGGTACAATAGCCCAGAGCTATTCGAATATTTAGTAAACCAAGAAACGGGGGGTTGTGGAACTGTAAAAGCTACCAGAAAGGTGGGCATGCCACAATTTCGTAAACCATTAAAAAAAGGAGGAGTTGAGAGTGCCTGCACTGAAAACCTGTTAGCTGTGAAATGGCATGATTAAAAATTTGTCCACATGTTAACTTCAGTATCAAAACCATGCCTCAAGGAAACTGAAAAAGTAAATCGAAATGCTGGTGGTCTTGTTTTAAAGCCACAATGTGTTTTAGAATATAATATGAAAATGGGAGCAGTTGACAAAATAGACATGCAAATTAGTTTTGTGGATTGTGCAAGAAAATCGTTAAAATGGTATAAGAAACTATTTTTTCATTTTATGGACTTATGCCTATACAATTCTTATGTATTGTTTCAAGTGGTAACCAAAAACAAACCAACATTTTCGGACTTTCGATTAAAAGTTATCGCTCAAATATTTGAAAAATATCCCATTTCTTTGAAGAAACGGTTTGCCCCAAATAGCGTAGATAATCCAATTCGATTAATCGAGAGACATTTTCCAAGCCCCGTTCCGCAAATTGCTGCTCAAGGATCCAGAACGCAGAGAAGATACCATGTTTGTGCCACAACCCAACGCGAAAAGAAAAAACGTACCGACACCCGCTTCATGTGTAAGGAATGCGATGTTGCATTATGTGTGCACCCTTGTTTTCAAAAATGTCACACTAATAAAAAATATTAAAAAGAAGAAATATGTTAACACTTTTGTGTACTAGTTTATTTTTTACAGAAAATGTATTTTGTTACGAATTTCTTGATTACCGGTTATTTCGTTTTGCTATTTGTTTTATAATGTAATAAAAAATTAATTTAAATAAACGACTTTTATTGACACCTTTTAATATAAATGCCGTACATGTACGTCAGCCGTACTCGTACAGCATCAGTCTTTCTGCGAAAATATTTCCGACGTACATTTACGGCATTCGGTTAAGTCCGATGTGTAATAGGGTAGTATATGTACGGCACCCGGTCAGTAAAAATATAAAAACTCTAAAACCCGTACGGCAGCCGTCCGAAGCTATTGCATAGAAAATCGTACATGTACGGCAGCCGGCCATTAATGTTGGTTATGAGAATCGTACCGGTACGTCAATCGTCCTTAATGGGTTAATTAAAGTCAAATTTAGGTCTCTTGAAATCACCACTTATTTGTTAACTTCTGTTTTATTAGAATATTAGTAGGTATTAGGTACAATAATTATTCGATCACCAATTGATGCCAGCAATGCTGCTGTATCTTCCCTTTTAGAAGTATAACAAACACAGAAGCATTAAGGATCTCCAGGCAGACCTTAGAAGCTTCAGATTTTTAATTCTTCATCACCTTTTAATTATTTCCAAAATAATAAAGTATACTTAATTAGGCCAAATAAACTTGTCGTGTTTTGCTCAACGTCAACAAAATAATTTTAAGGTTAACAGTAACTGTCAAATCGTAATGAAAAACTGGCCTACTTGACGTCAAAAAATATATGCAATTTTCTATTTAAGAAATGGATGCTACTTCCAACCTTTGTCAGTTGTTTCGCTAAATCACGTGATTTAGCGATTCGTTAACTAACGAAATGATAAGTGCAAAATCGCACCCCAGGTTATAGATCGTTATGGGGATGACATTTATTATAAGGCAACATGGTCATACAGAGCTCAAAAAATTTCTGACTCACGTAAATTCAATATAAGTTACTCTAGAGTTAGAGGAAACTATTTAACTTTTATTTTTAGATGTTCTGATGACAAAATTGGGTAACGGTCATTTCGAATACACCGTGTATAGAAAACCACTAATACATACCGACAGATATTTAAATGCAACATCACATCATCACCCAGCACAAATTCAAGCTATGGCCAATACTGTAACATCTAGATCCGTGCGATTAATTGTAATACAGACGAGACAAAACGAACTTAATGTAATATCTGGTGCTTTAAAGGAAAATGGCTACACAAATCGCAATATAGAGAAAGCTATTAATGCACAGGGTTCCCAAACAACGAACACCAAAAATTATTAACCAGGAATGCAACAAGTAGTCTTACCATAATAATATGTAGAAAACACAAATAATACACAAGCCACAAACAACTACAGGTAAACTTCTTGACAACTTAAACAATAAGATTAAATTGGAAAACCACGGAGTATATAGCATTCCGCGCCAGAACTGTGAAAAGTTGTACGTGAGGCAAACTAACAGGCGAATATCAGAAAGAGCAGAAGAACATAGACTCAGCATCAGAAGCAAACAAACAACTTCGGCGCTACTCCTACATCATCAAGAAACCGACCACAAAATAAATTTTGATGGATGTAGGGACATGGCCCCTATACAGCATTATAAGACCAGAATAATCCGAGCAACCAATTTGAAAAACCAGGTGATTTAAATAAAAAGCACGAATCTTTAAAACTACCAACAGATGGATTGACAAACCTAAAATCATAAGAAATCAAGTGGCTTTAGCGTAACAACAACAGCAACATCCAGAAAACATAATAGCCAACCAACGGCTGCTCAGATATAACCTTCGGCCCCGAGTTGGAGTATAAAACAAATCTTCGAAATCACTAGCACTTTTGTCTCTATTCGAACGCGAGAAAGAAAGATTCGAAAATGCGAAATGTGATTTTGGCGAAACGTCATCAAAACGGTTCTTTTCAGAACGACAATAGTGAATAGATGTACAACCGGAATGAAAGCACTTTGTATTTTTCCATCTGTGAAGGATTAAGAATCAACATGAAATCAGGGACGGACATATGGAGGGGGGGATGGGGAGCGTTCTCCCAATATTTTATTCTGTTGGCAAAATCTTATTTAATGTTGGAATTATTTGATTTTTGAAAAAATTGTTAAAAGAATTAAAATAATTTTTTTAAAGTCGAAGGGTTCAGACTTAGAAAACAAAATATGAATATGGAACATTTTTTTTAAGTGTCGGTAATTTTTTTTTAGTTATCGCTGATACTAACTACCTACACAAAAGTGCGTACCATTTTGTTTTAGTTCTAAGTTGGGTACTTCTTACTTGCTCCATTCCCCCCCCCCCAAAATATTTTCTCTTCGGGGCGCCCCTGAATAAAATGAATTACGGTTATCAACAGTAATTTATCAAAATGAAGTAAGTTTGAATATAAAATAACAAGCTACCTCTAAAATTCAAGACGCAAAAATTCGTAATAGCTCACAAGAATATGGTAACAAATAAAGTTTTTGGAATGTAACTTCAGGCATCAAAATGCTATTAACTTAAGTTTTCCTTTTTATTTTCTGCTATTTTTTCTGTAGCATTACAATAGGCTAGCAGTAATAACACTAAATTATTGCAGACTTAAAGAATATGGGAAATAAATCTAATAGTTTTCTTCTTATAGCACAAACTCGAAACGAACTAAAGGCGGCTCTTTTTATCAGAATAGGCGTATATCCCTTTTTTATTGCCTATAGTTCTGCTACGCTACTTATTTTTTTTACTGAGGTCGGTATTATTATCGTTAAGAATATGTCCATAAATTTCGTTTAAGTGCTATTCTAAAAGAAATTTTTGTCCTTTTCTGTATACTCTAGGAGGCGAATTTTTAATTTATAATGTCTAGGTTAACTTTTTGTACCCTTTTTTTCATCTTAAAAATTACAGAATATTTTCTAAAGAAGGCAGCGGGAATCTTTTGCCATTAACAAATAAAACTATATTTCACTTTTCAGTTCAGTTTTTTGCAAAGTTCAATGGTGATGCCACAAGACGAGGTAAAATTTGTAATCTCGTCTCGTCTCGTCTCGACACTCGAGATGAGACAAGCTTAGATTTCGTCTCGTCTCGACTTTTATTGATAGAAACCCTCACCTTATAGATAAATAGATATACTTCGGTCAAAGGATATTATAGCATCAATAAAATTCTTCAAATTTTTTTTTACTAAAAGGTTGCATTGCAAAAATTTACCAAATTTTGGATCGTTTCTAAAACGTCAGTAATTTGTGTTTGCGCAAGGAGCCTCTTACAAAATCGTAACGATTTTATCAAAGAATAAGTCAACACTTTGGCGCTTTAAAAAAGTTATTTGATAACAATAATATATGCAACACCATTTGCTTTCGACTAATAATTGTTATATTTTTGCGTCTTCCTATGCCATCCGTCTAAAGCTTAAAGTAATCTGCTGTAAAAATCATCTTTCTTAGAAAGTAAACTCGTTTGGGCATAGAAAAGCTAAATTCTACTCAATTTTTTTTTCGCGTTTACATAATTTTTCAGGAGGGTCTAATCTTGAAAGACACCAGCTTTCTTAGGTGCTTTCAGCATTTTTTATTAAAACAAAACGTATCACAAATATATGGATCTTCTCTATAGAAACCGATATATTAAGTTTAAATATACAATCCAGTCAGTGGAGCAGCAAAAGGTCCTCGGTGTAATAGTTTTCAAAGTTTTAAAAGCATTTATTAGCCGATTTAAGCACAGATTAAATAAATAATAAAAGAAGGTAATTGCTTAACTTACATGGTTTCAGTTACATTCAAAACACTTTTACCTTCGTTATTCGCCAAAATCTACAGTGTTTATATAAGGTCTATTTTTGAGTTCGCTGTGTCAGATTGAAACCCTTACTTTGCCGGATATGTTTACGCGGTTGAACATAGTCAGAGAGGAATCATTCGTATGAGTTCTTCAAATCGCCCCGTGAGGAGCGATTGAGTGTGCTACGACTCACAGAAAAAAGGCTTCGGGATGTTCTTATATAGACTTATAAAATTCTACATAGTTATTACTCAGTGAATGTGGTTCTTCTTATTCTTAGCGTTTTGAACCGTTGTGTGGTTATAATTTTAAATTAGTCCATGAACATTTTTTTTAAAACATGTGCATAATATATTGTCTTCCCGATGCAGTGGTGAGTACTCCTTTTGTAAATAGATTTATAAACAGTTATGATAGTTATCGTTCTTACTGACTTTGCACTCACAAACCATTACTACATGTTTTTGTATTTAATTTGTAACCTAATTCTAATTTCATATATTTAGTCAATAATGTTCTCACTATTAATTTTGATCTATAACGGTGTTTTGTATTAAGCTACCCTGTTATATATCGTTAAGAAACTATATAACAAGTTTGCCGCCTATACTAGTCATAAAGAAAAATAGTAATAATTAAAATAATACTAATAATAAGACGTCACAACACCTGGGCTGTCCCAGTGTTAAACTACTTTTCTGGAGTCATTACATGGAGTGAAACACATCTTGATGAACCGATAGGCTGACTAGGCGTCTCCTAAGAAAATTTAAAGATCTTCATCAGGAGTCACATCGAACTGTTATATCTACCAAGAAGAAATTGTGAAAGAAGTTTATTTAATCTATAGAGTCTATGTTGAGCTTTAATAATAACATTTATGACTAACTAGTTTCAGCTGGTCGAAATGAACTCTTCTTCATCTGAAACTTATAAAGACCGAAATTTCGTAAAAACAATAAAAAGCTTTTTTCCAGAATGCGAATTTTTAACATTTCGCGTATAAAATTTTGTTACGTTTTCTCGTTATTATAGTTATTTTATGTTAATAAATCTTTATAGGGTGCTCCACTTAAGAAATACAACATCCCATTCTTGCCTGTAAGCTGTTATGTTAACAAAGTTTGATAAATACTTGTGCTAAAAGTTTACATAAAATCCTAAGAACCCATATTTATAATTTTATTTGGGTAAATAGATAAAGCAATTCGTTAGAACTTGCTTATTAGTGGTACGATAGCGCAATTGGTTAGAGTAATGGGCTAGAGATCCAGAGGTGCGGGTTCGATCCGCGCTCGTTCCATAACTTTTGTTATTGATTAAAGATTTTTTTAAAAATATATATTTCCCAGTTTAAAAACAAACTGATAAAATGCTTATATACAGAGATCTTGTTGTGCAACTTCATTCCTGGATTTACATCTAAATTATTTTTCGGAGAATTGTGGTGCAATAAATGATGAGCAAGGTCAAAGGTTTCACCGGACATTTTAAGTATGGAAAAGAGATATCAAGGGAAATGGAGTTGTGAGATTTTGGCCGAGTACTACTGGATTTTTACACGATAGAGTCCACAGGTTGCTTCCAAAAAGTAGTAGTGCCGGTTCGTGGTGAATTATATTGGGAGGTCATCAGAAATAAATATCTTACCTTTAAATTGAGCTTTAAATTCTCTTGAAGTTCAGGTCTACTCTTTGTTCTTTAGAATTGGAAAAATGCTGAATGACACGTTCGTTAAAATGGCACATTCCTCTTATAAACTACTTCTCGATACTTAACATTGCTAAAGCGGATAGTCTATCTTGGCCCATGGTGTTGCGTAGAAAAGTCTTTATTCTATTTAAGATCGAAAAACAACGCTCGCTTTTTACAGTTGTCATTGGCAAAGTACACAGTAAAGTTAATATTTTGACAGTTTCAGAAAACGTATCACTTAGGTTATTATTTATAAAATGTTGAATCAATGAAATAGCTTCAGAACTTACACGAAAATCAGCACGATCATAAACAACTTGTAGTTCAGTTTTTAGTTTTAAATAATTTATACAAGGAAAGTCTTTTTTAACTAAATTTAGAATATTATCTGGAAAATTATTGTTGTAATTTTTAAATAGATCAGTATAAAATAGTTGGCTGATTACTAAATGATCACTGAAACTGAAGCGATGGTGCATTTCAGAAATTATTATGTCAGAGACCTCCAAAGCTACTCGACGTTTAGAATCTTTGTTTTTACGTAGCCGTTTACTAGCATTAGATGAAATTGAAGGCATTTCTGAAGATAGGTCGTTTAGAATTTTATCGCGAACTGCTTGGATGGAACGTTTAAAAGAGTCTATATATTTCCTAACTGATAAAACGTCCATAACACGTTTTTGAAGTTCATTGAAAAGTATTTCACAATGGGGCATTATAAGATGGAAAAAGTTCAACCATCGTAACTTTGCCCAATTAGTTTCTCGGGGGTATTATTAATGCCTAGATTTTCTAATGCATGAAGAATTACGTATTTAAGGTGTGAAGCTGTGGTCCCTAAAGGATTTACAAATTTAACAAATCGTTCATGGACAGTGCCAGACAAAATATACCGTATTATAATAACCATTTGGGTTTTGGTGAAACTGTCAGTTGTTTCGTCTACTTTTTGTTCCTGAGTCACAACCAGCATAGAGTCAACTAGATCATTTTGAATGGATTTAGATGTTCCTTTAAAGACAGTTGCATTTTGCATATAATCTTTAAAAATTGGATCCAACTCCTCAACAAAATTTATAAGCCTTCGAAAAACCCCTGGATTTTCAGAGAAAACCGTTTCATCATGGCCACGTAGTGCCAGCTCGAATGCCCCACAAAATTTTACACAATCTATAATTTTGTTTAAAATATAACGATTTTTTGATGCATTTTCATAAAACTCTCTAAGGGATTTTTCATAAGCTGTGTCTAGGTGAGTGCGAATATCAACACTTCCGACGGTAACATAATTCACCGAACATTTCATGTGATCTGCAGAAAACGCATATTTCTTTATTTTTTCTTTCAAGTGTTTTAAGTCTTTAACACCGGTTTTGCACGATAATGAGTCCCACGAGTCCTTGGAAAACAACAAACAAACATAACAGTAAAATGAGTTAGAGACTTCACAATCACATATCCAGTTAGCTAAATCGTACATACTTTTGCGAAAGTTTCGATGCACCTCTTTATTTTTGTCTTTACTAGTTTGTCATATACTAAGTTCTGGCAAAGAATTCGGTTATTTTCTCAACATTAAGTACGTTAGCACTCTTTAGTTGTTCAATTTTTTGCACTACCGACATTTTATTTCATCTACATTCACAACTCAAGCAAAGAGCAGCTTGAAATTGGTTATTTTTGCAAAATTAAGTTCGTAAGCACTTTTTAGTTGTTTATTTTTTTGCACTAGTCACTGCCAACATTTTATTTCCTCTATATTCTCAACTCACACATGGATCATAAAAATAAAAAAATATATATTAGAAAAAACAGTATATAAATCAATTTCCATCGATTAAAAACGTCCGAAACAATATCGATCGCGCGACCTCTGAACAATTGAACTGCCGCACGAGGACGTGATGCCGCGACTGATCAATCGGATTTTGAGAAGACACCGGCTGATGACCCAAATCGCGATTTCATATTCCATTTGCTATCACGTTCGGCTGCCGCTCGGTAGCTGTGAAATCATCGGGTTCTTTCGTCAAGCTTTCAGGTAATCAGGGCAATTCGGACTGCCAGCCTAGCTTAGTATAGCGTATTTTGTTATGCATAAGGAACGCAACAAGACCATTCGAATCGCCGCCGTGCCGCGCGCTGCTAATAGTGTAGCGTATTTAACTTTTCCCAAGGTTCCCGTTTTATTACAACTATTCGGAGGGACGGTCAAACGAATAATTTATTTTCTGAAATATTTTTTAGGTGTCATTGACCAAATGACCATATGGAAGAACCGCCACTGAAAAGCAGGCTAAGAATAGAAAGATACATGTCTAATACAGCAATGTCAGAAATACGAGCTTTGATCCTTTTTGAAGTAATATTATTGTTAGTCATATATTTGCATTTTTTTTGTATAAGCTTTTTGGCTTATTTATGTCTATTTGAATCGAAAAAAATTGTTTTTGTTGGGAATACAAAAAAAAATGAAATTTGTTTCGCTATTTTTAAAGTCCATGCATATAATGTAAAGAAGATAAAATTTAGTAATTCTTTTTGACGAGCAGTTTAGTTCTTATTTCCAAATTATAGAAATTAAATGATATCAACAAACTCAATATTAATAATGGTAACAATATTAATCCTGGAATAAAAAAAAAAGAGATAAAGCGAAACAAACGCGTAAACTTTGTATTGAATTAGGGCATCTGTCAAACCGATTATTTAATCTTGTTTGCGTAACTCGTGTTATTAAGGGCTCATAAAGCGGGAATTGTTGGGTTAATTATTTTGTTGTGATATTGAATTGTAATTTAGAAATGACAGTTATTAGTTTTTGCCATAAAAAATGAATCAGGCTATATTGTTCAGGTTCTGTCTGAAGCAAATTTAATCGCTAATGATGCATGCGACTTTATGCATTGTGATTAAAATATTATACATATAAGCTATCTTCGAAAGGAAAATTCGCAACTATACAGGGTTACTGGTAATTCGATACATTCCTTTGGAGATGTAATAGGGGAGGAGGTAAGGAGTAAATTTAGCCCTAACATGCATTATCAAAAACTTTATATCGTTTTGAGATATTTCATTTTTTCTTTTTTTTACCGTAGATCTTAATGACTTAAAAAGTTATTTCCCAAAAAATCGACTATATTTTTTTTAACATTTCAACTAGATTACTTTCCCAATACTGGGGCCTTATGTTTGGAGTGAAAAAATTTCGGGAATTATTTAGATCATTTTATCATAGGGAAATTTTAAATAAAAAGTCTTCATTTTTTTTTAGTAGGTATCACAATTTTTTATCGGTTATTTTTACAAAAATCTTCAAGCAATATTTGTGTAAATTGTCTTGAAACTTCCTTATTGCAATAGCTGTCTAACAAGGCACAAACGATATCAAAAGTACTTGATACTATTTTTATTTTTAGATAAACAATAAAAAACGTACTTGGGAAAAAAACATTTAATTTTATTTTTTCCATATTTATTATTAATTTTTACAAATCTTGTTGAAAATGAGATCCATTATTTCGAATAAATGCTAGGCAGCGTCTTCTTATTTCCGTCTTTGTTATTCTAGTTGTCAAGGTATTCCGTAGGTGTTGGGAAGCGTCAGTTATCCTTTGCCTAAGATCTTCTGGGGTATTTACTGGGGTTGCGTAGACCAGCTCTTTCATATGCTCCCAGACATAATAGTCAAGAGGTGTTAAGTCGGGGCTTCGCGCTGGCCAAGGTATAGGGCCTGCCCTTCCAATTCAACGGTTAGGAAAACGTTGATCCAGAAACTGCCGTACTGTCAGCCGATAATGCGCTTGATAACCGTCATTCTGAAATATAATTCGCTGTCTGACGGCGAGAGGAATATCTTCTAGAAGAACCGAAAGGTAATCCCTTAGAAAATTTTCATATATTTCCCCTTTTAGATTGCCTTGAAAAAAGTGTGGTCTTATTAAAAAACGGTCAATGAGCCATCAAATATTTACAGAAAACCTTCCTTGAAAACTAGTTTCCCTTATTACATGGGGATTTTCTTCTGCCCAATAACCTAGGTTGTGGAAGTTTGATATGCCCTCACGATTAAAATTTAACTCATCCGCCCATGGAATGTCTGTTAAGAAACTTACATTTTCTGCATCTGAATTTATCATAAAGCGGCAGAATTCTAATCTCCTTCTAGGATCACCTTCCTCCAAGCCCTGGACAGGGGTATAATGGTAAGGATGGCGTCCAACTCCGCGTATCGTTGACCAAACTTTCCATTTTGATGCTCCTGTTTGCCTCGAGACTGTAGTAATTGAAGTGGTTGGATCGTCCTCAAAATGCCTGAATATTTTTTTCCTTATCATCTGGTTGATATAAGAGGGGGAGCACCGGCATCACTTCTTCTAAGTTTCACGGATTCAGTTTCCGCGATACTTCGGTATGTCTCAGCGAATACACGGACGTTTGGTATGGGGCGGTTAGAGAAGCGACGTTCGTATTCTCGGCGAGCCTCGGCAGCATTTCTATCACAATATCCGTAGAAAAAGATAATGTTTGCATATTCTGCGTTGGTGTACGGGGCTATAGCACTTAAAGCATGATAAACACCACAACGATGAAAAATAAACTTCGTAACTTAACTATTTCGGACTACACTGTCACTGTCAAATTGCATAGCAAATAATTAAACTGATTCTTTATTGTTTCTCAAGCAAAGCCTACTTGTATTTGGAAAATAAAAATAATTCTTTATTTCGAACAACCCTAGTGTATTTATTAAATGGTAACTTAAAAGAAACAACAGTTATCAATGATTTGTTTTCTAATGTTAAAATAGTTTATTTAATTGGTTTCCTGTAGCAATATTACTCGAATTGTCGCAGTGTCGCCAAAAATCAGTAGCAAAAAGAGGCACCGAGTATTATAAATGCATCACGTTTACTCATTTATTTTGGAAACCGTCAAGCATTTGTGGTATGATTTGTACCTTGTTAGACAGCTATTGCAATAAGGAAGTTTCAAGAAAATTTGCACAAATATTGCTTTAAGAATATTGCTTGAAGACTTTTTATTTAAAATTTTCTTATGATCTAAAGAATTCCCGAAATTTTTTCACTCCAAACATAAGGCCCCAGTATTGGGAAAGTAATCCAGTTGAAATGTTAAAAAAATATATAGTCGATTTTTTGAGAAATAACTTTTAAGTCGTTAAGATCTACATTAAAAAAAAAGAAAAAATGAAATATCTCAATCTTATAATGCATGTTAGGGTTAAATTTACTCCTTACCTCCTCCCCTATCACATCTCCAAAGGAATGTATCGAATTACCCTGTATAATAAGGCTGTTGTACCTCTCAGGTAGTAAAATAGCGCCTCCGGTCGTCAGGGCAGAACAGTTTAAAATGCACTCCTAGGCAATAAATTCCGGACAGTTGAATTTACAATTAAATCTGATAATGGATAACTTCTTCATTTTTTAACGGATTTTAATTATTTTTTTGCCATAATTTAAGCGAATTATTAAGGTTAATTTTGCATTTGTGTATTTTTAAGATCATGTTCTCGTATGCTATGATGTATCAGGAGAAACAAAATGTTGTTTTTATGCACTAATTTCAAATCATCCTATGTAATAATTGGGTAGTTGAATTATGTCGCACTTTATCTTAGCAACAAGGTTCGTTAATTCTTGACATCTTGTTTTTTCATTTTCATCTTTATAATTGTCATTGTTTAGGATATATAGAGTTTTAAATAAACCGCTGACAATACTACAGTATTTTCAGTTAATAACCCTTCATTGTTGATTATAATCTAGAAGGCTGTACATTTTTTTTCCTAGCAACTAGAGCAAATTTTATTTATTTCTTATTGTGGTCAGTTTTTACATTAAGTGTTTTCATCATGCTCCGGTTTCACTAACCGCTGCGCTGGTCTGAAACGTTTAGCTCTGGTCTGTTAGATAATGACGACTGCGTCATGTGTAGAGCATGGTGAGAACATTTGGTTGCCGATTTCAAGTGACAGCTAAAGTAAATGATTAATTGTGTTTTGATTTTGCAAAAAAATAGTAACAAATATAGAGAAACAATTAGCAATTTATGTGTAAAAGTTTATTTTTTTAATAGCAAACCTGTAACAAGCAATTTGGATTTTTCATGAAACTTTTAACACCAACCTTAAAATACGCAAGAACCCAAATAATATCAAACACAAAACCAGAGATAACACTAGAATTAATGATAAAAATAAATAATTTTGCTGTTTCCAATTCCATCCGCTATATTTTGTTGGTTTCTGGAACCGCGATCGGGACCATATCCACGACATGGTTAGGAGTTTGACAGACCAGTTATCGAACCATTCAGCTACTTATATCGTGAATTCTTACGGTTCGAAGAGGTCAGCTGAATCGGAGCATGGTGAAAACTTCAATTGTAAAGGTGTTTTAAATTTGCTCCTTTTAATTTCAATTTAAACATCAGAGTTGAACAGGTAGTGAAACCAGTAGTTCTTCGTGATGAATGTCGTAACGTGCGCTTTATTGCCGGAATCTTAAATTTGCCAAAAAATACTATCAGTGATACTCTTAAACTGTTTGATGAAACCGGCTCTGACAATAAATACCTGGCACCTGGCCGAAAGCGATGTACAAGTGAGAGGAAAGATCGTTTTATAAATGTTACTGTCCTACCAGATCGTCGTGTAACTTCAAAGGTTGTGGCACAGCGTCTAGAAAATGATTGCTGTTTCTTCGCGGACAGTTCGCAGACGACTAAAGGAACGTGGCTTATCAAGTATATTAGCACGTCATCGACTGCTAAGATTCGATTTTGCCGGTCAATATCTTGACCGGGTAATAGAGCAGTGGGAAAAAGTGTTATTCTCCAATGAATGAAAATTTAATTTGCGTTCACCAGCGATATGCACAAGCCTGTTTTGCTCAACAAATAACACCTTTTGGAGGCGGTGGTGTAATGGTCTGGGGAGGTATATCTTTACCAACTTATTTAGTAATTTCAGGAAGAGGATCTATTACTGCTCTAAGGTACATTACGGAATGTTTACAAAACCTCGTTGTACCATATGCACAGTTTATAGACCCACACGTCGTTTTGATACAAGACAACGCGCGTTCTCATATTGCTAATATTGACACGGAGTACTTGGACTGCATTTTCCAAAATGTTTAATGTTTTAATTTAAAAATAACACTGACTTTAAAGGAAGAATTGTCAAGACGATATTACCAACCTCATTAGTTTTATTTAAAAATCAGGTTATATCATTGTCTTTTTACAATTGAAATAATCTGTTGTCCAAAATACGACTGAATTTTCCATGTTTAATGTTTTAATTTAAAAATACTGTTAAATTGTCAGCGTTTTATTTAAAAATCTATATCTGATGAAAAAAGGATGCGATAAGTTGTAATAGGTGCAATTGGACGTTTTGGGTCTACTATACTTAAGGAACATCCAAGATGTATAAGTAAACAAGTATAATGAAATTATTTTAAAACAAACCAAAGAACCCGGCTGCCTAACACTAGTATATTTATATAAGAAAAGATAGTATAAAATATACTGAAATAAACGACTCTTTATTTTTATAGATACCCGGTATCCGTATAAGGAAAAAATAAAAATAAAACTACTTCTGCATCCTCCGTATGCTGAAGAAACTATGTAGTTCGGTGTCATCTTTAACGCCGTTAGCCTATTTATTATTTGTATTATAATTTATTCCACTTTTCGGTCTTTACCCATTTTTACCGCCTCTTAAAGCATTTGAGGCCAAAATTTCGTCTCTCAAAATGTTAGTCTTGATGTCTCGTCAGCAAGACACACCTTGAAAAAGTGACAGTTTTCTTTAAAAATTAAAACTATGTGTATTTTTTTTTCAACTTCGATTTTACTGATTTTATTAATTTTACTCACTTTCTTGGCGAAAAAAATAAATAAAGTCTATGTTTTGTTGCAAAAATATGGAGCTTTGGACCTCTCTAATCTCTTTTGTTCCAGATGGTACCGGTGCGCAGATGCAAAGGCTCAAAATCAAGCAAAATAAGTAGTGTAGGATACATTTCGCAAAATTTTCAAAAATTAGCCGTAACACCGCCCGGAGTGAATATAATGAATATAATACGTCGCTAGAAGAAACACAAAAATTTCTTTGGTTTGAGAGACCCGAACGTTCAATAATTGTCTATATATATATATATATATATATATATATATATATATATATATATATATATATATATATGAAAAGACATCTACAATTTTTATATATATATATATATATATATATATATATATATATATATTTATATATATATATATATATATATATATCATGACACAGTTTTAGGTAAAAAGTGTTCTTATCTATATATATATATATATATATATATATATATATATATATATATATATATATATATATACAAAAAATTATTACAAAATTAATAAAATAAGGTTACATACCTCGAAAAATGCCTGTTGTTTATTGTTTATTTATTTATATTTCATTGATAGGTAGCAAGTTAGTAGTTTGCCAGGCAACTCATGACACAGTTTTAGGTAAAAAGTGTTCTTATCGTAGTTCGTTTTTTTGAGGAATTTAAAAACATTTTGTTTGCTATATTTTTTAATTTAAACCTTAGAGTAGAATCAAACATTCACAATGATATACTACATTTTAAAATTAACGGCTTTGACGAAGTTAAAACTATACCAAAATATCAAATTGTGGTATATTTGACTTAAATTATTTATATCTTGTTTGTCATTTACTGCATTTTTTTGTTTTTTTATATGAATCATCTCTTTGATAATTCATTTTTGATACAGGTTATCTTCATCAATGATTTTGGTTTTAGAAAAATTAACTTCGTGATTTGTGCTTTTTTCATGTTTGTGTAATGCAGTGGATGCATTCTTTGTATACTTATGCCCTTTTTCTATTTTCTAAGAGTTGGGTTATCATACCAATATATTTCATAGGGCAGTTTAAACAAGGCTCTCTCTATACGAGATTGGATTATTTATTTTTAGGAATTTTAGTTTTTAATTTTGTAAATAGGGAGACTATCAGGTTCTGGGCTTTATGACACACAATTATGTTATATTTCCTAACAAATGTTTTAATTTTTCAGATAATTGAGATGTGGATGGCATGGCAATGTATTTTTTTTGCGTAATATCTTGTTTTGTTTTTAGACAAACCTACTCGCGTGATATAGACAAGTCCATCACAACGTCGCTTTGTTTACTTAGTACATGACATTTGGATATTTGAAACATGATCCTCATTTCTTTGGTAAAATAAA
The DNA here is from genome assembly GCA_030620095.1 of Kuschelorhynchus macadamiae. Classification (NCBI taxonomy): domain Eukaryota; kingdom Metazoa; phylum Arthropoda; class Insecta; order Coleoptera; family Curculionidae; genus Kuschelorhynchus; species Kuschelorhynchus macadamiae. The sequence goes on from JAUTXW010002782.1 coordinate 870,285, forward strand.
TTGTATCGTTTTACATTTAGGTTTGTTTGTGTTATTTTTATTTAATTTTTTTCTACGACAATGTTTACGTTAATTTTATTTGACTTTGATTTTTTGATTTAGTCAGAGACAACCAAGTTGAAAAATTTGTCCGATATATCTACCTTTTTTGATCTCGCATAATCTACGATATCTTCGTCCTTTTCTCTCAGCTTGTAACGTAGATGTACTTGTAATCGCTCTCTCTTGCTCATTTATGTTTATGCGAGAGAACTGTCATTTATTGAAATAGTTTAGCTAGACAACATTGACGTCCATCACGCGTCGCTCTGTTTTCCATTTGGATATTTGAAAATGGCACCTTCTTTGGATTGTGTCGTGTTACGTTTAATTTTGTGTTTTATTTAATTTTCTCTGGACTATTTTATTTGACTTTGTGTAGTGTTAGTGTGTATATTATAAAAGTTTATGCTTATTTATAAACAATAAAAGATAATAGTGAAATAAGTGGTAACTATGCTAAATATGTTTTATGTACCAAAAGTCGTATTGAAATATTAGCATTATTGATACTGATAAGATACTCACAACATGATATGGCACTAAATGTTTTCCCGATAGCATGGCGGAATTTGATTGAATGATTTGACATGGAGATGATTTTTTACTAAGATATATTTCGGTGAAATTTCACGTGGTGTAACTTGTATATTTCAGTTTGCAAGTAGGTCAGATGACATTGTCAACCCTTAACCTCAGTATCTCGAGATTAAAAAAACAGACTTTATTATATTTTACTGGCAAATATTCAAATTCCCAGCAATTAAGTGTCCAGCGCTGCAATTTGCTGTTCTTAATCTGCGTTTTCCTAATAAATAATATTTAATACGCGTTTGTTTTATTTAATTAAATGTAGAAAATTTTAGAATAGAAAAATGAAAAGAAAAGCGTTTTGAATTTCGCGGGCAAACGGCAGCGTCAATCTACGGCGCCATCTGCTTTCACTTTCGGTGGAGACAGAGTGAGGACGAGAAGTAGCTATCTCCCTCTCTGCGATGATTTATTTACATTGACTTGCGCGTCTCAACTTGATGGTCTCTGATTCAATTTAGTTTAGGATTTCGAAGTGTGAACAAGTTGACACTGACAAGTTTAAGTGTACCGTAATTATGATTGATAGGTATAACCAGCATTTATTTTTGCTACCTGTAAGCTATTAAACATGACATAACAAGAACAATGACAAAAAAATAAACATTACTTAAATTAAATTTTCTATATAACCACCTTCCTGTGCTATACATGTTGTATAAATAATGTCTAATTTTTTTATTGCTGTAAGCTCCACTCTCATTGATCAAATGGATCTCTTCCATTATTCTCCCCCTTAAATCGTCTACGTTATTAACTTTATTCTTATACACTTTGTCTTTAATATTTCCCCATAAAAAAAAATCTAGTTAAGTTAAATCGGGACTCCGAGCTGGCCAGGGTATTGACCCAAATCTGCCAATCCACATTGGAAATCTTTCATTTAACCATTCAATTACAGGTCTTACGGTATGGTAGGTGTCTTGTTGAAATACAAGACCATCTTTAATTTATATAATTCATTAATAAGAGGTTGTATTTCAAAAATTTGATTATCCTTTATTATTCCGATGGCTTTGATTTTATGTTGATCAAACGGTTAAAATTCCCGCGGTGTTGAAAATTGAAAAAATTTTGTCAAAAATGATCAAAGTGGCGGATCATATCCATGCAAAAAATCTGTTGTAAAAATATGGACAGTGAATTTGAAAGGATGGTAATCGTTGATATTAAGTGTTCTCTGAATACTTGCTCGGCTAATATGAGTATGTCCCGTGCGGCATCCCTTTGGGAATTTTCATTGCTTTCCTCAAAATATAAAAGAACATCAAGTTGATTTTCTTCTGTAAGAACTGTCCTCGGCCGGTTTCTTTTATTGTTTATCACAACGCCATTTTCCAGATCTCGTGTAATTCTTACGAAGATTTTCTTCCTTGGAATTCTGCTATTTGGATACAGTCTTCTATCTAACGCTACTTAGTTTCTAATGAAGACTCATATAAATTTAAACGTTAATAGCTAATAAAGGGTATATCCGGCCAATCCGGAACAATATAAAAGATACAAAGGTTCTTGTATTAGTCTCGGAAAATTATAAAATAAAAATTAGATTTTCTATTGACTTTATCAAACAAGTTATTAAAAATCATGCGTGGAAACCAATCATTACAGTAAGTCATGCCTCAGCGAGTAGAGGTCGGGTATAAATACCTGACTCTGCTCTGCGGAGCTCATTCAGTGTTTGTAATCTCGTACAGTGAAGATCCCTAAAGCTGACTCTTACCATCACAGGCGAAATATTGGAAGGTAAGTATATTGTGATACGGTCTAAATCCAATAACCTTGATTTATTTTCGAACTATAATGTTTCCACAGCCAACTAATAGATTACATTGGAATTTTAAAACTATTTTTGAACAGACAGTGCAATTTCATATAATAGCTATTTTTGCGTTTGTTTTGCAAGCAATCTTTATCATCATGTTTGTTAAATTCCAAAGAACTTGTTCTTTATAAAAATCTGATTTCATGTGATTTTCAAGTAACAAGTAAATTTAAGAACTGTCAGATTGTCAAAAGCTGACAGAATTTTGCAATTTAATTTAACATATTTAGTTAAAAATCCACATTTTCTAGTTATTTAATTTTAATCATCAATTTAAATTTAATTTTAAGATATTTTTATTTTTTAGTTTTGACTATTAGCTAGACTTACTGCGGAAACATGAATGATGTTATTTTCCCTTATTGAGTTCTTAAGCATTTTATATTTTCACTTTATTAAGTTCCAATTCCGTTGTAGGTTTCCGAAGGGGTAATTTAGTTTCAAACTGAGAACGTCGGTAAATTCTAGTGGTCAATCCTTATCTGCAGATATGGCGGCAATTCCAAAAAAATCTGTTAACAAGGTTTAGGTTTTGACTATGACGTTAGACTTACCGCGGAAACATGATACATTTCATTTTCAATTCTCGAGTTCTTAAGCATTTTGTATTTTCACCTTTTTATATTAGTCCAATTCCTTTGTAGGATCCCAGAGGGGTAGTTTCGTACAGGGAAAATCCTTGAGGATGCCTCGTGCCATCGCAGGCGAAATATTGGAAAGTAAATATAATGTGATACGATTAAATCTAAGAACCATGATTTATTTACGAACGGTAATGTTTCCACAACCCAATAATGGACTAAATTCAGGATTTTAATACTATTTTTGAACAGACAGTACAATTTCATATGCTATTGTTATGAGAATAGCATTTTTTTGTTTTGCAAACAACCTTTCGTCATCATCATGTTTGTTAAATTCCAATAACAAATTCTTTATAGATCTGTTTTGATGTGATTTTCTGACATAAATTCAAGAATTGTCAGGTTGTCAAAAGCTGACCGAATTTTGCAATTTAATTTTAGTTTAAAATCCTCAATTTCTAGTTGTTTAATTTTAATTATCCCTTTAAATTTAATTTATATTTACAGTTTTATTGTTTAGTTTTGACTATGACGTCTGACAACGATATTAGACTTGCCTCGAAACCATTTCATTTTCAATTCTTGAGGTCTTAAGCATTCTGTATTTTCACTTTTTTAGGTTGGCCCAATTTCTTGATGTGGAAATAAATTAAATCTATGTTTTGTTGCAAAAATATGTAGCTTTGGATTTGTCCAATCGCTTTGTTCTAGGAGGTACCGTGCGAAGGTACAAAGGCTCAAAACCAAGCAAAAAGTATGTATCATACATACAAAATTTGCAAAAATTTCAAAAATCAGCCGTAACGCCGCTCGACCAGAATTTTATACCAGTCCTTAGCAGAACCATAACTGCTCCCCAGATTAACTGTTTAGATTATAGAGGGTTTAAAAAATGGTTTCTTGAACATTCTTAATATATTGTGTTGTTAGTTTTTGGGATATGGTCCTCAATTTTGAAAATTACTATTTAATATAGTCAAAAGCAGTATTATAATGGGGTCATGATATTTATCATATGACAAAAAACAGGATGAACATATTTTATTAGCAGTGTAATCATATCCTCAGCATAAAGTCAGAAATGAAATAGATAAACAATGATATTTTCATATGAAAAAAAAAGGATAAACATAAAATACCAGCAAATGCAAAAATTCACCGGCCAATATCACTTCAAAGTCAAAAGATCTGGAAATCGAGTAATAGAAAACAATTTTCGGGTTTTTTGCATCCACAAGCGAAAAAATTAAGACAGAAGACTTAAGTGATAATGTAAAAATGGATGTTCGTAATGCAATACATGATTTATACACATCAAAAACTAATATAACCCTTCAAGTTTTAAAAGAAGCTTTAAAAAATCGAGGCATATTGGAAATTGGACTAAAATCGTTGTCAAAATTAATAAAAATGTTAAGTTTTCGATATAAAAAGGACTGTAATCGAAGATTTTTATGCGAGTTGCCACATATAGCAAGTCAGCATATCCAGTTTTCAAAGAAATACAGGGAAAATGTTAATTCAAAATATAGAAAAGTGGTATTTTTAGACGAGACTTGGATATTTCCTAATAAGTGGTTCGAAATCTTGGCAGGGTGAGTCTGTAAAAAGTGTCGAAAGAAAAAAGGGATGTGGGACGGGAAAACGCTTCATCATTTTGCATGCAGGTTCTTCAACAGGATTTCTCTCAGGTGCAAGTTTACTATTTTCTTCAATATCCAAAAGTATGGACTACCATGATAATATGAACTGTGAACTGTTTGAAAAGTGGTTAAAAGAACAACTGATTCCAAATTTAGATGCTCCATCTTTAATCATTCTGGACAATGCATCTTATCATTCAAGAATCTTAAATAAACAACCTACTTCATCCTTGGAGAAAAGTGATATTTATGACTGGCTAATGAAACAAAAACAAAATCCTTTTAATATGCTGAAACTAGGACTTCTTTTAATGGCAAAATCTATTAAAAAACCAACAATATACGCCGTAGATGAAATATTACGGGAAAATGGATATGAGGTTTTACGACTGCCGCCATACCATTGCCAGTTTAACGCAATAGAATTAATATGGGCTGGGGTAAAAAAAATATTACGAAAAACACGTGAACGATGGTCTTACATCAGATGAAGTGCAAATTGTTTGGCAAGATTCATTAAATTATATTACGCCGGAGTACTGGAAGAAATCTGTGGAACATAGAATCGAGAACGAGTTCTAGATGTCGAAATAGCACCAATGATCATTGTGCCATTTGAGGACGATTGGGAAGATGAGGACTTTTTAAGTGATGATGATATATTTTAGTCTATAATATTAAAACGTTTCTGAAGGATTATATTAGTCTTTGACGTGTATAAATCATAAATTGCATTATGAATATCCATTTTTGCATTGTAAGTCTTTTGCCTTTGGATTTTTTCGTGTACATTTCTTAATTTTCTTCGGAAGCAAATTATGTTTTTGTTTCATGCACAAGATTCACAGAACTTTTGCCATTGGCTCCTAGATATTAGCCAGTGAATTTTAATTTAAAAATGTTTTTATTATATTTGACACCATTTCTTTGCTTACTTTTTTAGTACATTTGTAATTTTGTAGGCAATAAATAAATAATTATAGAATACCTGTTCCAATTTTAAAGCGTGTTTAAAATAAATACATTTTTTTGTTAACTATAAGACAAAATTTGATATATAAAAATCGGTAAAATCGCTTTACCAGAAACTCGGGGCTAACGAAAAATACAGGCTATATATATATATATATATATATATATATATATATATATATATATATATATATATATATATATATAATATATATATAAATAATATATATATATATATATATATATATATATATATATATATATACCCTGTATTTTTCGCATGCATGGCCCTTAATTTTAGACTGAAATTTGAAGAAATCGGATAAATAGTTTTTTAGCTATGCCACGAACAGACAGACTGACGGAGAGACATACCTACAAACAGACGGAATTGAGAAAACATGTTTTCCGGCATCTAGGGACCCTTAAATGTAAAGATCTGAACAAATCTCACGAGGGAAGTAATAACTAATTATCTTGTGTTTTTAACAAAAGTGTATAATATTTTTGCAAAATAAAATTTTTTTGTTATCACAACACAAAAAAAAACAATGCACAGGGGTAGCCCGCATTTAAATAAATGACACTCCTATATATATATGGCTCATAATTTTTGGTGATTGATAAAAAAATCTCACTTTCATTAAGTGGCTGTATAAACAGAACATATCCTGATTGTTCCACTGATTCGAATCGCCTTCCGAGTTTATTAAGGCGCTTGCCATTTTGTGTATTTTTGTTTTTGCCAACCAAAAATTTTTAACCAAATACAAATTTAGCGAATTTTCTTATTTAGTTCCTCGGCATTTAATATATAAAATAATATTAAGTGGCTATATTAATAATATTGGGTAATATAATAAAAAAAAAACTATTTTCTTTCTCCCTGTATATTTGTAAATAGCCCATCGAGATTTAATAGCTCGATAAAAGAATCACACAACATTTTAAGACATTAAGAGACATATTTGAAATATTATTTTTATTTTCATATATTTATGAGCCATCATTGGTTACCAACTAGTAATGTTACCCTAATTTGTGAAATTGCTTACTTCCGTTCTTCCATTCACGTTCACAATCGTAAATATTATTAATGCCCACTTCAGAATTTCTCGCTGGTTCTCTATTATTCACAACAGACTTCTACCTTCTTGATTGCTAATCGAAAAAAAGAAAAATCGGAAATGCTATAAAAGGTGCTTTCGTGGTTTTCCTTTGAACTTTCCTTGAATAAATCCAGTTCTCGTTTTCTCAACAGAGAAAAATAAAGGAAAATTGGTCCTTGTTAAAAAATAATTTATTTAGTGGAAACATGTGTTGCAATCGAAAAGTAGAAATAATAACGTAGTTTTTTGTTTGTCTTCGTGATTTTCTCTAGCAACTTTATAAATATAAAGATAAAAATCATCAACAATTACCGATAATTATTATGCATGGAAGCGTGTTGCCCGAGTTTGTTTTTATTGTCATTTCAAGCACAAATATTTCTTGAAACGACAATAAAAACGAAGAATGCAGTTTTTAAGAAACTTGAATAATAAATTTTCGATTTTGTACTTGCTAGTAGATTCTATGGAACTGAAGGCAGGCATGGTGGCACTGCCATTTACCTATATAACTCTCTAGTAACTAGTGTTACGCCTGTTGATTATATAACTAACCTCTCGTGTGCAAATATATTAGAACTTTCACGCATTAAAATTAACGATTTTGTCCCTATTGATATATATTGCCCTCCTAATGGCGATTTTGACATATTTATTACCATTTTAAATGAAACACTATTTAAAGTATTGACAAATTTCAGTTTCATTGTATTGTGCGGGGACCTGAATGTTAATGCAGGCTGTGAAGACAAGTTTCGTTATATTTTAAATGACGTATTTGACAGCTTTCAATTGGTTGTTATTGTCAATAGTACTACAAGATTGAACTCAATGTTGATTATGTAGTTACCAATAATGCCAATCTTCGACTATAAAACAAAGGATAGACTTAACATGTCATTCATAAATAGTTTCGAAAGTTGGATCTATTTATTGTTTTTCGCGTGCTATGGGTAAGTGAAGAAAACATAAATTTTCCTCTGCGTCGACGGTCCCAAAAATGGCAACCCTGTTGGCTCTCACTATAGACTGAACCAGCGGCGGCTCGGTTCTCTTTAATTTAATATATGTTTATAGCAAGCAATTTAATGTGTTTTTGCCAATTTTAAGTATTTGTCAGACGCGTAGTCAGAAATTCGGACTTGGAGGTTCAAAATCAGAAAGCAGGTGATATAATTATTTTGCGGTTCCTCTCTGCTTTCCTAGTAAGAGGAAAGTATTGCAATCGTATAGAAATCACCCTCCGAGATTTTTACAGATCTTCACGTTTCAGGTATGTTGGAATTCTCAAATCCGTCGGTCTGTCTATCTTTTTGCGGCATAGGTAAAAAACTACTTATCCGATTGACTTCAAATTTTGGTCAAAAAACTTAAGAGTCATATAGGGATGACATGGAAATAATAAATTACTGTGATATATGGTTACTTATGAGGAAGATTTTCGCTATATAAACATTTGACTGCCGTTTCCGGTTTAACCGGAAATGTATCAACTTTAATATTTTAAATGGAACACCCTGTATATTGATTTATTTTTGAATTCTACACTGAATTCTAAACATAAAACATGTTTCATACCCTATGTCAATTCCTGAGAGTTTTCGAGAAAATGGCTAATGAAACTTTAAAAATGTCAATGAATAATTCCGTTTTTTGGAAAAACAAATGAAGATAGTTCCAATTTAATACTGTAAATAGTCTCTGTTATGCAACTTATTGCATCTAATGGGACAATTAGGATACTTCCGGTTTACCCGGAAACGTAGTAAAAAATCACTTTCAAACGATATTATTCATTCAAATTATCATTCGCCATTTTCACGAAAACTATCAGGAATTGACATAGGGAATTCAAAAATAAATCAATATATAGAGTGTTCCATTTAAAATATTAAAGTTGATAGCATTTCCGGTTAAACCAGAAACGGCAGTCAAATGTTTATACAGCGGAAACCTTCCTCATCAGTAACCATATATCACTGTAAAATTTCGTGTTAATAGTACTTATCTTAAAAAAGTTACAGCCTTGTTAGTAATTTCGTGGTCACCCGGTATATGTATTTATGTATGTATGTGTGCTAGAAAAATAATTTTTTAAAAATCACGACATTATTCTATGCCCTGAACATCCACATACAAATTCCACCACACACATTGTATGTGTAATTTCTTATAAGTTAAGACTTGAGTACTTGGGTTCAAAAATTCGTCCTGTTGACAGAACTTTTCCAGTAATAAAAGATTTACACATATTGACATTTATATAATGTGTTAATTTATTACAAAATAACTACATGGATATAAAATATTTTATGTGTGTGTGGTGGAATCCGTTACGTTTTTAAATAGGGTAGTTTCTGTATTGATACTCCTAGATCTATGTGTCTTGGTCAAATCTAAATGCTTCATGGCATCATTCTAATCTTGAAATACTTTTTTAAAATTAATTTTAACATATGAAGGAGATATTCGCTTAGGGCTTCGTCGTCACACATGTGATTCCGAAATAGATCATACATTGAAGATGGCAAGTATTTCATAGCGTTAACAATTAGTAAGGTAACTAAATCATTGATGTTTTTATTAAAAATACTATTAGTTTTATGGAACAACCTAAAAAACTTCCCAGCTACATGTCTCCATAATTGTTTTACTAACATCATCTATATTTAGTTAAAACCCGAGGAACTAAGTAGTTTGGAATTTGGTATATGGAGGAATAACGTGAGCTACTTCCTCGTAGGTATCTGAAGATTAAAATCACAATATGATTTAAATAAAATGTTTTATAACCAAGTGGCATTTTAAAAATCCGTAAAAATACGTTTCTCTTTAAATAAAAGCATTTAGCCATAGAAATATAGAACTTATTCACATCCACAATAGTATATTTGTGTTGTAAATAACGAATTTGGAGAGCTAGAATGTGTTTTAATGTTTACGTTTTGTAAAAGCCAACCCAAAATTGGCAAAATATTGGTTTTTGTTCAATTAGTACCCATTTCCTTCTTGTTTTTTATGCCAATTATAATATTCGAAGGTCTCAACTATCAAATTAATAAGTGTAAATGCTGAGGCCTTATGGTTCTGACAGCATTGATTTTTACTTTTTATTACGTCAAGACTTACTTGTGATATGACACTTTCGGACTTAAATAGTTTGAATTTACACAAACAACACACTTCCTCACCATAGTTTTTCATTTATTTAAGCGCTACAACCCACAGAACTTACAAAATCATTAAAAATCTAAAAAAAATATATAAATAACAACCATCGAACGCTGTATCAAAAATGACAACGCACCGTATGTTTTGTAATTAGACTATAAAACAAGAGTGCTATGACGATTGCTATGAATGAATAGTTGTAAAACTACTCGTAAAGGATGTAAATTTGGCGTAGCGTCCTTACCAGTTCTATTTGGTAATATTTTTATTATCACATTTTTGTAATTCTTTAAAGACTCTAGTTAATTAAAAACAAGTAATAAAATCTAAGGTTAATTATTATGTGTAGCTTTTTGATATACATATAACTGTGTTATGAAAATATATAAACATGTTGGAGTAATTCGATAAAACTTAGAATATTCGACAATTTTTAAAACATGACAACAACATACACATATCGATTTGGTGAAGAGGGAAAACATTCAATCTATGATCCCGTGTTAAATGTAAATGGTTGGATCTCTTTTGATTTTATAGTCTAAGATCCCAATCAACTCGGACTACCTAATCTCGATTTGGGATTTTCCGATCATCTAGGGCAAATATTTAAAATTAAGCTCTGTAAGTCATAAGTATAATAAGTAAGAATAGCTTAACGTAAGAATTTGATAAATTTTTGGCAGCCTGCTGGAGTTTTGAAGTCAGTTTTCCTAAACAACAAAAAAAAAAGTTACAAAAGGAACTAAAATATCTTTCTCCTATGAATTACGTGTTGAACTCAATAATCTTGAAAAGCTTAATTGGTTAAAAAATCGTATTAACATAAAAAATACAAACAAGAACTTAACAAAAAAATGATTAATGAAAAACAAGCGTAGTGTAGTAACTTAATCAGTCAATCTAATAATAAAACTAAAATACCATGGTCTATTATTAATCGTATCCGGGGAAAAGGTTGAAAGGAGGAGAGAATTGCGTTTTGTCATAATGATAATCTAGTTTCTGAACCTACTGCGGTAGCTAGCACTTTTGGTAACTACCTTTCATCTGTAATCCCTGATAAACTAAATAATTATTTTAAGGGTCGCTTCTCTGAAACATGCACTACAGGCAGAAGGCAAATTATTGAATATTTTTATTATGAATTTGTTAATAATACCGATATTGTAAATATTGTAAAAAACTTTCCAAACAAGCACTCATCTGGTTTCGATGAAATACCACTGTCTTTTATTAAACTATTTATTGAAAATGTTTCTCACATGTTAGCAAATCTAATTAATCTTTCAGGAAAATTTCCCAAGAAACTTAAAAAGGCTATTGTAGTGCCCATTTTTAAAAAAGGTGATACACTTAAATTGTATTAACGACTTTCCGGATTATTTAAGTTAAGGACGAGTATTTCTTTATGCTGATGATACAACTATCATTGTATCTGATACATATCAAGATCGAGCAAGAGAGAAAGTAAATATTGTGCCCGATGAATTTTCTAGATGGTGCTACTTAAATAAACTCATGGTCAATCATTCCAAAACTGAATGTATAGACATTAGAACTTTAAGATAAGTTTTTTGGGAGTTACTATCGACTGCCACTTAACTTGGAGCAATCATATTGAAAAGGTTTGTAAAAGGCTGAATAAAACTGCGTATGTGATTTGTATTCTTAAAAATAATGTTGATCATAACACTTTAATCAGTGTATATTATGCATTGGTTTACTATTGCCTTTAGTATAATAGTTTGTAGCCTTGCTAGTGAAAGCTCGAGGGTTTTTGTAGCAAAAGCACATATTGAAAATAATTTTAATATTTCTTTTAGGGTTTCGTGTCGCGACATAATCCCAGATGTAAAAACGACATTTCTTTATCTAACCACAATTTGAAGTTGTTCGAAAGATCTTCAGTTTATGCTGGAATTAAAATTTTTAATATGCTGCCTACGGAGATTAAAACATTAGATCACCTGCATATATTTAAAAACAAAATTAAAGAGCTACTTATATCTGATGCTTTCTACAGTGTTGATGTATTTATTAATTTCTTAAGGAATCGCCCGTATTTATGCCTTTGTTATAGATAGTGGTAACATTTTATATTTTAATATAATATTGTAATTATTATATGCTATAGAAATAAAAAAATAGAATAACTTATTTTTAGATGCCGTTGTGATGTGCAATGTTTGTTAATTGTGATATTTGTAATATACCATTTACAGTTAAAAATAAAGGCATTAGTTGACTTGTATTATTATTTATCTTTGACGTGTTTCCTTCTACTTTTGTAGTGCTCGAAACTAAATTTGAATTTTGAAATTTGAATTATATATGTAATTGTTGACGCACAGGTGATATTCGATAGAATATTTCCCGAGAAATTATCACAAAATAAATAAAAATTGGCGTTTGAACTTTTAAAAATCTGAAAGAATATTAACATGTATTAATATTATATACCCAGAAATTATGTATTTAGTTTAGTCTAAATTCCTGATTTGTTTAGTAAGTAATTTTTTATTATTTGTATTATGTTATGGTGTAAATAAGATATTCCAAATTAGTTTAAAATTTAATTTCCACTCAAGGTATTCTTTATCAAATTATCGCTCGTGCAACAAAATTTCCTGAGAAAATGTGTGAAAATTTTTAAAATAAAAGCATTCGTTCATATCACCAGAAAAATCCCTCGCCCTAAAAAAATAGTTATCAAAAAAAAAATCACAAATTTTAGGAATTTATTTATGCACTTGTGTTATTTCTAATGATAATTTTTAACTTGATCTGTCATGTTCGAGAAAATGTCTTAATTTTGTTGTGGAGCCTTTTATTCACTTTTTAACCCCATTGAATTAGTACTTTTTCTGGGTATGGTGAGACTTATAGAATTGAGAATAACAATAATCTCTTAAACAAATTTTATATCTAAAAGCTACAAAAGCCATTGAATATTCTGCCTCACTAAACCAATTATAAAGACTCATCACACATTTGTGAAGCTTTGCAGTTGGCAACATCGTACAGTGTTCCGTTCTTTTTATTTGTTTGTTATCAATTAATTATTAAAGTTTGGTTTGACTTGCAAACCTTAGATTACTAACTAAATCCAAACTTGTAACAACTCTGAATATTTCCCTCCTATATAAAAACGTCCATTGAGGGGATGCAATTCTCATTGTAATTATAGTGAAAATTTCACACCTGTACTTTCTAACCATTCAGATGCCTTTATGTTTCAACGTTACCATAGCAACGGGTCGGATTTCCGGAAATTTTTTGCTTTCAGTGTAAGCAGGAAGTGATTACACTGGAAATCTTTTTGACATGTCGTGTGATAAGACAGAAGATTTATATTATTGCATTATTGTTTAGATATTTTATTCCAAAGTTTGGGCTTTCAATAATAAAATAAATAAAAAAAAATAAATATATTACATATTTACTTTAGATAAACAAGGAATTATTCTAATTTAGCAGCTAAGGCATCAAAATATTTCTTAAATTCTTGCATTACTTCTTGCTTTCTTAATGGGGAGTAAGGAGGTGCTTCAGGTGTATACAACTCATCAGATTCCCATAAATGTTTATATTTCAGGAAGTCGATATAATATTTGTACACTATTTCGTTCTGCTTACTTCGGGATAATCGGTTCAAGAAAGAAGATTCTTGATAAACTATTTTCTTGACATCCGCAAAGAGACTTTTTTGGAAAACGTTTTTCTTCTACTGTTATTAGGCAAGGAAATGTTCTGAGCTTTATTTTAATATCGTTAATCTTCTTAGAACACTTACATAAAGTGTAACTCTTTAAATGTCACTGTCATTCTTAATTTGCTAGTTACATTTATTTGTCGTAGCCGTGGCCATCTCTGTTTTACGAGTAATATTATAATTTAAATATTGTACCTAATACCTACATAGTGTACTCTCAGGATAAATTTCATGCAGTTTCGTCAAGTTTAGTGATATTAAATAGAGCAAAATTTCAACTTCAAAATGTCTTGAATCTGATAAAGTTTACTTCTCGTTAGTAAAGCTTGGAGAAATTAGTTTTTTCCTAGGTAACAAAAACTCCTACATGACCGTAAGTAGTTGGTAATTAATTAAATTGGCAAGTTTTACTTAATAAAATATACTTCCTTGAATTTTGGTAAAGAAAGCTCAAATAAAAATAAAATTTTAATGTTTTAAAGATAGTGCAAAATATTTTACTTTACCAAAGTTTAAGGAAGTTTAATTTTAAATCTAAAAAAAAAATGTTTTTTATAGGAACCAAAATTATACTGTATAATATACGGATAACTAGACCACCGTAAACTAAATTATCAAGGGGTCTGTCATACTGACTTTTTATCATTCATAGCCGACTTAACAGTAAATGAACAACAGTATGTCGTTTGCCACACGAAAATCGAGATGAAAATTAAAAATAAATTTTGGTGTGAAATTTTCTTACCCAATCTTCCACATTCATGAATTAATACCGGAAATTATTTCCTCGGTGACGAATTTTTTAAAAAAATTTTCAAAAATTCGTTCACTTGCAAATAATTACCGGCAATAATTCAAGCACTATGGAGATTACTATAGTCAAAAGCAGTGTTATCGTGCGGGTCGTACGATTTATCAACGACAGACTTTTTAAGTTTGTTTTTCTTTTATTACGTGTAATCACATCCTCCGCATAAAATCCGGAAGGTGATTAAATGGACCTATGATATTTTCATATAAAAAAAGAGTGAAAAAAATGGTATTAAATCTAATAAAATATTACGAAAATGAAAATTCACCGCCCAATATCCAGGAGACAGTAGCAAAAGCTCTGGAAATCGGTATAAGGACTGAAGAAAATTGTGCATGAAAAAAAGCATAATTTACTACCAAAGAAGATTAAGAAATGTACACGAAAAAAGCCAAAGACAGAAGACTTAAGTGACAATGTAAAAATGGATGTTCGTAATGCAATTTACGATTTATACACATCAAAAACTAATATAACCCTTCAAGTTTTAAAAGAAGCTTTAAAAAATCGAGGCATATTGGAAATTGAACTAAAATCGTTGTCAAAATTAATAAAAATGTCGGGTTTTCGATATAAAAAGGACTGTAATCGAAGATTTTTATGCGAGTTGCCACATATAGCAAGTCAGCGTATCCAGTTTTTAAAGAAATATACGGAAAATGTTAATTCAAAATTTAGAAAAGTGGTATTTTTAGACGAGACTTGTATATTTTCTAATGGAAGTGGTTCGAAATCTTGGCAGGATGAGTCTGTAAAAAGTGTCAAGAGAAAAAAGGGATATTGGACGGGAAAACGGTTCATCATTTTGCATGCAGGTTCTTGAACAGGATTTCTCCCAGGTGCAAGTTTGCTGTTTTCTTCAACATCCAAAAGTATGGACTACCATGATAATATGAACTGTGAACTGTTTGAAAAGTGGTTAAAAGAACAACTGATTCCAAATTTAGATGCTCCATCTTTAATCATTCTGGACAATGCATCTTATCATTCAAGAATCTTAAATAAACAACCTACTTCATCCTGGAAAAAAAGTGATATTTATGAGTGGCTAATAAAACAACAACCAAATCTTTTAAAATTAAGTGTAGTATAGAAATTAATTGGTAAGATTTTGGTAAAAATTCATGACAGAACAAAATGGTGGCATAATACAATGTTTAAAAAATATGTGTAATAAAATCACTTTTTCAATTCACTTAAAATTTTGCACAAAATAGTGTATGGGAAGATGTGTAAGATTTTTGATACGGATTAATATGGCCGAACAAAATGATCTAATAAAATGTTAGGGAAATTTTGACGTTTTAACCGTAATAATACCTTGATTTAATTTAAAATTAAGAAATAAGATAAAAAAGTTGAAATTATTTAAAATAAATAATAAACTGCCTTATTTTATTTCAAACTAAAAAGCTTTTCAAAAAAGATAAAAATCAATGAAAAAAGAAAAATTTAAAATATATATTTAGTAATAGAGAAAAATAAAAAAAGTAAAAAAAATATTAAAAGGAAATAAAAAAATCTGTAAACTAGCTTTACCCGGAACTTCTCTCGTTATCAATACATTTTTATAAAGGGAAATAAAGATACTCAGTTTATCTAAACTTATATAACTAAATACCTGCGTGCGGAATTAAACTACTTATTATAAAGAAGTATTCATAACGAGGAAAGTTACAAGTTACCGATTTTTTACTTAATCAGGTCGAGGTACTGGGAAAAAAATGATGCTAAAAAATAACTTCTATTTCTCTCTGGAACTACTGGAAAAAAAATAAAAAATGTTTAAAATGATGTGCTATCGACATCCTTTATCATTAAAGCAAAGGGGTTGTTTCTAGCATCGGAAAACCGGAGTGTTTCATCACCAGTGACTCCCCCTGTATTTTTCTTGCGAATCCGAAAGTCTATTTTTACTTTACTTTTTTTATTATTCTGCAATATATTGCCTTAAAAAAATAACAATATAAAGGAAAAAATATTTTTCCACTATCATACTCACACATAGATTTCAAGTTTACCAAAAAATAAATTTAAAAAGTGACAAAAATTAAATTCTCCTTAAATATAAAATATATCGAAAATCTTCTATGTAACTTATCTTAAAATAATACTTACCCATTCAAACGTAAAAAAAGTTCTTCCCGAGACGATATCAGCAGAAGTATCGCTATCGAAAAAAGTTTCCGAAACTTTTCCAACTCCCGCGAAGTCCTCGAGACCAAAAAACAAACTCTCCGGACCGTAAGAGTCGCGCCAGTGGTTTTAATAACTACTGAAACTTTGGAGTCGCTGAAGTTTCCAGTTTCCATTCTTGGAGCAAACGCAAGCGCGTACGCTCATCACGTGGACAAAAAACGAACACTGGAAGTTTCAAGGGAAATGTTTTTTTGTCAAAAGATGATTGATATATATTTTAATTGATTTCTCTTTAAGTGATCATACACCTGTTATTTTAAGTCCAGTAGGATTTTGCTTTAACACATTAAAAGAAAATATTTCTAAAAATTTTAAAAAAACTTCGATTTGTTTGGAGAAAGTTCATTTTTCTTGAAGTGGATTAATATACTATACAATTTTTAAAAAAGTTACCAGCAAATAATATGTAAACAATAAGAAACAGTTATCGACATAATATTAAAATCCAAAAAACGCGTACCAAGGACGATATTTATAAATATTCATTAAAGTACAAACAGTTGTATCAAAGTAATTTACATTTACAAGTCCGGAAGGAAATTTATTATAGAACAAGTTGTTTTACGGAGGAGACAACGCAGGAGCCGAGTCTTGAATATAAAAGAATACTACTGTAATAATACCTAACGGGCGTGTATTGTATAATATTTAATTTCATTTTGTCTTTATAATCCTCTTTAAAATTAATAAAAACTTATATTTATTAAAATTTAAGAGATATTGGATGAGAGGTGCTATAATTAGCACTTATTCACGTCACATTGTTGACGTTGTTATCGACGAAACTATGGCAATTTTGTTGACGCCATATTAAAAAAAACATCTATATCAAATTTATAGTAATTCCTCCAAGATTCAAGTATTTCAAAATTTTGCATAAAAAATGATAAATGGAAAGGTCGTCAATTCTTCTTTGATTTGACACGTAAAGGTTTGTCAAAAATGAAGTATTTCAAGTGTGAAAGCAACATTATATATGTATATATATATATATATATATATATATATATATATATATATATATATATATATATATATATATATATATATATATATATATATATATATATATATGTATATATATATATATATATATATATATATATATGTATGTATATATATATATATATATATATATATATGTTTATATATATATTATATATTTATAAATATTTATATATATGTATGTATATATATATATATATATATATATATACAGTGTGTCCCAGATTCGCTTCTCTATACAGGGATCTCGGCTCCTATTATATCTACAACAAAGGTTAAATGGGGAAAGTTTTAGGGGAAACTTATTGCATTCGATATGCGGCTTCAGATTTACGATCGATCAATTGTTTTTGGAAATATCACAGAAAAACTGAAAATGGGGGATTTCGTTTTTGGCCAGTATACCCAGAACGGTAAATTTGACAGCTGCCAAAATGTGACATTATTGGGACTCATTTTTAAGAGAAATAAGATGGCGTATACGACACGCCTTCATTGTTTTTTGTTAACCCGCAACCCGCCTCAACTTTCATTTTTCTTATGGCCGCCATATTGGATTTTTCGATTTTTGGAAAGAGCCTAAAATTTCCAGTCTAGTGATATTTCAGAAGAGCATTAAAGATTTTAGTATCATCAAAATATTACACTTCGTAAAGTTAGGTTTCAGTTTTTTCTAAGGAGGCCATGATTTAAAGTAATGTTAGCTCTCAATGCTTTTCTAAGGAGGCCATGATTTATCTGTAACAAAATTGAATTTTGACTTTGACGTTAAGTTAAATAGTTGAAAGTATCAAAGCTGTGTTTTAATAAGTAGTAAGTACGCTTTTATCCCAATAAAATCGTAAATCTGACACATAAATTGTCAAAACCTATAGAAAATGGCCGGCATTCCGCAGTCAAATGAAGAAAAGGTTCATCATACAGAACAGTACCCCGAACGACAGCAGCCTCATAAAACCCAATTCAGGAAAATCGTAGTTAATTTAATATACCTTGGTGCCTTCGAACAACTTAGAAGCGGATACAATAATAACAATGAAAATCGAGACAGAAACATTTTACAAGCTATCAACGAAAACCCTAGTGCATCGGCGAGAACTGTAGAACAGGAAACTAATGTGCCATAATCAACAGTATAGAGAGTTTTAAAAAAGAATAAGTACCATTCATACAAACCCATAATAGTACAGGGACTTAATCATTTTGTATTGTAGTTTCGAAGAACCTATAAAAATAGAATTGGGTTCTATAAATTTATTAACACTTTATCTTCTTTATTATTCAACAAGACGGATGTCCGGCTCACAATACCTATCAAGTCAGGAACTTCTTAAGAGAGCAGTTTGACGAAAGAATAATTTCTTTAAATGGTCCAATATCTTGGCCTCCTAGATCCCTGACCTGTCGCCCTTGGATTTCTACCTCTGGGGTCACACGAAGAATGAAACCTATGAATTTGATCCCTCCGTAACTATAGAAATTCTGAGACAAAGAGTTCTGGACACATTTAGAAATATTAACCGAAATACACTTCCCAGGGTTGTACGAAAAACAGTCACCAATTGTCAAAAATGTGGCGATGCAAATGGACGTCATTTTGTAGATTTGTAAATTAATGTTACCCACTTAGAAAGTAGTTATAGATCATTTAGATTTTTTAAGTCGTTATTTACGTTCATGTTGTATTGAAAATTCAATGCGTTCAATACATTACTTACTTATTAATGTAATCTTGTGACAAATAAATCATGGCCTCCTTTAAAAACATTGAAACCTAATTTACGAAGTGTGATATTTTGATGACTTTAAAATCTTTAATGCACTTGTGAGATATCACTAGACTGGAAATTTTAGGCTCTTTCAAAAAATCGAAAAATCCAATATGGCGGACATAAGAAAAATGAAAGTTGAGGTGGGTTGCAGGTTAACAAAAAACAATGACGACGTGTCGGATACGCCATCTTATTTGTCTTAAAAATGTGTCCAAATAATGTCCCATTTTGACAGCTGTCAAATTTACCGTTCTGGATATACTGGCGAAAAACGAAATCCGCCATTTTCGGTTTTTCGCCGATATTTCCCAAACTTATTGATCGATCGTAAATCTAAAACCAGATATCGAATGCAATAAGTTTCCTCTAAAACTTTCCCCATTGAACCTTTGCTGTAGGTATACGAGGAGGCGAGATCCCTATATAGAGAAGCGAATCTGGGACACATATATATATATATATATATATATATATATATATATATGTATATATATATACATATATATTTATAAATATATATATATATATATATATATATATATATATACATATATATTTATAAATATTTATATATATATATA
The DNA here is from genome assembly GCA_030620095.1 of Kuschelorhynchus macadamiae. Lineage (NCBI taxonomy): Eukaryota > Metazoa > Arthropoda > Insecta > Coleoptera > Curculionidae > Kuschelorhynchus > Kuschelorhynchus macadamiae. The sequence continues at coordinate 890,302 of JAUTXW010002782.1, forward strand.
TATATACATATATATTTATAAATATATTATATATATATATATATATATATATATATATATATAAATAGAAAGAGTAGTAAACCCAAAGTAGGAAAATATTAAGGCGGCAAGAGCTAGTAGTAGAAAATGGATTTTTTGGGATGACGGCCAAAGCAATGGAATTTAGCTAACTATAGACACGTGTTTCTGACTTAAGGTCTTCATCGGTACAATCAACTAGTGGAAAGACGGTCATCCCAAAGAATCCATTTTCTACTTTATACTAGGTCTTGCGTTATTATTTTCCTACTATGTATATATATATATATATGCAATTTGTAATAAAAAAATAATATATAAAGTTTTGTTTTTTTTGAAATAATTTATACACAAACGAGATAACATATTTTATGTGATTTTTAACAACAATTTTTAACATTTATTTGAAAAGAAAAACGGTTTTGTTACAATTTAAGTTAAAAAGATGAAAAAACGCAAAATTGGGCTTGAAACAAATTGAAGCAAAATTAGCAAAAACATAAACCACTTTCTGGAAAAAACTAAAAGGTACATTTTTAATACCGTGTATTGCCCCCCGTGCACGAATTATTGTATGTATTCTTCTTGGCAAGCTTAAAATTAAATGCCGGATGGCCTCTTGAGGAATAAGCTTCCATTCCTCAAAAAAAGCTTGTTGCAGTTCGTTTATGGTTAAAGGAGCAGAAATACGCATTCTTGTCCCCAGCATGCTTAATAGGGTTAGCATCTGGACTTACTGCAGGAGAAAATTATTTCCAATAAAATTAACATATAGTACAACAAATTCTTGTAGAATCTTGTCGATGTACCTAACAACTGTTAAAGAGCCCCAGGACTGAAGGTACTTTCAGAAAAACGCTCTTCTCCATCTCGCCGTCTTCGCCATACTCTCTCACGACCATCTGGACATCGCAAAAATTTCAGCTGTAACAATACTACCCGTGTATATCCTATATATTATATTAGAAACACAATATATGAGCTGTTATAAAGAAAAGTAAAATTATAATAGGTTAGTGGTCTTAATGGAAAATTTCAAATAAATGTATTAAAACAATTAACTCAAATTTGATTTTTTAATATACTTTTTTTAGAAATTACTCACCAGAATTGTCAGATGCAAAAATACTGTGTTAAAATTCGTCACTTGCAGCAAAAATCTTTTTAGAATAGTTCAAAATTCGGCAAAATGTGTCGAGTTAAACAAAATTAAGTAAAATTTGACAAATTTGTAGAAGTAATTGAAACATCTTGTATAATAAACAAACCAATACAAAATTTACACTATTTCTGACTTAAATTACATCCAAAAATGACATTTTCAAACACCGGCGTTTTTTTTGCACCCAGCAGTTGTTGAGTGCTTTATTAAATTTGTAAAACACATACTTCTTACTGAACTATCTAGCAGATGAGGGCTTGAGCATCTGTTTTGTAACTTCCAGCTGTTTTGTGCCAGTATTAACAGAAAATTCAGAGCAATTTCTCAATACAAAACCCAACATCATCATACCCTTGAGACCAACCTTAGAGATGTGTTCACGGAAACTTAGTTTCTCGTCAAATAAAACTCCGAGATCCCTGACCATATTAACACGCTCCAATTCAACATTATTTATGCTATAGTGAGTCTCAATTATATTATTTCCCTTGAAAAAACTAATTTAGCAGCATTTTTCTAAATTTAGAAATAAATTATTTACCATTGTCCATTGCCACAGTGCATTCAAATCGTTCTGAAGGATTACTCCATCCTCAAGTCTCTCAATCGGCCAGTATAGCTTTAAGTCATCTGCAAACATGCTGACCTTACAGTAGCAAACTTGATCAGTAATATCATTAACAAATAATTTGAAAAGAAGAGGGGCACAGTGAGAGCCCTTGGGCACAGCAGAGGATACGTGGATCAGGGAGGAAATGTGGTTGTTAATTTTGACACACTGTGTCCTGCCAGTAAGAAAGCTTTCCAGCCACTCAACCAAAGATGAAGAAAAACCCAACGCTCTAACCTTGGCAATTAATAGCTTAAAGACAACCCTGTCGAAAGCCTTAGAAAAGTCAGTGTAAATTGCATCTACCTAAATTTTATTCTCCAAGGCTTCCAACAGATCCATCTCGTATCTAACAAGGTTAACAGTGGTTGATTTACCTCTAGAGAACCTATACTGTTCGTTATGCACTAAACACTAAACTATCAAATAACTTAGATAATGCTGACTAGACACAAACTCCCCTGTAATTCGTAATATCCTCTGCTTCACCTAACTTAAACATCGGAGTTATATAGCTGTGCTTCCATACATCTGGAAAAATGGAGGTTTGAAGAGACATGTTAAATATTTTATGGTTCAACCAAGGTACATATACAGTTTTTAATGAATATGTTAGGTATGTTATCAGGGCCACAGCTGACCCTATCCGGAAGAGCAGAAATCTTATTGTAAATCTCTAGAATAGAGACACTTTGAACAGAAACATCACCAGTGTTATTTAGGTTGTAGTCCGGAACAGGGCAACCTGAGCTAACATACACGCTTGAAAAATGCCCGGCAAACAAATTCACAATTTCGCGACCGTTCTGATCAACCTCACCATTAAAATGCATATTTAGGAAATCTATTACATTTACGCCGTTCATTCACATGCTTCCAGAAGAACTTAGGATTCTGTGCAAAAGATCCCTCCAACTGCACCAGGTGTGCTTCATGACATCTGGCAGACTCCAACTTACACATTGCACGTAGTTCAGAAAATTTTGCATAGTCATCCCGACTGCGGGAAACCATGAATTTTCTATGCAAAGCCTTTTTCTTAATAACAATCTCTTTCAATTTTTCAATCAATTTTATTTCACTTTAAAATCGGTGTCAAACCGTGTTTAGTTGCTGCAGTATATATGTATACACTCATTAAATAAACGTCTGTTTGTGATTAAATAATTAAGAATTACTTTAACGCCGACTTCATAAAGTCAGATTTTCAATTTGGAATAAAATATTATTTTTATGTCACATCCATATATTTATCAATTTTTATTTAATTCTTTCGCATGCATTTCATGCATTTTATGTTTAAAAATACACAAAAACAAAAGATTTGATCCTCACGAATGGTTCACCAAAGTGAATGCTTACTTGATTATTCGCCCAAAAGACGGAATCGCTGTGCAGCGAGTCACATGGACGAATAGGAGCCTCCACACTATGTGGACGAATCAGCGAATGGGCGAATGAACGAATAGTGAGTAGCAGGCTTCTATTTTACTACAGTTTTGTAAACTCGTGCATACTGCGATTCAAAGGTATGCGAAGGTGTTATTGGCTTTTAAGAAATGGCATAATATGAAAATTAAAAAAAAAAGGGTATTTGAATAATAGTTTGTTACTAATAATATAATTATGTAAAGCTAATAAAATATTACAGAAGTTATTATTACAGTATTAGAACCACCTTAAAAATTAATTTTGATTTTACCAGCAAGTGTAAATTTTATTCTATGCGTAGACATAATATAGTATGTAACATAGTTAACAATACCGAATCCATCCAATCGACCACACAACAATAGACCAAACCAGTAATAATTTTGACAATGTATGATTGCGTTCACATCAAAACAATTCCGTCTCCCTGTTATTATTTCTATGGTTACGACTCACCTCCCCATCTGATATTGGATTCGTATTCTCAAAACATTAAAATGAAACAATACCTTGAATATCAGGTGCCCAGAGATGGGTCCACATACATTCCCTCTCCACTAGTAAAGCACCGACTGAGAACAAACTCTGTTGTATAATATCAGAATCATTATAAGTAATTGCTAAATAAAATACGGTTGCACTTGCGAATCAATAAACTAGTTAAATGCCAGAACACACGAAGTTTGCCCATGCGTGCATATTTCTTTAATGATTGACCCTTTGAGGCTGCACAACCAATCGCAGGGATGAACCGTAATAGTCGCATTATGCAAAGGTTTGCAAATCATTGCATCAACGCATTTTGAATACCATCTTGCATGTATGCTTTCGTATTAAGGGCACTAGAGGCTCTTATATTCTTACAAAAATACAGAATCTAAAAAAAATATCTCAGTATTTAAGTAAGTTATTGGGAAATCAAATCAAACTTGCGCCTCAGACCTAATTTTAATCTATATACAAGGTGTCTCACGACGAATTGCGGCGATCGATTTCTCAGAAAGTAGGCTTAAGAAAAATTTGAAATTTTGGCAGCTAACTAAAGTCGATGGGGGCAATTCGCGTAAAATATTTTCAAGATGGCGGCACCTCCGGTTATACCAGAAGTAGACGTCAACTTTCTTATTTTAAACGGAACATCCTCTATATAATCGAATTTTTGGATTCCTCGAAAAATTCTAGGTATATTTCATGTATAATATACTATACCTAAGTTCAACTGTTTTTGAGATATTTTGAATTTTATGTAAAAAATGACGTTTGCAGGTCTAGACATAACTATAAATATCTGCTTATCGAAGTCTCTATTATTTATTTGCGGTTGGCTTCCTTGTACAAAAGGGTACACTTTAGTGGCCTGTGCTGACATTTTTATAATAAATAAATATAGGGTGATCAAAAACTGACATTATAAATACACTTTAAAAAATCGTTAAAAGTTACTTTTTTCAAATGGAAACCTCCAATTTTTATAATTTTATCTTATTTAACACTTAAAATAAGGGTGACTTTGTATAAAGTTGTCTATTCCAAAAATTGGTAGTTTTTGAGTTATTGACGATTTAACATTTTTTATTCTAATAATACCAGACGGCTTCTAAATTTTCTTGGCCATGACGGGGAGGCCTGGCGAGAACAAAACCACTTGGTTACTATAGAAACGTAATATTTGTTGTCGTTTGACAATTACCTACTAAAATATTATTTATTTATTATAGTAATTATAATAATTATTAAACTAATAATCATGCTGGGGCGATTAAATTACACACACGAGGATTATTTGAATTTGTTTATTATCTATGGCGAATCTAACAGAGTTTTAATAAGAACATGCCAGATATTTGCTGATAGATATCCAGATAAACAGAAACCATCACCGAACAGCGTTAAACAAATGTTGGAAAACTATAAAAATGTTGAAACCGTGAAGACAAAAATTAATTAAAGACAGCCTATTCCCATTATAGTCTAGTCTACACAAGAGCACAACTTATTTTTTCAATAAATGTTGAAAATGTCCACGTTGTACTTCCAAACATTTTTCGCATCTCCGAATAAATCCCTCGTGGGTGGCCGCTCTAATTGAAGCTGGAGATAAACTTTCGAACGCGTCCCTTACCCTTGCCATACAGTTCTCTTTCGTTGTTACTGGATTAAAATAAACGATTCCTTTTATCGTTCCCCATATAAAATAGTCTAAGACTGTCAGATCGGGGGAACGAGGAGGCCACAGGAAAGGTCCATTGTTGGCAATCAACTTGTCGTAAAACGTAGCTTGTAAAAATTTAGTAACTGCAACGGTTCTACGTGGTGGGGCGCCATCGTTGTTGACTATGTTCTGCCAAAGGTAAATTACTTAAATATTCGTTGTCCAACTCTTCAAGAATATTCAGATATCTTTCTCCTACAAAAGTTTATAGACATAATTTTACGAAAAGAAATGCTTTGATAATATTAATCGATTTATTGATTTAAGAAGAAACAAAATACATCAAAATTCAATTAATTTAATCTGAAGAGTGTTCAATAAAAAAAAGAAGGTTTAGTATTTTATGACTTTCTAAAGTACCCTGTATAAATAGCTTGTAAATATCTAACTAAAGATAACTTTCCTATAAAACTTGGGACGATATATTTTTTTAGATATGATGTGTTAGTGTATGTGGACCAGTATTTGTATGAAGTAGTGTATTGTGACCTGTATAAATAATTTAATTTAATCTATTTATGTAATAATATTTACTAAATGGTTTATCTAATTTTGGATTGACGCTAAATTGATAAAAAAAATTATTGTAATATTACATAAATGGATTATTTTTCATTAAAAAAATCCTTGTGTTTAGGCAATGTATAACTTACCGTTCAAATTTTGTTCGTAAAAATTCAGTTTTATTATTCCATCGTTCCTTACTGCACAAAATACACTCCAAAAATGGGAATTGTGTCTATTGAAAAGGCCATTTTTAGTAAATTTTGCTTCATCGGTCCAAATTATATTGTCCAAAAATCTAGGGTTATCTTGTACCATTGTTAAAATAAACTCGCAAAACTGTGCTCTTTTTGGCAAATCAGTGTCTTTTAGATGTTGAACCAATGATATTAAATAAGGTTGGAAGTTATGTTTTAACAGAATCCTATGCACTCAGTTCCTCGAGATTCCAGATTGTCTTGCCACGTTTCCTAGGGATGTCATTGGATATGCTGCAAAATATCCCAGAATTGCAGACTCGACATTTACATTATCAACAATGAGCTTCCTCTTATTAATTTTTGCCTTGACGTTTCCAAAATTTTTATAGTTTTTCAACATTTGTTTAACGCTGTTCGGTGACGGTTTCTGTTTATCTGGATATCTATCAGCAAATATCTGGCATGTTCTTGTTAAAACTCTGTTAGATTCCCCATAGATAATAAACAAATTCAAATAATCCTCGTGTGTGTAATTTAATCGCCACAGCATGATTATTAGTTTAATAATTATTATAATTACTATAATAAATAAATAATATTTTAGTAGGTAATTGTCAAACGACAATAAATATTACGTTTCTATAGTAACCAATTGGTTTTGTTCTCGCCAGTTGATCACCCTATATTTATTTATTACAAAAATATCAGCACAGGTCACTAAAGTGGATCTTTTTGGACAAGGAAGCCACCCTCAAATAAATAATAGAGACTTTGATAAGCAGATATTTATAGTTATGTCTAGACTTGTAAACGTCATTTTTTACATAAAATTCAAAATATCTCAAAAACAGTTCTTACTTAGGTATAGGATATTATACATGAAATATACCTAGAATTTTTCGATGAATCCAAAAATTAGATAATATACAGGGTGTTCTATTTAAAAAAAGAAAGTTGAAGTCTACTTCCGGTATAACCGGAAGTGCCGCCATTTTGAAAATATTTTGCGCGAATTGCCCCCATCGACTTTAGTTAGCTGCCAAAATTTCAAATTTTTCCAAAGCCTACTTTCTGAGAAATCGATCGCCGCAGTTCGTCGTGGGACTACCTGTATAATTAAGCGTGCTTATGAAGGGCAGGTATTGTCACTCTTTTAAACAATATTTGCAAGGTATATTAAAAACACATTCAGAAACACCCTGTATTATACATTCCAAATCCTAAAGCCACTAATAAACTTCTACGACAATAAAAATACCAGAAATCCTGGACTTAAGCGGGTACTGCAAATACCCTTAATTTACTAGAGGCAATGGCAACGGCCTGCCAGACCATTAATGAAATATTTCCAGCATTCCGGCTTTCAACTAGAAAAGCAATCGTTTATAAGCCTGTCGGGCCGTGTAAAACTTGCGGGTGAAGCTTCCGAATTGGACATATAATTGGTAAAAAACTTCCGGAAAATAATGGATAAATTAGAAATGCGAAAATCTGAATTACTTTGTTTAATTGATATTGGATAGCAGAGCTGAGAAGAATTCGAGGGCTTATCAGCCTGAATAACATTAAAATACATTTTACCTGTTCGTATTTGTATTTGAGTGTTTTTTTTTAATTTCTAGTTATCATCTTGGGAGGTAGGTAGTGAACAGTGGCGGCTCCTCCATCAGATCAAATGGTCAATGACCCCCAATAAATATTTCCAAACAGAAAGAAATAAATAAAATAATACAGAATTTATATTTTTTCAATTTTTTTTAAATTTGGAAATTCCCTCTGTTATTCTAAGCGTATAAACTCGTTGACCGTTCTCTTAATTCCGCAACACACTATCGACAGAGTCTATATATATTCTTTAAACTGTGCTATCGATGCCTCGATCTCCGGAGAGGTTTCGTTTCATTTGGAATCGATCACGTCTGGCGTGGCGGTCCGCGTTGACCTCGTGGTTACAAATGGAGGCGAGTTTTTCCCGAGTGTTCCCGATCAAATTCGCATAAGGGCGCATAGGTAATATACGGCTTACGTTGGCAAAGTTTGGGTCAACCTCCGCGCGGAGGAAACTTAAATATTTTTGTCAGTTGATGTGTTTCATGTGGATCGTGTGATAGGTTGTGGTTAAGTTTGCGTATTTTTATAGATTTTATTTTAAAGACTTTACATTTGGTTGTTGATTTTGTGGTTTAAACTAATGTTTTAAAGAAAGGTAGCCACAGTGTTTTAGAATATTAAGACTTTATAATCCGTTTTCGATTAACTAAGCTGAACTTTGAGAAACGACTCGAATTTAAGACCAGTAGTCGACCCTTGCCGAAATTTAAAATGCAGCAAACAAATAAAGACAAAAACAAAGAAGTAAATCGTTATTTTTGTAGAACTATGTATGATTTATGTGCCTGGACATACGGTTGCGAAGTAACAAAGGCATTTTATTGTTTCGTGTGTCTGATTTTTTCAGATGACTCTTTGTGGTTTATAGTAGTATAGTATGGTATATAGGGTAGTGAAGCGAGAAAGAAATATTATAATAAATAAAATATTAACATATACCCTTTCTGTAGTCATTTTCTTCCTCTTTCTCCTTCAGCTTATCAGTCAGTATGTCGGATATAGGCATCTCTTTAATTTTTTCAATCCAGGACAAATTAGAACGAAGACTATCCTTCTCATCTTATAATATCTTTCAAATTTCGCTTTTATAATCTTTCGATACTTCTTTTTATTTCTTTCGGTTTCTATCATCTGTCAGAATTTCTCTTCCTTATGCTTCACCCATTGCCACACGTTCGATGGTATCTATTACTTTTGTTCATCTTCTTATTTCCCTGTTTTTACTTCCCTATATTATAGCCAATATAGACATAGACATAGACATATTTATTTGACATGGTCATAGTTAATAACATGTAAAAAAGTAAAAAGGCAGTGATATTACATAATACACCAAAACTTAAATAAAGCGAAAAAAAAAATTATAATAACAAACAAGTACGAGCGTTAGGTCGCAAAAAGGGTATTTTGTGTTTGTGTACACACTTACTTTCGAACTTATTTAATTAAACAAACGTCCATTAAAGCAATACGTAAAAAGAGTTGAAGTCAACTGTCAGATTGTAAGTCGCAAAAATCGCATGATAATCTGAATTAACTGGTACATTGGCAGCATTCCTATACGTGTGGCGCAGAACGTGTTTTTCTATTAACATATCCATGACGGCTATGTTTTGTATAATAAACGGTCGCTGGTGCTACTGGTACGTAAATGGTTGCGAACGAAAACATTTTGACAGCTGACAGAATAATAATGGTTAAGGGGTTATTGTTTAATTATAAGAATAATAATAGTAACCAAAAATTCTATTTATTTGCGAATTTAAAATTAAAGTATATGGTAGTTTTTTGAGTTAAAAATGTCACAAAAACAACTATTTGAATAATATCTTCATTACTATTCATTTTTGATAAAATTGTATAGAAATAAAATAAATATTTATAGAAATGGAAATAAAAGAAAATTTCTTTTTCTAAAAATTTGCGTACAACTTATAGCTCTCGATAAAACTGACATTTAACATTTAATGAAAAACTTGAGGATTGTAAGACCATGAAAAAATACCGTATAAGGCACATATTTTCCTAACTTATATTCATCAAAAAATATTTATAGCTTTCGAGATATTTCAGTTTTTCTGATTTTCGATCAATGTTTTAAAGGGGTTATTGCCTGTATTCAAAAAGTCAAAAATTTTAAAATATGAAATTATAATTAACGTACCTAACTAGTATAATTTTCCTTTTACGAATCTAAATTTAATAGCCGGATATGGCACAGATCGCTAATTTGATACATCCGATTCAGACCTGAAAGTAAAAAAGATTCGTTGCGTATAAGTTTGCTCCAAATACCAAATAATACCTCAAATAAAGTCTAAAGTATGGTAACGGAAAATAACACTATAACTAAGTGTTGTTTTGTTTAAGTGTAAAAAATACAAATTAGATATACTATAATTGTATCTAAAATTTATAGTAAATACTTATTTATAAATTCAAATACATAATAAATAATTTTCTATTTTCATATAAGATTTAACAAATAAAGTTGCAAGCCGCCTATTCAAAACTCTTAATCCATAAACTAAATCCTCTAAATTTATTATCCAAATCTCTTCAATCCATATTCCATACCAAAATAATTCACTAGGAAAAACATTACAGCTTTTAAACTAGAATTTCTAAAGGAAAATACTGCCCTTGTATAACAATATATCCTAAAACGATAATTGACTAGCACGTATATTAAACGAATATCGATGTAATGCATGGAATCGAGAATGGCAGCTAATTTTCTTAAGAGATATTTTATAAAATTGGCGAAAGTATAATCCTGAAAGATTTATCTAGGCCTATATTAGAGCATAATGACCCTTATTCATCCTTATTTACATAAACACTTTTAGACACGTATGCCAGCGAACCATATCGATAACATAAACAAGAAAATCTTAGAACTAATAAAGTTTAATTAATTGATTTTTGTTTCACCGATATGAAAATCAGTTTACTCAACAAAGTTACAGCTTAATATGTAAGAAAAATCTAAGTTTTTCAAAACAAAGCTCATATTTCTAAAAATACTTAAATCTTTATGAAACTTTTGAAATTGTTTTTTACATTTTCACCAAGGATGTATTAAGCTAATCTTGCAATTAGAATTAAAAAATCGTTTTTGTAAATTACAAAAAAATATAATAATGGAATTTTGTTTAACACCCTGTATAAATAACTTTTTAGCTTAGATACGTTTCACGCTTAAAATCGGTAATATACAATAAAATTTGCAAAACATAGCTGACAACCGCATCTTAATATCACTTCTCGTTTTAGAAACCTTCGATATCAAATTTCACCTTAAAAATTCCGGTTTACTCAGTGTACTTTAGAATTACTTTAGATTTAGTTGATAAATCAAGTGCACCACTTTTATTCGACCTGATTATAACTCGATAATTATAACAAAGAGGAAGAGTAATTTCGATAACAAATTTAAAATCTCTTGTAGCGATAAGTTTAAACGATAAGATTAAATTAAACTCTTTATTAAAATGAAAACATCAAATTTGTTAGGTGTATTCTAGGGATTAATTACTTCGGTTCTTCAAAAACCGTCTTGGTCTTAAGATTTGTTTTTTAATTATTTTATTTAAAAGAGCAAGTGAATATTCTCACATAGCTATTTAAAATGTAAAAATTTACATTAAGCTATTTGTCAAATCTAGGTATAATAGTCCAGTTCACAAACATAAACAATTTCAAAAGTTATTAAAAAAATAAGATTAAAAAAAGGAGTTTAGTTTTTTGCAAATAACTCAGAAAATATTCTTAAGGAGGAAGAAATTTCCTATAACAACTTTTACTCTAGGAACTCTATCTCTATTCATAACAATTTTAAATTAATGTTAAAAAGAGAGCTCCTCCTTTAGAATGCTATGAAACCGGCCGTAACAAGTAAAAAAAAAAACATTTTAGACTATTAATTATTAATTTAAATTTTTTTAAAAAATATGGTATTATCTGGAAACTTGAAGGAACAATAAATAGGCCGGTGAATTTTTTTTTTCAATTTGTTAATTAATATTTTTTTAGAGTTTTTGTTTGTAATTTAAGTCGGATAATTTTTAAACAAAATTCACTAAAATTATTTCGCTTCATGGAGACTTTAACACAACTATATAATATGAGACAGTGGCGCGCCAAAAGGAACCGCAGGGCCCCGCTGCAGAAGGGGGGTGGTCGGAGGTCCAGGGTACCCTCGACCTCGAGCAAGTCTCTTATATAATAAATATAATATTCTGTATTCTATAGCGGCAGAAGTTACTTATACCTCGTAATTTTCTAAAATCAGATATATTTTCTCTTATAAATACCTATTTAATAGCACAGTTGCAGTGTTTATTTATTTTTGTTACTCCTAAAGTTGTGTCTTATGTTCTGTAGTTTTATGAACATAAAACTGTACCCATATAATAATACCACGTGACAACGAAACTACTATCCAAGTCGACATTTTAGAACTGTTAACGACAGATAGAAGAAATATGGTACGTTAATATGGTTGGGTTTAGTAAATATACATAGGATGACATGAAATTTACTTAGAATTCTTCAGAAAGTCGAAAGTTCAAAAAAGCAAAATATATAGGGTGTTTTATCTAAAATAACGAAGTTCAGGTCAGTTCCGGTTAAACCGCAACTGAATTTCACTTGTCAATGGTCTTTATATTAACGTACCAAATTTCTTCTATCTATAAACTGATCTGAAATATCATCGTAGACAATAGTTTCTTTGTCACCCAGTACAATAATTTCCTTGGTGTAGAGTGGGGGGTCCCGTAAATAAATTGTGGGGTGGTTCAGAAGATTTTCGCACGCGGCTAATATACGATTATGACATTGAGGTGTGTCTAACTGTTATAATTTATAAATAATTGATCTAGCAAAAAACATTAAATGTTTAGTTTTTTGTTAGTTTCAGCAATTCGTAACTAATAGGTTATAATAATTAAAAACGTCATAATCTCATATAGCATAGTTGTGTCCTAACACTGAAACCTGTGGTGGAAGATAGATCAAAACACAAGTGTTCTAACCACACTACACCACAACTTGTTACGTTCTAGACGCGCGTTTCGCTAACAAATTTAGCATCATCAGCAGATGATATAAACTAAAGTAACTTATCCTTATTCCTTACCGAGACTATTTATAGGTAAATGTGGTCACATTTGGTTGCAACCGTCTGCACCGTTGTCAAGTAAGCAATAGAGGGGTCTATAGGGAATAGGCTTTCTGTCTTAATTTAGTGCTTTCTTACCACATTTAACTATTTCTATACTCTCAAATGCCTCAAATAATCTATTATTAGATAGATTTTTAATTAACTTAAGATTATTTATTCCTATAGAAAAAATAATTTCTTAACTCAGGTTAGTCAATTTTCTATTAGGTAAAGAACGTTTTAACAATGAAATGATCGAATTGATTAAAAATATCGCTAAAAGTAATGGATATAATGATAATTTTGGACAGAAATTAGTAAATAGACATAGCATAAGAAAATGTCAAAAGATGCCACTACTCTTCAAGCACCTGAGGTTCCCAATAAGTTCATAGCTCATTTAAAAATGTAGGTTTTAGAGAGCAGCCTACAAAACGGAGAACAGTTTGAAAATCTCCTTGGAAACCCTAAAGACAAAGTCGACTTGAAGGAGAGGAGTGGCATCTATGAAATTAACTGTAATGGCTGCGATTTAAATACTCCATAAACATTCGTTCAGCATTGCCCAACATGCTTTGGAAAACAACCACCAAATTGGAATAAATAATCTTAAGTTAATTAAAAATGCATCTAATAATAGATTATTGGATGCATTTGAGAGTATAGAAATAGTTATATGTGATAAGAAAGCACTAAATAAAGACAGAGGTCCTATTCCCCATAGTCCCCTCTATTGCTTACTTGACAACGGTGCAGTCGGGTGTAACTAAGTGGACCTCATTTACTTATAAATAGTCTCGGTTAGGATAAGTTACTTTAGTATATATCATCTGCTGATGATGCTAACTTGGTTAGCGAAACGCGCGTCCAGAACGTAACAAGTTTTGGTGTAGTGTGGTTAGAACTCTTGTATTTTGATCTAGTATAGTTGTGAGAAAGTCTCCACGAAGCGAAATAATTCTAGTGGCTTTTATTTTCCGACTCGAAATATAAACGAAAACTCTAAAAAAAATTTAATTAACACAAGGCTCATTTTATGAAAAATTAGTGAAAACAATTTTTTTAAGCGGAATATTGTTCCTTCAAAATTCTAAATAGTACCATAGTATTTTTAAATTTTTAAATTAATATTTACTACTAGCAGAGTCCTCTCTAGGGGCGAAGAAAATTTGGAGGGTGGAAATTTTCAATACTAAGGCAAGAAAAAAAAAGGAGCATAATATAGTTTAAAAATATGGGAGAAATGAGGAGATAAAGCTTGAGCAAAAACTAATAATGCAAATTTAAATATAGAAATATAATTTAAAGTAGTTATTATAAAGAGCAGTTCTGGCGCACTCCAGGTAATTCAAACAATTTTCAAGTACTTTAGAATTTTTTTCATCCCAAATATATTTTATGTGATTCTGGAAGTTTCAATTTCCACTTCTTTCAAATAATCTCAGAGATCTGCAATAGAATAAGGGAGCGCATTATCACAATCGTGAAAAAATCAACCTCTTGAGAGCTTTAGGTTTCATGGTCCCTAGAGGTCGAAAAACATGTTTTCCCAATTCCGTCGGTCGGTCTGTCTGTACGCGGCATTGGTAAGAAATTACTTGCGCGATTGACTTCAAATTTTAATCAAAAATTAAACACAGTAATGACTATGTACTGAACTAAATTAGGCCACATTTCGCTGTTCCTAATAAAAAGAAAGATTCATAACGAAGGAAGTTCCGGGTAAAGGAAATGTACCGATTTTTTTTACTTGTAACCGCCAGTTTTAGGGCAGCGTAACGAGCACTTTTCAACAATGAATTAAAATTGTTTACTTAAACTCTTTAAATTTTAATTTGTTAATAACTGTTGTTTCAAATTTTTGCTCATTTTTCTAGACGTCATTCCCAATCGAATGAGTCTTTACTCATATATTTACTAACAGTATCAAGAATTAACACCATTTTGAGTTTATGACCTAGACTATAACACCTCTTAATAAAATTTAATGTGTTTTTTTTTCTGTCAAAAACGGCCCAACACTCCAGGGTTTCTTTATTGAAAGGCTTTCTGTGCCCTAATGACAAATGTCTTTCTTAAAAGTTTTAATTTATAATTTATTTATAGCTTTCTCCAGTCCCTTTTGTCCTGCAACCTAATTCTGGATATTACAAATTGACAGTGAAATATAAGACCTAACGTTACCTTCCTACAACTCTAATTATATAGATTGCCCTTTTTACCGTTGATTAATTGTAGAATTTGTAACGTTTTTTTTGCATTGTTATAAATTGCTTTTTAATTTTTTAATTAATGTTTCAAGAAATTTTGGCGAAGGTGGTTTATGACTAAGGAGCAAAAACGTATTTTTTACAAAACACTCTTTAGCCGGCTTCAGGTGACACAACTTTTATAAATGTAATTGATATAAAAGTTATTATATAGCAGTCACTACTAAATACATTTTTAGAAACAGCTTATAAACAAAACAGTAAAGCGTTAGGTATAATAAAATAAAATGACGTCATGCCATTTTAAAATGTTAAGCTTAGGCCTTGAGGTACATATGCACATAACGTATGCCTTAGCATCTCTCTGTCGTGGCTATTTATAAGAGTGATTCTTTCTAACCTACGTGTTGGTTGCCTTTTCTATACTGATTTTCTCAGTTGACTTCAATTCAAACAAAAATGGTCAAGTTTTGAGTAGTAAAATTCAGCTGACAACTATGTCCCATGAATAACCTTGAATATACAGAGTATCCCAAAAGGTCCTACCAATAATTTAGGAATACAAAAATTCGACTAAAATATCGCGATTCAGCCATACTTGCCTTAGTCCAAATTTCCAAAAGTTAATATTAAGGAAGACACGATTTTTTTAAACAATATCCCTAGTTTTTGAGATATTAAAGGGAAAATTGGCGATAACGGATTTTTTCTAGCGAGTAATAATAATGCGACTTCAATTTTGATGTAACTTGTAGAGGGCGCTACGAGTGCTACTTTTTGTATTTAAAAATGTTCTAACTTTTTTCAATCAAAAGTTAGGAAGTTTTGTATAGAAAAAATATTTTCTATTACCTTTTCTTCATAAAAAGGTATACCTTATAAATGTACCTAAATTTTACCGTTTTCGAGATATTTGCTATTTTATTACTTGGAACAGCGCCGTGTACTCGCCATTTAGGATATTCGAGTTTCATCTTTTTATAAAGTAGGCTTTTGTCAAACAAGAAACAATTGGAATTAACGCATCTGTTGCAAAGAAAAATATTAGCTTTATTTCTGAACGATTTTTTAAAATTTATAAAAATGATAAATCTTGTAATGTCTTAAATGTTGAATACATGAGGCTGCATCAAATAATAAAACCGCAAATATTTCGTAAACGGTGAACTTTAGATAGATTTATTAGAAGAAAAGAGAGTAGTACCTTATTTTTCTATACAAAGTACCATAATTTTGAATATAAAAATGTTGCAACATTTTAAAGAGCGAAAAGTAGCGCTCGCAGCGCCCTCTACAAGTTACATCAAAATTGAAGACGTATTATTATTACTGGCTATAAAAAATCCGTTATTACCAATTTTCACTTTAACGTCTCAAAAACCAGGGATATTATTTTAGAAAATTGAAAATAAAATTTTAAGTTAATCATGTATTTCTAAATTATTGGTAGGACCTTTTGGGACACCTTGTATATAACACAATATGAAATATTCAACTAAAACACAAAATTCAACTGTTAAAGATGTTTAATTTCTTTAAAAAAGTGTGTGATGTAATTTTTAGACATGTAAATACATGATAAATACCTATGGCAACCTCTTATAATTGCAATTATTTAAATAAGGGGGAAAGGTTTATGTATAAAAAAACTGTTGAGTTCGTTTCTACTTGCAAAAAATTATTTAAAACATTATACTTTTAGCTTTAAAAATTATAAATTATATAAATTAAGCAAACTTATCTTTTTCATCTTCGTCCAAAAGGTTAGGGGGTTGGTTCAGTCAACGGTGAGTGTTTTGAGGTCCTCCAACTATCTCTCTTGGGGATGGGTCTTTCAAGTGTACATAAGCCAGGGTATTCCATACTCGATGGTTCGGCTGTATAGAAGTATCTTGAGAACGAAAAGAAAAATAAATTTGAAATTTTGACTACGCCCGTAGGAGGCTGCGCTCTAGTTTTTAAAAATAATTTCGCGTTTGCAGTGTTACCAGATCTACTGGTAACTGGCATCAACTTTGAAATTTTAAATGGGACACCCTGTAGTTTATTTTATTTTTAGATTCTGCGAAACAATCTAATTTTTTTTATATAGGATATTTTTTCATTTCTCTTACCGTTTTATCCAAAAAGTCATATACTCTCGTTCTTAGAATTCCAATATATTTTGCAGAAGTTAAATTTTCGTCATAAATGAAAATTGCCCATCCATCAACAAACAAAATACGTTAAAACTAGATTTTGTTCACTCTATTCAATGCTACAGTAATATACAGGGTACATTTAAAAAAAGTCACTTTTGGTCAAATTTATAAAATCTGAATTGCAGTTAATCTTACGACTCTCTGTATAAAAGTTCGGCGATCCTATGTTACTAAAATTAAAGAACCACTTTAATTTTTTATCTGGAAAGGAAAATATTGAAGTTTTAATTCACATAGTTTAATTAATTAAATATAATAATTAATATTTAAAAAAAGGTAAGAGAAATGAAATAATATCCTATATAAAAGAAAAAACTTAGATTGTTTCGCAGAATCTAAAAATAAAATAAACTACAGCGTGTTCCATTTAAAATTCTCGATGCCAATTACCAGTAGATCTGGCAACACTACAAACCTGAAATTATTTTTAAAATCTAGAAAGCAGCCTTCTATAGCCGTAGTCAAAATTTCAAATGCATTCTCTTCTTCTCTTTCTCCAGATACTTCTCTTTCTCCAGATACTTCTAACGTACCATCGAGTATGGAATACCTCCCAAGTAGCTCTTGTAGTCATGAATACGTCATTGTTATCACAAGTTTTTTTATTGAAGTAACCGGAACTTGGTGTCGCCACGTTCTGTTTACGCTGAGACTACGTGGCCATTTCCAAAATGGGGTACATTTTTAGGGTAACTATTTCGTGAATAACATGTAACTGTGACTTTGATTATTACGTAGATAGTACGGAATTGTGTAGTTCCATTTAAGTAGTCGAATAGTAATAATTCACCGTATTCCTCACTTTCTTATTTCTGTATTTTTTTAATCCGTTTTAAAAATATGCATGGTTCGTTTTAATACAAACAAAACAGTTATGGCGACTACAAACACTAAAATTGGGAATATGGTGTAGAGCGTATAGAATTGTTATTGATATTTGAGGTAGGATACATGCGTTTCACTTAGTTTTTTGGCTATGCTAAGGACCTAAAATTAAAACGCAGGCAATTTCTCTGGTGAATATACTGATGACAGTCGTAAAAAAATTACGCGCCTTTAAAATTCATTAATTTTCAATACATTTTGGTCAAATATATTGGCCGATTTAAATCTCAAAAATGTAATATTGGACTTTGGTTTAAATAGTAATTATCATTAAATATCTTATAATAAAGAGTTATTCTTTTTTTAACGTAATGTTTAAATTGTATGCATTTCTAATCTTTATACTCACAAAAACCAACATCATAGCTAAATATTTATAGGGGAGATGAAAATAAACAAAGGCATTCTATTGGACTTTTACTTTTAGGTTGCCTGCATTTCTTTACTGAGAAAATTACTTAACATCAAGTGTCTACGACTGCTCCCATACGATTTTATAGTTTTGGATTCTTTAAATACGCATCTGTCACTTATACCCAATTACACTGAAGTCTTGAATACAAGGTGATAGGAATAAAGTTATCTACAAAGTTCTTATTAAACCTATACTGCGTATTATTACCAAGCGGTTACGATTTGGGAACCGCCGGTTCTTTAAAATTTATTGAGTTGTGTCGTAGCATGCGGAGAGTTGCGGAACTTGAGTCACTACTATAATTCTGGCATCTATCATAACCATAATCCTTTGTTCCGTTTTTATTTTTTGTTTAAAATACCGCTTTAGGTGGTTTTGTTCAAGTATGACATAGCGAAGTTGTGATATTTTTAATTTTCTATAAAATAGGGCTGAGTGACGAAAGCTACTTTTTTTGTTATGGTATGTGAACCCATTGTGAACCATTTTAACTGGTTACTCCTTGACGATAACACAACACATACACAACTGGCGACAATAGATGCAAAATTTCTAAAGGTTTAAATGGGGGCACCCATATTATCGTTAGTTTTTCGCAAAATATGACTAAATTAATCAACTTTGATATTGACAACCTCTGTCAGCGTCAGTCGTAAAAGTAGGGTTATGTTAATGTTTTACTTTAATAATCTATTCGAACTATCTGGTACAAACTTACTTTTTCATTTAGATTTTTAACAAATAACAATGTTTGTGAAAGCAATAAATGAGAGTTGTCTGCCAAGTAAATTTAGTAATGTAATATGTACTGAAGAAGGCCTACAAAATAGTTTCTTTATGCTAATCTTAGAGAGCTTATACCTCAAATTGAGGTGCGGAATGAAGTAAAACATACACTAAGACATGAAGCAATATTGTCTTTTATAGCAAAATAAAACCAAAATATAATAATGTGCAATATTTAATAACTTTTCTTGGAGTAGACTTAAACTTAAGACATTTACGGTCATAGTCATTTACACATTTATTATAAACACTTTATAATTACAAGCAAAAAACAGGTGAAACGTGAAACAGGCTTAAATACATTTCTCCATATGACCAATTGCTGAGAACTTCTTGTTTGAATCAATATATTCATTTTAATGATCACAAACTAATAAAATAAGACACTAAAACAACAAACCTCATAAGAAACCCACCTAGACGAAAAGTAAACAAAACGATTTTAGCAGCAATATGGCCGAACCAATCAAAAATTGGTTACTCTATTGTTGCCACTGTCCTTATAAAATCACAAAAGGTAATAGTTTACTTGTAGCAAATAATTACTGTAATTCTTACTTCTAAGTTGCAACAGAAAAATAACGACTGGTAATAGCCAGTTTAAAGTAGCAGTAGACGATAACTTTTTTTTACTTTGCAACGACTTGTTTTACTTTATAGTAATACGTTATAGAAGTACATTTAAACGTAATGGAGTAGTCTCTGTAAAGTGCAAGAAGGTACTTATACTTAAAAGTTATAATTTAGTAAACAGTTTAGAAACAGTAACTTTGAATAATTACTATTATGTAACGCAAAATTAGTTATTATATAATTACTTTACATGGAAAATTACTATAAAGTATTATTCGCAGTAACAGATACATATATAATACTTAAAAACAGTGTCGGTTCGCGGGTGAAAAAGTAAGTGAAGTGCAAATGAATCAAGAAAATTTCGCAATAATTTTTTTTTCAGAATTTTTTTATATGTGGAGGGGGTAGAATATTTTTTTACGACTTACCTAAATTTTGTATACCAAATCAATTCTCCTATCCTTCATAATAGCAAATTTATTTTATAACATCCTCATAAAATGGATGAGTTGCCCTAATCTCCTCCAGAAATTCCTTTTGAATTGAAATATTGTCAAGAGAAGTAAGTCTTTCTTGAGATTTTGTATTTCTTAAATAAGTTTTTACACATTTGAAGCAAGAAAAACTTCTTTCCACTGAAACACTTGTCGACGGTATTGTTAAAATAAGGGAAAACAATTTATATGCTTCGGTAAAAATATATTTATTTTTATTAATTTTTTTCACTTGCACTTGCAGCGATATATTCCAATTAATCTCATTGGCAAAAATAAGTCTTTTTGAAAATATTTTCCCATATAACTGTAACAAATTTTCAAACGGGCCAGTCGGAAAATTTAAACTATATTCGGAAATTTTAGCAGAATCTGCAAAACATGAAAATGTAAGTTTTTCACAGTCTTGAAGCCTTAGTGTCATTTCCATTAAAATGTGGTCCAATATTTCATAAAAAAGCTCTAATTTCTTCAGGTGAAAGCTTAGCAAGCTCACGTTTGTAATGATTTATTTCTGTAATAGAATTTGCTTTATCAAACATGGTATTAAAAAATGTTAATTTCTTTTTTTACAGAGCGCCTCACGACAGCGTTTTATATTGGATATGCAAAAATGAATGTTAAGCGATTTTTTTTGAAGAACGTCAAATAATATCCTTTCGCAAGGCGGATTGACTTTTTATCAGATTTGTCACAGTTTGTAATAAATTCAAAAACGTCTTTTAATTTATTCCAGTTTTGAACAATCACATTTACTAATTTCGAATTTGAAGTTGTAACAACACCATAAATAAATATAACACAAAACAGTCAAGTTAACTGCAAAGGAACTCACCGGTTGCAGCGAAATCCGCGCTTGCAATTCACCGAGAGCGTTGGCGCTGGGGTACGCGTTGTCATGGCACCAGTGCCGCAACTAGGGGGGGGGGCTAGGGGGAGCTTAGCCCTTCCCACCAGGTGATTGGTGACGGTCAACCAAAACATGACATGTGGCGTGATTCTGCGAGCAAAGCCGAGCAAGCGGACTGCCGACTATTGTCCATCGATCGTCAGGTTCTCATTTTGTCGCGGTGCACCATTGAATAACGTTTTTAGGTTTGTTTTCTGAGATACTTTTGATTTTGCTGTTACAATAGTTAATAGTTACGACATAGGTAAGGTGAAAACTTGAAAAGAATATCTCTTACTGTGCTCCAACAACTTCTAACACCTTTTTTAAAAATAACACCTAAACTCCATTTTGTTTGTAAAAATGGATAAAAAGGTATTTTTCCGTAGTGTACTTTATTTTTCTCTTGTATCTTCCTTTTTTTTCTAATTTTTAACACCTTCTATACCAAATGGTCAAAAGACCATTTGAATTGGACACTTACGAAAATGAAATTTACTGGCTCTTGAAGTGTACAAAATCATGCAGGTGTGAGGGTGTTTGAAACATTTTTAACATTCAAAATGTTTATGTTCGTATATGCGGATCAAGTTACGAGTTTTCGCTCAAGGCGGAGAGACAGCGGTGTCAATCGACGATCGGGGGGCGCGCTTATTTTGAAGTTATGGAAACTAAAATTTTGAGAAAGGGGTTTAAAAGAGTAAAAAAAATCTTCTTTTTAGGACGCAAAACCGATAATAGTCACACTGAAAACAGAAATAGGTGGGGTAAATGTTCTAATATTGAAAAATAATGACGCAGATATTTAATTCTTCTCGAGTGTACATATTTAAAATAAAATTGAGGTGATGTCCCAAAAAACTGCGAAACTTAAAAGTTATTTAACTTTTTGTATCAAAATAATGTTTGTTCATTATACGGGGTAGACCAAAAAGGGGGGCAGTTTGGCAGGTTTCCAGTTAACGCGGTCAAGTAAAGCATATATTATGTTATACAGGAGAAGTGGGTAACTTTTGAACGCCTTAAAATTTATATATAGGGGTTTCATCGCTCTATGCAACTTTAAGTGCCGTAATTTATAAAAAAAAATATATATATATATATATATATATATATATATATATATATATATATATATATATATATATATATATATATATATTTTGACAGTTGTCATAGATATTAATCAAATCATATATAGCCGTACGATCATGGTCTAAAAAATAATAAGGGACATAAAAATTTAGATATTATCGAGAGTTTGTAATTAAATTATAGCCGTACAAAAAGTTCGGCCTAACAAAAGGCAAAAACAAATATTACTAAAAACTGGATGAACTGGTAAAATTTTAAGTAGTTTCAAACTTGTATCAAGAAATAGATTAGAACCGTGTCTCAACAATTTAGATTTAGGATGCCATGGGCGCAGATATCCGATTTTTTAAGAGTACAAAACCGTAAATATTTTATAATTTGAGAACACATTTTAATTCGTTTCAAACTTGTACCAAGAAATAGATTAGAAACGTGTCTCAACAATTTAGATTTAGTATGCCATGGGCGTAGATATTCGATTTTTTAAGGGTGCAAAACCATAAATATTTTATATTTTGAGAACGCATTTTAATTCGTTTCAAACTTGTACCAAGGAATAGATTAGAAACGTGTCTCAACAATTTAGATTTAGTATGCAATGGGCGTAAATATTTGATTTTTTAAAGGTGTAAAACCTTAAATATTTTATATTTTGAGAATGCCAAATCAATTATAGTCAAATTGAAAATAGATATAGTTGGGGTAAATGTAACATAGAAAAACTGCTGAAATCATTGGCGTAGATTCTTATTTTTTTTTCGATTATACATATTTAGAATAAAAGAGGTAATATTTCGAAAAACGGTGAAATACGGCAAATTTATTTAATTTTTTGTATATATTGTAGTGTTAAGATTAAAATAAAGTTAACATGAAAATTTGCATGGCATTATTAACTTGGAAAAAATATCATGTACAAAAAAATCATCGTTTCTTTAAAATTGGTTTTTTCCTCAAATCAATATTATCTTATAAATGTCAGGGCTTGAGCCCCCACAAAAGTCGGTGTCTAGTTGCGCCACTAATGGCAACATAGTAGGAAAATTGTAAACTAAACATAGCACCTCCAGCAAAGTCAAAGTGGTTTGCGCCAGTGTTATAGTTGTTATAATAAAGTTCGATTAAAAGTTTTAAAAAGACATGCCCCTAAGGGTCAAGTAAATTATTTATTCTAGATGTACAGTTTATTTTTTACCAATTAGGTGAATAAATGAATGTAAAAACTAAAATTTTAAGAGATATATAATAAATATAGTTAGATGTTTGTTTGTTTATTTTTCCTGGTGAAGTGGCACTTCACCTACTTCACCTGAATAGTCGCCACTGCTTAAAAACGTGTTTATTAATATATAGTAGGATTATTAGTAATAGATGCGTAAAAATTCTTAAAGAGTAGTAGTGGTTGCTTTAGTGCTAGCTGGGCTGTATAATTATCCACATCAACTCAATAAGCCACTGATGAATTGAGAATTCCAAACATTAACTCATATGGAAAAATAAACAAATCAAAATATGGTGAAGATATGGCGTTGTTAACTCAACGCCATATCTTCACCATTTAACTACTTAGTGATTACTAATCAGTGTAGTAGTGATAGGAAATTAAAAATTATAACTTGTAAAAGTTAGGAGTATTAAACGTTTTTTTGGACAGCTGCAAAAATATTTCTTTAAAATAAATTGCGACGTTAAAAGTTATGGGGAAAATAATTTTTCTGATATGTCAGTTTTTTTAATTACCTTAATAAAACGCACCTACCAAATTTGAAAATGAAATTAGGGGAAACATTTTTTTGACAGATGTCAAAAAAAAATTCAAATAATTGACGTCCATAAAAGTTACATGGAACTGTAAAAACCGTACATACAAATTTTAAGTAGTTCAGAAGTTACAGGAAAAAATAATTTTTTTTAAAGCTGTCACAATATTTGTTCAAAATAAATTATTCCTCTAAAAGTTACATCGAATTTTGAAAACCGTATTTCAAAAATTTAAGCAATTCTGAACAGGGACTTGTAGGGCTCCAGTTAACACCAGTAAGATTAGAAAAACGAGAATAAGGGCAACGCATACACCTTATTTACTGAAAATAAAGCTCACTTAACCTCCCAGCTACCGTATTCCTAAAAGCGAGATGGCGATTCCTTAGGGGCTTCTAGATAGGAAATACACACTTAGGGGATGCGCTACCCATTTCAAATATACGATGGCTAAAAGGGCCATTAACAAAAACGGTAACTGATGTAAAATCGCAAGTTGGAATTCAGAAAACATCCCGTCTAGTATATCAAACACAAATATATAATCTTTTATATAAAAGCATATTATATTGTAATGAAATATCCCATATCGTTCGAAATAAAATTAACTTTATTGAAATCGTATCGACTATATCGTAAAAACACCATAAATTATACAAAAAAACGACACCTCTATGAAATGGATATAATATAAAAGCATTTCATGGTCTCTCAAGTGTGATAATGGCTTTCACCCCTCTTACCGAAACTTCGACGGTTTTAGGTCTCTAAATGGAAAAAACGAGTCCCTATCTGGTTGAGACACAAAGTAGGTGTATTATAGGTAGTTTGTATAGGAAATATAATTGGCAGAGAACTTTGTTATGTTACTTTGCATGGATTATTGGAATTTAACAGCGAGAGGGGTCTAAGTTTTGGCAGATTAGGGTTATCGACCAGTTTTAATATGTTTGCACGAGTTGCCTTCCAACATTGTTTTGAATAAAAGTAATAATCACTTAAAAAAGAAATGAAAGGGAGATTTAAAAATACAATAGATAGAAGGATTACTTTTTCAATTAATTTTAATATTTGACAAAGCTTAATGGTCTAACTTCGAGTAAACCAGTAGCAAATGATGACTTCAGCGGTATAGTATAGTGAGTATGGCACCACAGTTTGAACGGAGATAAAATGGTTTCATTTTACTTATCTTAAAGCTCGGATTATATACAAAATGTATATAAATGCATATTTATGCAACATTTTCATATTTTGACAATTTTTGCATATAGTTGCATATTTTGGATCAAATGTAATATTTTCTTGTCATTTGTCAGACAGGCTTCTAACATATTTTTGCATTTGCCAGTAAAAAATATTCGGCAGTTGAATAAAACTTTCGGTAAAACCCATCCCAAAACATTTTATGGCAGACGTCATAACGTCGTTCACAAAATGTAGAAACAAAATTTAAGAGTAATCCCCAGTCATTCTGGTCCTATATAAATTCTAGGAAGTCATGCGGTACTCTGCCTTCTACGATGTCTTACCTAAATTCCGAACTGAACAACCCTATGGACATTGTTAACTCATTTGCAAATATGTTTAAGGAATCTTTTATAACATCTACTGATTATGCGCACACATATGATTCAAATATTAGTTATGTTTTAATTTCATTGTTTAACATAACGCCTGAAGCCACTGAAACTGCATGTAAGAAACTAAAAGTTAAATTTACCACTGGGCCTGATCTTATCCCTTCATTTATTGTGCGAGACTGCGCAAGTGCTTTTGCCAAACCTTTAGCAGTTATTTTTAATTTATGTGTGCAAAGTTGCACTTTTCCAGATGTATGGAAAAAATCAAAAATCTGCCCAATCTTTAAACTGAGATGATAGGAGTAAAATAGAAAACTATCGACCTGTTGCTATAATATGCAATTTTAGCAAAGTCTTTGAATTTGTTATTCACGCCCAGTTATCTTTTTACGTTACTCCTCTTCTAATTGATCAACAACATGGTTTTGTATCTGGTAGATCGACTGTAACAAATCTTTGTACTATTACTCAATACATTGCTGAGAGCCTGGATTGTAATACACAGGTTGACGTTATTTTTACAGATTTTTCTAAAGCGTTCGATCGTCTTGATCACGGTATCCTACTTACTAAATTATCCAGTTTTGGCTTTTCGGAAACTTGGTTAAATTTTTGCAAAGCTACCTTTTAAGTCGGTCTCAATTTGTGCAGTATCGGTGTCATAATAATTATAAATTAACTTATATTTCAGATACTTTTGTTGCCACGTCGGGTGTTACATGGGTCTGTCCTGGGTCATACAAATTTTTTAACATTTTTATAAATGACATCGTTAACGGTATGAATAATAATTGTTTGCTTTATGCTGATGATTTAAAAATATTCCGCACAATTGACTGAATCTTGAAAATGATTGCAAAAATTTAACTCCAACTTGAGTCTTGATCTTCTGAACACTTGGTCAATGGTGTGAAAAAAACAAACTGTCCCTTAACATCAATAAATGTAATGTTTTAACATTCAGTAGAAGTAGAATTCCTATGCAGTATGAGTATCATATGGACGGTGTTGCTCTGAAACGAGTTGAAAATTTTAAAGACTTGGGAGTCATATTTGATAGCAGGTTTTCATTTATCCATCACATCGAGGATATTGTTGCCAAGTCTTATCGGATTTTAGGATTTCTTATACGATCTAGCCGGGAGTTCAAGTCATATGAAACCTTGTGCTCACTTTTTTATTCTCTGGTTCGTAGTAGGTTAGATTAATAAACATTCGCTAGTATGCCTCCTCTGTTTGGCACCCTAATTATCAAGTGCATATTGACAAATTAGAAAGCGTGCAGTATAAATTTTTAAAATTTCTGAGTTTTAAAATTGATGGGTCTTACCCACCTTTTGATATTTCCCGACAAAGTCTACTTTTAAGATTTAAATGGGACACCCTTGAGAAAAGAAGACAATATTTTCTGCTCATATTTCTGTACAAGTTAATAAATAATAAAATGTCTGCTTAATCTGCTATCTCAAGTTACTTTTCACGTTAGGGGAAAAGATCAACTCGGTCATCACCATTTTCTACCTTCCAAAATCTAGAACAACGTTTTGAAAATGAAATCTCCCAAAAAGAAATATTATTCTATTCACAATCGCTTGAAGGATTATTTGGATATTTTAATTGTAATGATAAAAATATTAAATCTGTTAGTTCTAGTTACTTATAATTATATAGTATGTTCAATATTTGATAAGTTATTTTTTTTAGTTATTTAACTATATATGTTAGCTATTTGATAATTTATATTGCTGGATATATATTTGTTTATCTGTATAACTTAATATTTGCTGTGTATCCTGCCCAATAATAGGGGCTACTGCCCTGTGGGGTAGTGTAAATAAATAAATAAAAATAAATAAATAAAATAAAAAACATAAAATATTGTCAGCCACGTTTAGCTGTTCTCTTAGATGTAAACTATTTACCCTGAGAAGCGTGTTATTGAGTTGTGCATTTTAAAATGTCTAACAAAGTAGTATTGTAGATAAAACCGCATCCGGAACTAACATTAGAAAGTAATGGTGTTTTTTTGCAAAGCGTGTAGAAAAGCGGTAAGTGTTTAAAATTAAGTTTTTCAAAATCAATTGCTTTGATTGAAAATTTAAAAGAGAATATAAGTTCAGTCCCAGATAGCATTAGAAGTTTTGTTGCCAAAAAAGCCTGGTACTTTTTGTGACAATTCTGAGATGAGTCCTGAAATAATGTCTTGCCTCAAGTATGCTCCTTTAACGTCAGTCGATGTAGAACGTAGTTTTTCTACTTATAAAATAGTATTAAGAGATAACACGACGTGAACTTTGTCTCCCAATTTTTTAAAATTAACTTCCGGTGGTTCGTGGGTTTCATTTCCACTTTATAAAACACTGAACAGGGTTAGCCCTTGTACACACTTATTCCTAGAGTCATTGTACAATAATATACACTTTTATGCGTACTTAAACGAGACAAAACTATTATTAATATTCCCGCACTGTGTGTGATCAAGGAATTTGACTTGAATGTGACCCAATTTAGTTCAGTACATAGTCACATTATTTATGTCTTACATATACTGTCTTTTCATTTTTATTGGGCGCCATTTTGTTCCATCATATTGGATTCCTACCAATAATTTACCATTTTCTACCTATGCCACACTTGACTTTTGGGCATAATTTAAAATAAATTCAATAAGTAGCTTTTTTATTGACACATAACTCCATTTTGCTACGTCATGTTTTTTACGTCGATTATTTAAAAATTTCATTTGGCCGCCATTTTGTTTCATCATCTTAAATTTTTTTTAAATTTTCGACGTTTCGCAACTTGATTGTTGCATCCTCAGGACACATATATATAGATTTTATAACCTGAATAAAACCCATTTTATCAGTCTTTACCTACTCCGCTGGTCCGCAGATATTAAGTATCTATCTGGTTATCGTTAACGATCCTCTTGTTGTTATGTGAGAGTAGTGTATTATTTGTGGTTAGGATCCAGTAAAAAAAACAAAAGCTCCTTTTTAAATTGTCTACGATTCGCAACTTTATCATCCTCAGGACACATAGGCTTTAGATCCTAGCCCTAATTAAGATTTAACCCCATATAATACACCACTCTAACAACAAGAAAATCGTTAACGAAAACCATTTAGAAACTTAATATCTGGGAAATATCTATGAACCAACGGAGTAGACAAAGAATGACAATATGGGTTTCATGTAGGATATAAACGTTACCGGAAATCATTTAGAAACTTAATATCTGCGGACCAACGTAGTAGGTAAAGACTGATAATATGGGATTTATTCAAGTTATAAAATCTATGTGTCCCGAGGATGCAACAATAAAGTTGCGAAACGTCGACAATTTAAAAAAGCCTTTTGTTTTTTTACTGGATCTTAACCCCAAATAATACACCACTCTAACCAAAATTTTTTAACATTGTTCCGCCATATTAGATTTTTACCAAAATATTACCAGGTCTTCAAAATTTCAAGTCAATCGGGTAAGTAGTATTTAAGCTATGTCGCGAACTGACAGACAGACCGACAGACGGACCGATTGAATTGATAAAACATTATGTTGGCATCTAGGGACGCTAAAACGTGAAGATACGTAAAACCTGAAAGGGTGATTTTTTCACCATTACAAAAATTTTATTTGACGGCAATTTTGTTCCGCCATCTTGAATTAGTACCACAGTTTTACTAGTTGAGCCAGTTGAGTTTATACCACAATTAGTTATGGCACACAATTTGAAATCAATCCATTAAGTAGTTTTTTCGGGCTGAAATTTTAAATAATTTATTATATCGCCATTTTGTTCTGCCCCAGTTGTTTGATAATTTTTTTTAACATTTCACTAGGTCGTCATTTTATTTTGCCATACTGAATTTTTACCAAAATATTACTAGATCATCTCCATATGACTCTTACTTTTTGGTCAAAATTTAAAGTCAATCGGGTTAGTTTTTAAGCTATGCCGTGAATTGACAGTCAGACAGACACCACCAATCATTCCATTAAGTAGTTTTTCAGGCTGAATTTTTAAATATTTTATTAGGCCGCCATTTTGTTCCGCCTTCCAGGATTGGTAGCAAAATTTTACCAGTTGATTCTAACTTAATCGAACGAGCTGGGACAATCAGTTTCGAGAGCTGCCTATCTCTCACTTGTTGAGAGTCATTTGAGGTACGGCATAGCATTCTGGGGAGCCTGCAGCCAATACATGTTTCACTCCACATTTGTACTTCAAAAGAGAGCAGTGAGATATATTTCTATGGCAAAAATGCGAGAACCCTGCAAACCCCTGTTTGTTAAACATGGTATTTTAACGTTACCATGTTTATTTATTCTGGAAACTGTGTGTCTAGTTTTTAAGAAGTATAGATTTAATGTTCCTCTGCAAAATCGTCACAACACGCGAAATACACATAATCTTCCATTGCCAATTCCAATGAGCGCCCTAACTAAGAACTCTCTAATATACGAAAGTATTAAGGTGTTTAATCATTTACCGAATGCGATAAAGGAGTCTAATACACAGATAGGATTTAGGAAGTCTATATATTATTTCTAAAAGAAAAAGCCTATTATAGTTTGGCAGAATTTTACAGCGACTCATAAAGTGATATAGACCTCTCTGTGCTGACTACTGTGATATTTATTAATCTTTTGTTTTCTTTCATTATTGTAATGTATTTTAAATTGTGGACATATTGTTTATATATTTTTTAATTTTGTTGTGAGGTTGTATATTGTAGAGTTGTGTGACTGTTAATTGATTGTGAAAGGCTGTGAAAGGCTGTGTCTCTCTCTTCCATCTGTTTCATATTTTTAGAAGCCCCCATAGCCCTCTTTCCGCCTGGATTATGTATTTATTTGTAGTTTGATTTTTATTTTTATTTTTTACTGTTTAATATTGTATATTTTGCAACTACGAATGTTCAATATTCATTTAAATTTTTAATATAGTATTTAGGTTTGCTTTGTCAACAAATATTGTATATTTCCGGCAATAAAGCATGTTTATTATTATTATTATTATTATTATTATTACTTTGATGCTTGTGAAAAATTTGAAATAAATTGGATAAGTAGTTTTTTAATAATAGTATTTTAACATTTCACTAAGCCGCCATTTTGGATATTTACCAAAATATTACCAGGTCATCCCCATATGACCCTTAATTTTTGATAAAAATTCGAAGTCAATCGGGTAAGTAGTCTTTAAGCTATGCTGCGAACTGCAAACAGACAGTCAAACCGACACCATTAAGCAGTTTTTTCAGGCTGAATTTTTAAATATTTTATTAAACCGCCATGTTGTTCCGCCATCTTGGATTCGTACCAAAATGTTACCAGTTGATTTCAACAATACTTGATGTTTTTGCAAAATTTGAGATAAATTGGAAGAGTACTTTTTAATAATATTTTTTTAACATTGCATTAGGCCGCCATTTTGTTTCGCCATATTGGATTTTTACCAAAATGTTACTAGGTCATCCCCATATGACTCGTAATTTTTGACCAAAATTTGAAGTTAATTGGGTAAGTAGTTTTTTAGCTACGCCACGAAGAGACAAACAGACAGACAGATGGAAATGAGAAGACATGTTTTTCGTTCTCTAGGGTCCCTGAAACGTGAAGATCTCGGAGAGTGATTTTTTCTGGATTATAATACTTCCCTTATACAAGGGAAGTAAAATGATTTCAAATCTAGTTGTTGTGTTATGTGTATATTATTACTACACTGATTGCTGTCTATATTTCTTAATGTAGACGCTCTATTAATTTGTTTAACCATGTGTATCTGTAATGCCAGCGGCGAACAGTCATTTAATGCACTTAAGAGGGTAAAAAATGAATTACGTAATCCATTAATATAATAAGTCAGTTACATTGAGACAATTAGTTTTATAGATAATGATGTTGTGCAACAACTGGATTTTACAAAAATAATTTTCTTTATTAATTTGCTGAATGGAAATGGAATTTTACGGAATATTTAAACATGTAATTATACCGCCATTTATCTCTGTTTAATACTTGATTTTATGCAAAATTTAAGGTTAATTGGATAAGTAGTTTTTTGATACTGAATTTCACTAGATCGTCATTTTATTCCGCCATAATGAAATCACACAAACATTTTAGGAGTTTATTCTTATAACACACTTTATTTTTGAGCAAATTCGTCCACTCGATAACTAATTTCTTAATAATAGTTTTACATTTTGTAACGCCGCCATTTTATTTCGCCATATCGGAGTTTTACCAAAAAGTCACCACTTGGGACACGGATAAGTAGTTTTTGAGCTATACCACATACAAACACATCGACAGACTGACGGAAATGGGGGAACACATGTTTTTCTGGGTCCAGAGCCCTAAAACTCAAAGATGTGCAAAAATTTGGAGGGGTGATTTTTTCGGTATTACAAGGGAAGTAAAAACCAATTTTGGGCGAGATGGAGCCAAATCCGGGTTGGTAGAGGTGTGCAAAATTAATGTGTTGTTAAGGACTGACTTTTTTCTCTTATTGAACTCTCTACTAACTGGCCTATTCGAAACATATTATTAGACGAAAATGACAGTGACTAACTGCAGTGCTGTTTTGCCTTAAAAATAATAAGAAAAAATACAATAAAAGAGCTCAAAATTTTTATTAAGTAGGATTAATCAAGAAGCAAATGTAATTTGGAGAGAGTATATTTATTTATTTTTGCAAGGAATAAAGATAAAATTCTGTTTTTGCAAGGAATATATTGTTTTTCTTTCTCGGGGATTAGCTTATTGGTTTAATCAGACTAGAACAATAATATATGAAGTGTCATACCCTATTATGTGAAGAGTTGCAAATGATTTTTAGATGTTGATTTGGTTTATCACTGATATTAAGCAAGTCCAGTCATAAAGTTATATTATCCGACTTTTTTTGGAGAATATTAAATTACGAAATTCTTTGTTTCTTTATTTATGTAGGGGTGATTATTAAATACAAAAATATAATTAATACGATAATAAATTAATTCTTGTGTTTGACATAGGTTTATTATAATATATATCGGAATGATAATATTTCATAACAGTTGTAGACAAAATTACTATTTTGAAAAAACAGTGCAAAAAGTATATACAGGGTGACACTTTAATCAATTACAATGGCTATACTGAAGAACCAAAAAAAGTGCTGATGTAATAACTAATCTGTTTTCACTTACTCCCTGGCTACCCAACTAAATACTCTCAAATGCAACCTCGTACTTGTGAAAGCTTATCATAAAGCTCTTAAAATGCTGTAGTACCCTAAAAATTTAATTATTCACTATTAATTTAAGAAACATTCTTATTATTATCTTCAGACCGTTGAACATTTTAGGCCTGTATTATTTTTTGTTTATTCGTTGCTGTGGAATTTTTACCTGAAGAAATTGACATTGATAAGTTTAAAAAAGTAGTGTTTTAAATATTCGGTTTTGAGAGGTTTTTATTGCTAATTTTACTTTAAGAAGCAAAATGTTACTAATATTAGAATTATTATCTTATGAACATCTGACTTGATATATTCTAAAGGAAAAATAGCATTTTTTATCTACAATAATGTTGTACAGTACAGCTGAACGTGTGGAAATGATTTTTATGTATAGTCCTTAAAATCAATGTATGTTAAAACACCTCAAGTATTTAAGCAGAAGCATCCTGATAAAAATGTAAGACACGTATATATTCGCTAACTAGTGGTTTCAAGACACTAGTTCTGTTGCAAATAAAAAAAGGGATCAACCAAGATTACTGGACGGAGAAATAAAAATTGAAGTTCTCGGACAGTTTGTAACAAATCCTACTTTATCAAATCGTCAAGCAGCTACAGCAACAGGATTATCCTGCGAATCAATAAGGAGAGTACTCAGATTAAATAAGTTTCATCCCTATAAATTGAAATCCTTCAAGAACTTGGTGACGGTGACCCCGAACAAAGAATTGAGTTTTGTAAAATTGTGACAACTAGAATTTCTACAGAACCACGCTAAAAATATTTGCTTTAGTGAAGAGTGCACTTTTATTTAAAACAAAACTGCCGTTATTAGAATGACAAGAACCAACGAATATTTAGAAGACATACGCATTGCCCACAGAAAACTAGTGTTTAGGCTGGTATATTGGGAGATGCTATTATTGGGTCGTTATACAATCAAATTTAAATGGCGAAATGTACGCTGACATGCTAGAAAGGTCTATCGAGCCTCTGATAATTAATGAATTAGAGAATTAGAGAGACGTACACAGCAATATATATTTAGAAGAAATCTCCTCATTATGCAGTTAGGCAGTGGTTCGATAATCATTATCCTTATCAATGGATTGGAAGAAGAGGTCCCGTTGAATGGCCTCCTAGATCCCCGGATCTAAAGTCTATTGACTTTTACCTGAGGGGTCACCTAAAATCTGCTGACTCAATAGAGACGCAACCTGACTCAATAGAGCAACTCCAGCAAAGAATAATTCAAGAATGCCGAGCTATTTCCAAAGACACATTTGCAAATGTAAGTCAAGAGTTTGAAGATAGACTCTATTATTGTCTTAAAAACAATGCCAATCATTTTCAACATTTATGAAATTAATAATGAAAAATACAATTTTAATATAATTAAATTATATTTTCTTTAATAAACCAAAAACTATTACATCGAATGTAGCTTTGTAGAATACCACTGAAAAGCATTTTTAAAACTTTTTAAATAAGGTATTATACGTAGGAGGTTGCCATTTAAGATTATTTAGTTGGGGTGACTTGGGTTGAGGGGTAGTTAAAAACAGGTTAGTTCATCATTTTGCTTTCCCCTCCCTATTATAAAAATTGTTTTCAGCGAAGATTATCCTACTGTTTGGAAAATTAACATTCCGATATCGGTGATTTAAATCATACCATAACTTGGTCTAAAACACGTTTGAGCGTATTCCGGTGAACTAGACAAACTTCATTATGGAAACAGGTTAGGTAATCATTTGCATCGCTTATACACTACCTATAAGATGATTTTTTGTTTAATGCCAACATAATAAAACATATTTATTATAAAAATTGTTTTCAGCGATTTAAGGACTTTGTTTTTTTTTTCGTCAATATTGTCACCCTGTATATACGTATTGAACTGTTTTTCTGTTAAATGCTTGCAATATTTTTTGTGTTATATTTTGGACTGGAACCGTTTAGTTTACACCACAACTTATATTTTAGATCACAGTCATTACATGCTAATTTCATAGATGCTGCACTCCTTTCCTTCAAGTCGCATCCAATAATCTACTATTAGATACATTTTTAATTTGATTTTTATTCCTTGGTGATTGTTTTCCAAAAGGAGATTCTTCCGTATCTTAAATGTTTCTTTAAAACGAATGTTTTCTCAACATATTTTGTAGTCATTACAGCTAATTTCATAGATACTGCTCCTCTCCTTCAAAACCAAGGAGATTTTTCAAACTGTTCTCCGTTTTGTAGGCTACTCTAAAACATACATTTTTGAATACTTTTTCTAGACCTCTCGTATATCTGGGATGATATGGCATTACTATGAACTTATTGGGAGCCTCAAGTGCTTGAAGAGTAGTGGCATCTTTTAACATTTTCTTATACTTATGTCTATTTACTAATTTATGTACAAAATTATCATTATATCCATTACCTTTAGCTATATTTTTAATCCGATTCATTTTATTGTTAAAACGTTCTTTTCTTAATGGAAAATTGATTAACCTGTGAATTAAGAAATGAAATGCTGCCATTTTGGGTTGACGACAATGAAATGAGTCGGATGTTATATAGCTATCAGTATTAGCAAATTTCCTACAAATATCAAATTCTAATTTATCGTTATTTCTAATACCTAAGATGTCGAGGAAAGATAATTGCCCATTGATCTCCTTTTCGTACTTAAAATTAATGGAAGGATATTTATTGTTAAATGTTTCTAAGAAAGTCTCCAAATTTTCTGTTTTAGTATCAAAAATAGCAAATATATCGTCTACGTATCTATATCACACCCTTGGGAAATACTTAAGTTCTTTTTTTGAGTTAGGTTTCCAATCTACCCATAAACAAATTTGAAAGGAACGGAGATAAGCAATTGCCCATCACAGTTCTCTCAAGTTGTTTATAATATTTATTGTTGAACTGAAAAAAATTTTGATTCACACAAAAATTTGTGAGAAGCAAATATTCATTAATAATTTCTTTCTTCAAATTATTGATTTCAAGGAGTTCCTTTAGGTACTCTAAAGCTAGTGGTATGGGTACACTAGGAAACAATGAGCTTACATCAAAAGATATTAAAATCTCACCTTCTTTTAAGTGAACATTCCTAGTTTTATCTAAGAATTCTAGCGAGTTAATAAAGTAGTGAAAGTTATCGTACGAGATATTTAATATTTAATAATATGCGTTAGTTTGAATTTTAGTTTATCGGACTTACTTCTGTTCTTCTTGTCTAGTATAACAACCTTATTTCCTTTGTCAGCTTATAAATAAAAACATTCTTTTTTCTTCAGTTCTTGGATAACTTCAGTATTTTTACGAGAAACATATTTTGACTTGTTAACAACTTTTGTTAACAAGTCAAAATATGACTGATTGAGATCAGAGTCAACTAAGGGATTCATTAGAGAGGCTTGCAGAAATCAAATCTCAAAAACCGTTGTTAACAACAAGACAAAATATGTTTCTCGTAAAAACACTGAAGTTATCCAGGGACTGAAGAAAAATGAATGTTTTTATTTAAAAGCTGACAAAGGAAATAAGGTTGTTATACTAGACAAAACAGATTATTTTGAAAGAGTAGACAATTTAATTCAAACTGGTCCTTACGATTTAATTGAGGAAAACTCGTTATCAAAAATGATAACAGAAGTAAAAAGTACCCTTAAACAGTGTAAAAACCTTGTGTCCGATAAACTAAAATTCAAACTAACGCATAGTAACGCACAGTGACCTAAACTGTACTGCCTTCCCAAAATCCATAAACCTGGGAAGTCCATGAGACCTATTGTTTCAGCTATTGGATCACCAACGTACAATATTTCACAATGGTTAGTAGAAGAATTCAGCAAATTAAATATCTCGTACGATAACTTTGAGGTTACTAACTCGTTAGAATTTTTAGATAAAATTAGGAATGTTCACTTAAAAGAAGGTGAGATTTTAATATCTTTTGATATAAGCTCATTGTTTCCTAGTGTACCCATATCACTAGCTTTAGAGTACCTAAAGGAACTACTTGAAATCAATAATTTGAAGATAGAAATTATTGACGATATATTTGCTATTTTTGATACTGAAACGGAAAATATAGACACTTTCTTAGAAACATTAAACAATAAATATCCTTCTATTAATTTTACATACGAAAAGGAGAACAATGGGCAATTACCTTTTCTCGACACGTTAGTTATTAGAAATAACGATAAATTAAATACTGATAAGTATATAACATCCGACTCATTTCATTGCCGTCAACACAAAATGGCAGCATTTCGTTTCTTAACTCACAGGTTAATCAATTTTCCATTAAGTAAAGAACCTTTTAACAATGAAATGAATCGGATTAAAAATATAGCTAAAAGTAATGGACATAATGATAATTTTGTACATAAATTAGTAAATAGACATAAGCATAAGAAAATGTTAAAAGATGCCACTACTCTTCAAGCACCTGAGGCTCACAATAAGTTCATAGTAATCCCATATGATTCTAGATATACGAGAGGTCTAGAAAAAGTATTTAAAAACGTAGGTTTTAGAGTAGCCTACAAAACGGAGAGCAGTTTGAAAAATCTCCTTGGACACCCTAAAGACAAAGTCGACTTGAAGGAGAAGAGTGGCATCTATGAAATTAGCTGTAATGACTGTGATCTAAAATATATTGGGCAAACTAAACGCTCCATAAACATTGGTTTTAAAGAACACATGGCACATTTAAGATACGGAAGAACAGAAAAGTCAAGCGTTGCCCAACATGCTTTGGAAAACAATCTCCAAATAGGAATAAATAATCTTAAGTTGATTAAAAACGTATCTAATAATAGATTATTGGTTGTATTTGAGAGTATAGAAATAGTTAAATGTGATAAGAAAGCACTAAACAAAGACAGAGGGCGTATTCTCTATAGTCCCCTCTATTGTTTACTTGACAACGGTGCAGTCGGGTGCAACCAAGTGCGATCACATTTACCTGTAAATAGTCTCGGTTAGGATAAGTTACTTTAGTTTATACCATCTGCTGATGATGCTAACTTGGTTAGCGAGGCGCGCGTCCAGAACGTAATAAGTTGTGGTGTAGTGTGGTTAGAACTCGTGTATTTTGATCTATTATATTTTGCTTTTAAACGAAAGTTTCCAATTTAAATACTTACTAAATAAACAAGAACATTCACCCCTGTATTGACCAAAAAAGTTTAAGAGATCTAATTGATGTGGTAACTAACACTGTTAGTTTGCCAGTTGTGTTTTGCTTATGTCACTGTCATTTTGTAACTTGGACATTCCGTAAAATTAATTGTTCAGTTATTGCGTATGTCATTTTAAACCAATAACTGTCAAGTTAAACCTGATCTAAATTTAAACCTCTTTAGTAAATACGGGAGTCAATATTTCAATTCTCGCTCAATTTTAACTAATTTTAAGGAATTTGTGATTTTAATTCTAAATTAAGATTTTGATATCGTTATAGACAGAAATGTGGTTATGCCAAAATATTCATTCTGATGTTGTTCAAATTCCAAGTTAAAATTTTATACAAAGAAACAGAGAAAGTAGAGATGGCGATATTGCCGCACACATAAAGAATACTTGTACATTACAAGTGTTCCGGATTGATAATGAGCTAAGTGAAAACACTGTCCCCCGTACTCACTAAAAAGGTTTAAGAGTTAGATCAGGTCTAGTTGCCATTATACTTAAATCTCTTAGTTCGCCAGTTATGTTTCTCTTATGTCAATGTCATTTTGTAATTGTAACATTTAGAGAAAATATTTGTTCAATTATTAAAAATGCCATCTTAAACCTACAACTGTCAAGTTAGACCTGGTCTAAATTTAAACCCCTTTAGTGAATACGGGTGTGTATATTTAACAATAAAGCTTAAAGCTAATTAAGGGTATCTTATTATTTTTACGTTATATAGACCTCCTATACCAATTTAAATACATTTATAAAAGATGAAATATTATGCCTCGGTGATATGAATGTAAATATATTTTTTCAAAATCCTTTAAATTCCTGTTTGGAGTCTTATGGATTGACACATTTTCTGTATGAACCAACGAGAGTGACTTGTACTTCTTCCTTGTACTTGTACTTCTTCCACGTTTATTGCATTTTATTTTAAAACATCTTCCGGGAAAATCTCAAACCATAAATTGGTATTCATTAAACTAAAACTACATTCTAATAAATGAATCCTAAAATCTTTAATTTTCGTAGTATTCAATGCCGATCCTTTTCTCCATGATCTTGAAAACTTACTTTGGTAGGATTGATACTTTTAATTAATTAATTTTAACAAATTTACTCCCGGTTTAGAGAGCAATGTTACTAAAACCTGCTCCTTAGCTAACCGAAGATATGAAATTACTTATGAAAGAGAAAGACCGTTTCTTACAGAAATTTAAAAGATCAGGCTTACCGGTTGAATGGGATATTTATAAGGAACTCAGAAACTTTACAGTCACATGGTTAGAAATGAAAAAAAGTTATTTACAATAAAGAAAAACTCGGAATAATGGAAAAACAGTTTTGACAATTACTAAAAAACTTAATATTTGTAACTCAACATCAAACCCTTCTAAATTACCACTGACTCTTTCCAACGCCGCAGCAAATAAGTACTTTTTATATTTTATTAAAAACGTCAATAACAACTGTGATAAATTAAGAAATCATGGTTCTTGGGATTAGACCGTGTCAAAATGGAATCACTTTCCGACGTTTCGCCTTCGAATGCAGTCAGTGTTCCGATCTCGTGAAGTGAAGATCCCTGAAGATGCCTCGTGCAATCGAAGGCGAAACGTCGGAAAGTGATTCCATTTTGACACGGTCTAATCCCAAGAATTATGATTTCTTAATTGACCACAGCCGTGAAAGCTTTTGTTCTATGTTAACAACTGTGATATTAAAATAAAATATTATAATTAACATTTATTTTCACTCAATAACTTTTTCCCTTACAACTACACAGGAAGTTATGGAGATTTTAAATAAATTAAAACCAATGCACGGGGAGTTGATAATATTACTTTAAGTATGATTAATTATTGTAGGCCTTTCATTGAAAATGTATCCTCTGAAAACAAGTTGCTTTTATCTTATTATTATTCCAGCATACACATATAGCAGCGAAATGAATTCTCCACAAGCTGATGACTTTAACAGAAAATCCCGTAGGTTTAAAATTAAGTAAACCTTGTACTGGAGTTGTTGGCATTAAGCAATGCTTTTAGACTTTATAGGGGAGTAAAAT
Organism: Kuschelorhynchus macadamiae; assembly: GCA_030620095.1. NCBI lineage: Eukaryota > Metazoa > Arthropoda > Insecta > Coleoptera > Curculionidae > Kuschelorhynchus > Kuschelorhynchus macadamiae. Next base: position 930,608 of record JAUTXW010002782.1, read on the forward strand.
ATTCCGTCAGGTGAGTTGTGCATAGGGTGCATATTTATGTTAGGCAAAGGGACAATTTCTCTATTTTCGATACACCTAAATGAATTCTGAAATATTATTAAATTCGAATGAACGTCGGAAACGGATTTGTTATATGGTGGGAATTGGATGACAGGTGGGCTATATAGTTCAAGAGATATATTCGATGTTCTACTTCTCGATTTAACAGTGATCAAAATAAAAAAGGAACAATGCACAATTGTTGAACAAATTTATAGATTTTGATGCGTTATTGGAATGTTTGAAAGCTTATTTCAGGGGCGTGCAGCCCATGGAGGCAAGGGAAGCAGTGCTTCCCCAAAAAAAAATTCAAAACATCTTCCAAAATGTAATTTTTGAAATGGGAAACCACTAATATAGTTTATATTAAAAAGATTAAAATAATATCTTACTTATCAAGCCCATAATAAATGCGGCCTTGACTCCACAATAGAAAATCGAATAGAACCTATGCGGGCCGCTAGCTTCTCTGCAGCCAAGTTTTCTATGCTTGATTTCCTATGAATCGAGGCAGAGGTTATTGAACTTGCCACCGGCTGTTTGCAATTTTTGCATTTCAGTTGCGTGCTTTAAGTGGGGGCGGAAGCTATCGTTGGAGTAGGTTCTTTGTTTGAACGGCTATCCGTGTGTTGTGTGATACGTACGTCGCGTCGTACATGGTGCGATATGGAAGACAATAATACGGACGTGGATATGCAAATACCGTCAACTTCGGCTGTCGGTAGTAACGTTGAAAATGTTGGAGAATTTAGTAACAAGGGGGTGTGTGAATGTGTGGTGTGTGTCTTAATTATAAAGGGATTTTCAACATTAAACTTCGCTGATAAGCTTCAAATAATTTCCAAAGGGAGGGCAAAACCGCCTATGAAAAATTTAACCACAAACATGAAAAACTGTATTAGACATTTTCAGGTCTCGGGAATAAAACTGGTTTTTCCGATTTAAGCAATTTTCATAAAGCTGTAAAAAGACACATTATGTCCAAAGCGCATTTGCAAGCCGTCATAAAAGAAAAAGTTTTCAACAAAACCAGAATTGAACACCCCCTTATTAAACAGTTGGGAATTAGTCCCCGCCAACACAGTAAACTAGTCGATAAAAATAGGCAAATATTAAGAAGACATCGATGTTGTTTGTTTTCTCGGACAACACGAATTGGGATTTAGAGGTCGACGAAATAAGGGTTTCTTCAAATAGAGAAAATTTTCAAGGTTTACTTAATTGCTTAAAAAATCATTTAATGGCTAAATATGATGATCGCTTAAAAAATCATTTAGAGCAACCTAATTTTAGCCAATTATCTATAGGAATACGCTACGTTAAAACAGACGGAAGTATTCAAGAGCGATTTTTAGGTTTTAAGAATGTGTCCTAAAATCGTACAACAGATGCATTATATACCGTAGTTTATAACGTTACTATAGAAATTAATGGAGAGAAAAAAATTAGTTGCTCAAAGCTATAATGGAGGTCTGCAAGCTAGAGTCCGAGAAACTTTCCCAAGTGCTGTGTTTGTCCATTGTTTTGCTCATAAATTAAATTTAGTTTTATCCCAGTCCATCAATCACATTAAAGAGTGTTAAGTATTTTTTGTTACTTTAAGTGGCAAGGCTGCTTTTTTTTCCAAGTCAACAAAACACACACAAGCTTTGGACTCCATTGTTCACAAACGATTGCCCAAAGTAGATCCTACTAGGTAGAACTATAATGGAAGACTTGTGTTAACAGTATCTGAAAATCGTGAATCACTGATTGAACTATTTGATAATATGATAGAAAATAACGAAACGTGGGACTCAGAAGCAATAAATAGTTCGAGGGGGTTTTTAACTGTTTGAAATGAGATTTTAATTCTAATTATTTATTGAACATATTTTCAGAAATATTTCCATTCTCGGACAAGGTTTTTAATGTATTACAAACTAAAACAAATGATATCGCTTTTTGCCTAAAAAAAGTGGATGATTTTAAGTCCATATCAGCCAAAAAAGAGATGACTTTGACCTCTTCAGAAAACGATGACGTTAAATTAGAGCCACAAGCCAAGCGTTTCGAACAGACAATTTTGGAGATGTTCAAACATCATAGATGCCTCTTTTATGAAATAATTGACCAAATTCAGCAACAAATAAACTATAGATTTAACGGTTTAAATAATTTTAAATAGCTCTGCAATTTTGATGCATTTAAAGGAAAAACTTTTCCAGAAGATGCGTTTAAATCTCTTGTTCCATTATGGCCAGTTCTTCGACCGAGTGTTATTGCGATCTGAACTAAAAGTGATTTACGAAACTGATGACATTAGCGCAAAAAATAACGCTAAGGAACGAATGCAATTTTTAAAAGACAAGGAGCTGGAAAATGCCTACACCGAAGTGTCGAAATTGTGTGAATTAGTATTGACAATACCTGCCACAAGTTCATCAGTAAAACGCAATTTTTCAACACTTAAACGTATAAAAAATTTGACGAAATTGCAAAAAATGATCTAATTACATTACATATAGGTAAGTTTGATATTTTTTATAGCCTACTTGCAGTATTTTATGATATCAAGGGAGTGGAGAAACTAAAGTAAAAAAATGAACTCTTTCCTTTAGTTGTTCTCTTTATAAATCCTAGTGTTGTGGAACCTGCCTATAAAAGACAGATTTCACGGCATTTTCGGCAGTGGCACTTTAATCCTTCATGAGATAATGCTTCGCTCTTCAAATAGAAATTAAATTAGTGTTTGATTTTGGGAGTTTGTAATGTAATAACGTAAATATCGATTTCAGACCTTGTATACTCTGTTTATTAATAAATATCATTTGTTGGAAACGGTGTTTGTGTTGTGTTGGTAGAACAGTATACTTTATATCATAAATACATGTATGTACTATTTTCCATATTTATGGAAAATAGTACGAAAAACAAAGGTCCTAAGAAATTTTGAGATCTTCGAATAAGTAGTAGTATACTACTTATCTCTAAAGCTTTTTAAAGAGTTTTATATAATCAGATTGCCAAATATTTAAATTTACGTTTTATAGTGCATCTTATTCATTATTTTAAAAAGCCTACTTTAATTTACGAATGTACACGTCTACTACAACAGAAAAATTTTAAATAAAAAAAAATAAAGAAAACACTATGTGGCTCCTTTATTCTTTCATTGTTTAATTACCACGATTCTGTTTGATAAAAGTCCTGTTACTGACTTATATATTATTATATTAGAAAATAAGTATTAAATCATTTAAACCTGTCATATTTAAAATAAAAGAGGGTAAATGCCTATTTATGGAAAAGAGAATACTACAACATTTAGGTATTTTTGCATATAAAATTATAAATGACCCTACGGTATCTCCATACCTTAAAAAAATGTTTAAACGTGAGTCCAATACTTATTCTAGGGTAACCAGATATAATGATAGATTTGTGATGCCGCAGCACAGAAAAGATCTGTTTTCCAGAAGCTTTAGTTCTTGGGCTATATCTCTCTACAACTCATTGTTGCAAAGTTTTAATATTACCAATATTAACAAATTTAAATTTAAATTAAAGGGATACTTGTTAGCAAGCCGTAAATAGATAAGATGAGAATCATTGACATGCTGCCGGGCGTTTGGGGGTGTTTTCGTGATCTGTATGCCTTTAGTTGTATAATTTGTTTAACGTATTCCCAAGTATAATCTGTAAATAATACTTTAGCTTAAAATGTTTAAAATTTTCCAATTTTTGTGTCATTTGGGCCTTAAGTATGAGTATTGAAATTCGCGATTAAGCTTTTATTACGCTTATTTGTAAAGCTGTACTATTTTATATCACGCATTGTATTACTCATTTTCAAAAAAAAAGACGTAATTTATTTATTTATATGACAACAAACACGCTCTCCCCTCTAGGAGCTTCCTTCTATAGTTATGTAGAGTTACACTTGACTTGATTGGTCATTTGAGGTAGACTTGAATATATACCCATTTTGGGGCAACGTCAAGATATTTTCCCTTAACTAATATCGATTGAAATCAGCGTTTCGGTGAATTTGAAGGAGGCCTCCGCATGGCCTTCGGCGAGGTACAGATTGGATGCTACGTATACTTGATTCGAAAGTTAATTAAATAAATGTAAATAATATTGGTAAATGGTATTTTTTCTTATAGTAGAGTAATATAATAGAAAGATTAGATTTGATGTCTCATAACTGTACACGAAAAGAGACCACTGAGTTTTACTTTGTGGTTTAGCTAGAATACAAAATTGAAAAACGTGACATATAGTTTTTGCGGGCTATCGGAATATGACATCAAAAAACAATTGAACATCAAATTAAAAATATAAAGCCGAAAACAGATTTCTGAAAATATTTTTCACATTTTATATTGGAAAGATACTGCTCAAATCAAGCCGAAACTTTTGCTTAAGTATATGGATGATACTTTTATTGTTTGGAGTGCAAATGATAATCATTTGACAGAATTTATGATCACTTAAATAACATAAGAACATGTATTAAATTTACAATGGAGAAAGAGGAAGATTCTTCTTTGTTTTTTTCTTGACCTTCTCGTTTCAAATTGAGATATTACTCTCAAATATTATTTTCCTTTCCCCTTTTATGGTACATTTTGAGCTACTCATAGGATCTCTTGACAACAATGACTTTCACACGAATAATGTACATGATGTCTCCTTATATTTTGCGGGCCCCTAGAGCTTTTATTTTTAGAGCAACATTGCTATTAGAATTAAGTAATTAATTAATTAATGGCAATTGTTTAATCTATTTTAGTTTGTATCAAAATGAGACCTTACTCTTAATATTATTATCCTTTCCTCTTTTATTGTACATATTGAGCTACTCATAGGATCTCTTAATATCTCAGATTCTAAAAATACTAGACTAAAGTAAATACTATATATTCCTTTTTGCGCGTGTCTTTTTGTCTCTCGTGCTCCCTCGCTTCGATATTGGCGGTATCGCATGCATGCATCTCTAAACGTTTTATATTTTGGCCGAAGAAGCTAATCCACTCAAATACATTTCACTGAAGAATTCAAATGGCGAAGATCTTGACGGAAGTTAATCAAGAGCCCGGACCCAGTAAGACGATTTAAAATAATTAATTAATGGTTTTTAATGCCATAAGGTCCTTGGAATTAATTTGTTAATAACACCTTTTCTTCACACATAATACTTTTTGAAATATCAAAATTTTTCATTATTAAATAATTAAAGTAACTCAAGAACACTAAAAATAAGGATACTTTACTCTTTGGATCATTTTAGATTTTTATAATCTTTGGATAACCTGTGTAACTAAGTCAAATTCCAAAAATTAGTTTTTGAAGTTTGTAAACTTTTTATGAAGAATGAAGTTTTATGTATATTATAGTAAACATTTTACCTGATCGAATCAAAATCATAATTCGTATATTGAACTGGTGAACACTAATGTGAGCCTCGGTAGATGATTCAGTTAGGGTCCCTAGGTTCGGAGTTCGGGGTTCACCCCCCACTGAAACCTTTTTATTTTATTTTTCATAATTTTAAATTTGTCGATAATTTAATTTATTTAAATAACTTGGAAGTAATATGGAAGTATTGTAATCGTGCAAAAAATCACTCTCTAAGATCTCTGGAAAAAAATGTTTCCTTAATTCCGTCGGTATGTCTGTTCGCGGCGTAGCTAAAAACCTACTTAACCGATTGACATCAAATTTTGGTCAAAAATTAAGGGTCATATGGGGATGACTTGGTAACATTTTAGTAAAAATCCAATACGGCTAAACAAAATAGCAGCCTAGTGAAATTAGAAAAAAATATTTTTAAAAACTACTATTTAATTTATCAGAAATTTTTGCAAATTTATGGAAAAACATTTAGTACTGGAATCACCTGGTAACATTTTGGTACGAATCCAAAAGGCAGCTAAATAAAATATTTAAAAATTCAGCCTGAAAAACTGTTTAATGGTTTAATTTCAAATTGTGTGCCATAACTAATTGTTGTATAGGGATCAACTAGTAAAATAGTGGTACTAGGTTAAAATGGCCGAATAACATGGCGGCCAAATAAAATGTGTGTAATAATGAGAAAATCAACCACTTAGGTTTTACACATCCTTACGTTTTAGCTTCGCTAGATGCCAAAAAAATATGTTTTAACTCTGTCGGTCTCTCTGTCTGTCATTGCTTAAAGACTACATACCCAATTGACTTTAAATTTTGCAAAAATCTCAAGTATTATGTTGGCATTAACTCATAACATTTTGGTATGAATCCAAGATGGCGGAACAAAATATTTAAAAATTTAGCCTGAAAAAACTGCTTAACGGTTGGATTTCAAATTGTGTGCCATAAATAATTGTGTCATAGGAATCAACTAGTTTATAATCGTGAAAAATAAATAAATAAACAAATAAACTTTTATTTCAATAGACCAAACAAATATATGGTATAGAAAACGTCAAAATGACAGAAAGTAATATTAATCCAAAAATATGACACCAGTGTATCAAGTAATAAAAATCTCTATAAAATATATATTAAAATTTGCCATATACAGTTTTTAAATGATAAAAGGCTCGTATTTCTAATATTAAGTGGAAGTGTATTAAATAAACGTACCCATATAATAGGGACTATGTTCAAAAATGGACAAGTTATGATGATAACCAAATTATCACCATGCCTGGCATTATAGTTATAGTTATGAATGTCCCTCGTAGTTGAGAAATTATTAAAATTGCTCTTTACATAAATTAAAGCATCGAATATATATATAGCAGGAACAGTAAGAAGCCTATATCCTTTGAAAAGTCCTCTGCATGAATGTCTTGGTCTGACATTAGCAATATTTCTTATTGCTATTTTTTGTAATACAAGAACTCTTTCTACGCGTGAAGCTGACCCCCAGAACAATAGTCCATACTTTAAGCGTGAGACAAAATGTGCAAAATAATAGGACAGTCCCATATTTACATTAACTATATCTTTAAGGCGATATGGTACAAAACAAACCGTTGAGAGTTTTTTGCATAATTCCGTTATTTGACAGTCCCAATTAAGTGCATTATCAATATAAAGGCCTAGAAGTTTTGTATCAATTACTTGAGCAATTGAATGTCTCTGAAGAGTTCTTACTAAAAAGCTCTCACTTGGGACTGATGTCCTAGGCGAGAAACGAACAGAGTCTTTTTATAATTTAATATAAGGCTATTATTTAAAAACCACTGCTCGAAAGCAATCAACACTTTTTGCAATCTCTTGACAGCTCTAGCCACTGATGTTTCTGAACAAATATATGAACTATCATCAGCAATTATGGTAAGATCATTAGGATTTTCAACTACCATAGCTAGATCATTAACAAATATTGAAAATAATAAAGGCCCTAATATAGACCCTTGCGGTACTCCTAATCTGACCTTTAATTTGTTGGATCTGGCATCGCCAATATCTACAACTTGACCCCTGTCCCTGAGATATGATTGTAGCTATTCACCAATTTTGCCTCTAAACCCATACCGTTGTAATTTACAGACAAGTAATGTATGTATGATGAATTAAGTCGAACTCCTTGCTAAAATCCATAAAGGGACCAAAACTTTTATTACTTTCATCGAGATATCTGTAGAGCTGTTCAAGAAATTGCAATACTGCCGACATCGTACTTTTACCCCCTCTGAAGCCGTGCTGACAATTCGTTAAAATTTTATGTGCTACAGGAAATGATGTCATCTGCTCAAAAACTACTTTTTCCAGAATTTTGGAAATGGAGCTAAGTATTGAAATTGGTCGATAATTTTCTACCATCGTCTTATTTCCTTTCTTAAACAGCGGAATAAGCTTGGGAGTTTTAAAAACATCTGGAAAAGTTGCCGATTCAAGAAACATATTTATGAGGTAAGTTAAAGGCTGAAAACCATATATGTAACACATATATACTGAGACTATATACTGAACTAAATTCGGTCACACTTCACTATTACTAACAAATGCAAAAAAAATCATAACGAGGAAAGTTTAGGGAAAAGGAAATTTACCGATTTTTTTGGTTAGGTTAACCTAACTAGTCCTCTAAAGTAGGTTATATTATTTAGATTTTTTTCACCCCTATTGGTCGGAAAAATTGATGCTAAAAACAAAGATATTGGGAAGGTTTTCCTCTTTTGATGTATCCATTTACGTGCTTGTCATGACTTCAATGGTTATTTATGCAATCAGTTCTTTAATGTGTACCCCACGGTCTTTGAGTTGCAAAAGTTTAACATTTCTGAAAAAAATACTGCTGCTGAATTTAAACTCATCATATTTCAAATCCCGTCGTGTTGAAAAGTATTTTTTTATTTACAGATGACCTAAAATTGTATAGATCAATAGAAAATGTCAGTAGTATTCAGTATTTGTAAGAAGATTAGAATAAATAATCTTTGATGTTCCATTTCGGCTGCTAATATATCTATCATAAAGTATGTCAGCTGGAAATATGGGGTTTTCAGTTATAATATCATAAGTGCATAAAAATTACCCAAAATTCTGAAAACTGCATTTGTTTCAAAGTTAAAAGAGCCCAACTCCGAAGTATTTTTTGAAACAATGAAAGAAATAAACGAATGTAATTTTTAGACCACATGATTTATTTAGACTTTTTTGGTTAATTTTTATGTACGAATGGTAGTCGCCGAATAAGAATAATGAAACTATACTATATAATTTATTTATTTATTGCATATTAAAAGTACAATAATTATGTCGACGTCATCGTAAGTTAATTTTCGCCTATTAATTCGGAGAAAACATCACGCTTCATGTTGATATTTTTGTACATGAATGTAAACATGTGAATTCTATTACTTTACTTTGATTCATGTTATAAGTGGGATAAAAAAAACAGTGGCTTTTTTCTGTCCTTTAAATCTTAATTAATTTAAATAGTATCCCGGTATTCTTCAGCGTAGATAAACCAATTATACTTTCAGTGAAAATCTGCAAACAACAGGATACGACAAAAATGTTTATCCTCGGAAAATGTTTCATTTTAAGAACCCATCTTGTAAGCATACCATAAAGAAATGTTATCAAACATTTTTGGGACATGGATTCTTGGAAAATAAAAATTATAACGAGAACGATTACTTTCACAGACTCTTACAAGTCGGAGAAGATTCGATAAACGAATTTCCGTAAGAAAAGTAAGAACTACTGTCAATATTTCCAAAACTGAGGCAGAGAGATGTTAAAAAGTTTTAATATTAAAAACTTAAAACCTTCCAAGAATACCATTAAGAAGATTTCGAGAAAAGGCTTTTGCCTAGACCCATTTAAAACTGAACCAAGAACAATACTTATAATATAAGAGGAAGCATGTTGGAACATTTCTTCTAACTTCCACTGAACTAAGATGGCATTGAAGATACTGTATAAGTTCAAGAAGATGGAGCAACGGCCCACTTTTCATAGATATTCAGAAGATCGATTGAACAAAAATTTAGCCATAGATGGATAGGGTGAGGAGGACTTAGGGAATGGACTCAATTTAACAACAATTCCAGAGTTTTATGTCTGGGAGTTCGTTAAAGACAAGTGTTATAATGCTCTTCCCGGATCAATAAACGACGATCAACAGAAAAGGAATATTAGAAATGTTATAGAAAGTAAAACTATTTTTTGGGTATTTCGCCTTAAACAAAATTGGAAATCAAAAGAAATTAATTATCTGATAAGATCAATAGGCAGTCTTAAGTTCTGGGTCCACTATGAAGGTATCCGAGGAACGACACTGAAAAATGTTAGTTTTCTGGACGCCTCGGAGGAAAGTCTACCCCGTGTTCAGCAAATCTACAAACAATAAACTAAAAGCAGAAATATAACCAGAATGGCTAATCTCTGACAAAATATCAATGAAAGTCAATTGAAAGGTGTTATTTTTAATTGTTAGAATAAGGTGGGAAAATATGGGTACCTAGAATATGTTCATTTTAATATATTATATTTTGAGGTGTTCTTTTTTTTACTTCAGTATTTAGCAAATTTAATCATCTGTTATTAAAATTAACGGAACAGGATGCTGGGCAATTATCTTTATTTAGCAAAATTAAGGCATTTTCTTTTATTTTACGTTTTTTGCAAGATGGTTCTTTTGCTAAAATACTAGAAACATTCCATTTAATTTTATGATTGTTGTCTAGTGCATGTTGGCAAATGTTTGATTTTTGAAATTCCCTATTTTGTATGTATGTTTGGTGTTCTTTAATTCTTTTGTCTAATGACCTAGAGGTTTCACCTATATAAAATGTAATGCATTGACACGGAATTTTATAAAAAACATTTTTTTGTATTTTCTTGTTCACTGTTAGGTTTTGTTTTGTAAGTTTGCTTCTAAGTGTATTTTGTGTTTTAAAGATCGTTCTTATGTTAAAACGTTTACCCATTTGTTTTATTTTATCTGATAAGTTAGGTATGTATGGTATAAAGAGGTTTGTAATTGGTCTATTTTGGATTTGTTTGACCTTTGGATTCTCAAATTCATAAAAACATTTTTCAACGAAATTATTAGGATAATTGTTTTGATTTAAAACAACTTTTATAAAAAAATTTTCTTCAATAAAATTTTGATCTTTGCAAATTATTTTTGCTCTATCTTATAGACTTTTTACAACTCCCTTTTTAACCATAATTGGATGATTTGAGTAAGAATTTAAGTATCTGTTTGTGTGTGAAGGTTTTCTGTTTCAAAACTGTTTATGTCTTTTTTAATAAGTATGTCTATAAATGGAAGTTGTTGGTCTGTTTCTTTTTCAATAGTAAATTTAATTGTCGATTCTTTGGTGTTAATACGATTTACAAAATCATTTAAACGTTGATCGTCACGTTCACAGATATAAAAAAATTTCATCAATGTATCTCCACCAAATAAGTGGCTTATAATCATAATTTTGAATATAATTTAACACAAAGTTCTCCATTGAAATATTACTTATTAAAGGAGATATAGGAGACCCCATAGCCATACCAAAATTTTGTTTATAAAATGTTATTTATAAAATTCCGTTTCAATGCAATAAATTTTAGATAGGTGAAACTTCTAGGCCATTAGCCAAAAGAATTAAAGAACACCAAACGTACATAAAAAATAGATAATTTCAAAAATTAAACATTTGCCAACATACACTAGATAACAATCATAAAATTAATTGGAATGCTTCTAGTATTATAGCAAAAGAACCATGTTCCAAAAAACGTAAAATAAAAGAAAGTGCTTTAATATTGTTTAATAAAGATAATTGTGTAGCATCTTGTTCCGTTAATTTTAATAACACATGGTTAAATTTGCTAAATACTGAAGTAAAAAAAAGACACCCCAAAATACCATAAATTAAAATGAACATACTCTAAATACACATATTCTCCCACCTTATTCTAACAATTAAAAATAAAACCTTTAAATTGACATTCATTGACATTTTGTCAAAGATTAGCCAATCTTGTTATATTTCTGATACTAAACATAAGAAATATTCTGCCTTTAGTTTTTTATTTGAAGATTTGCTGAAGAGGTGGAATTTCCCCCAAAACGTCCAGAAAACAAATATTTTTAGTGTCGTTCCTCAGGTACTTTAAAAGCGGACCCAGAACTTAAGACTGCCTATTGATCTTATCAGGTAATTAATTTCTTTTGATTTCCAATTTTGTTTAAGGCGAAATACCCAAAAAATAGTTTTAAATCATAAATCGGCCACTTCAATTTCGTAATTGTTTGTTATAGAATAGAAAGTATTAAACAAGACGTTTTCTTATAGGTTGGACTTTACAAATATGAACATCACAGTCAATATTTTTTATAATTATTTCTTGCATAATAAAGAGATTTTAAAAGGTTTGGTATTGCATAATAATCTTAATGAGTTGCATTAATTTCTATATAAATGTACGATACTTTAATGTAAATGAAGCATTTTCAGAGGGTAAAACTTTTTGTCTCATCCTGTTTGTAGATTTTCACTGTAAATGTAGGTAATGGGTTTTGAGAAAGTAAAGAAATAGACAATTTAAAATATGTCGGGTGTCCCATATAAATTAATTAAGACGTAAGGAACAGAAAAACGTCACTCTTTTTGGGTATTTATAACATGAATCAAAGAAAAATAATATAACCTGAATGAAACGTCTATAACTTTAATGTCCACTCTATTATGACAATTGTTTTGACACACAGTGTCTTCTTCACATGGAATTTACAATTTAAATTTCTCTTTCAATGAGTTATTTATATATACATCTTTCAAAAACATGTTTATGTCTTGTTTTTGAAATTTGATATATAAAATACCTCAATGTAAGAGAAACTTAAACTGTAAATTCCATCCGAAGAAGACACTGTATGTCAAAACAATTGTTATGGTTTAATGTAATATAATGAAAATTAAAGTTATAGACGTTTCCTTCAGTGTATAATGGATTTCCATCAAATATCGGCTACCTCAATTGAACTTAAAAATAATATACATGAATAAACTTTATAAATGAGCAGTAAATTATATCGAAAAGTTGCACCTTTCTAGCCGACGTACTTTTTGTCATATTAGAAGCCAAAATGGAGAATTTTTCGTCAGAACACTCTGTATTAGCTTATTGGTTCTGCTCTTTTTTATGAGAAATACGCCCATATTTTCTTTTGGTACAAAAATTACTAGGGTTATCCATTATATACCATTTATACTACTTGCTAAATTAGTAAAATATTAAACATTATAAAAAGTTTAATAATAATCTTGAGATATTTTATTCGCCTTTTGTGTCTAGTTACATATGTGTTTGTAATTCTTCTATTCTTGTGTTGGGGTGAATTTTTTTAGGTATTGCTACTTATGTGATAACCTGTGCATATATACCATTTTTACAAAGTAACAAACAACATAAAAACATCTATAAAAACTTACCATAATAATCAGTCGTAATGAATAAGTAATACACTCCAAAATTATATACAGTAAAAGGAAGAATATTTTACACTGAACTGCGGTATTTAAAATCTAGTCTTCGTTCTGCCTTACTGGCTTACTTACTTAAAAATCAATGACTCGTTTATTAAAGTCTTCAATATTATCAAGAAACACTTTTTCAGCTGATAACATTCCCAAGGCACTTAGTCTTTCTTCTTTCATAGAGTTGCGCAAAAAAGGTTTAGTCTTTTTAACATAGAGAAGCATCTTTGAGCTTCAGAGCTTGACATAGATGTTGTCACTAAAACTTCCAATAACTTAAGTTTCTTGAAAAGTGCACCTCATATCTTCCTGTGAAACCAACGATAAAAGAGGAACGGCTTCAGAAATGGTTTGCAATTCTTCTCTTTCATAAAGTACTTGCAGTTCTGTTTTTAGATGATTTTTCTCTAGAAATGGATATAACTGTATTAGAGAGCAATTTGTCAGGAATTTTTTTTGGTATTCGTTAAAATGTTCTTTCCTAAATAATGCGGTAGCTGTCAGATGTCTTGTAAAAGTAAACCGAGCCTTAATCTGTTCTATTATGGAATCGCAAATTTCCAAGGCTTCAGTTTTTTTATTTGTTGAAATAGATAGAACGGAACGAGGGTAACGCCGCCTTTTTTGAGGAACATTTTCTTCTTCGTTTTCTAAAAGCACCAAGTCTAAGATCTTGTTTAGCCTTGATAGGATCGGTATTAATCATCTGCAGTTGCTTAAAATTTATTTCGACATGTGGCATGATTTTATGAAAAACTGTCAACCAAAATATAAAATCTTTTATATGCACCAACTTGTTCAATCGTTTAATTCTATTTAATATTTTTGTCGTTCTCTAAAATATCCATAACGTGTATCAGCTCATTTCGGTATTCATAAACTGTATTAATAGCTCGAGAATGAAAATTCCATCCCGTTTGTGATGATCGTGGTAATCGTCTATGAGCTATATCATCCAATATTTTTGTTCTTTGAGGTGACATAAAAAAAAAAACAAATTCCAGTCAGATGAGAAAAAAAATCCAAACCAATGCATTAACTGAAGCTACGCTACTTAATATAAGGTTAATCTGATGAGCATAGCAATGCACATAATTTGCTAAAGAATATTTATCTTTAATTATTTTTTGTACCCCATTTACACCTCCGCTCATAACTGACGCTCCGTCATAGCTTTGCGCTATTAACTTATTGGGTGTGTCACTAATTAAAAGATCAATCTCGTTTAAAATGCAATTTGCTGTTGAAATGGCATTATGTCCGGGAGGATTTACAAATATCCAAAATCTTTTTACTGGCTTACTCGAGACAATGTATCGTAAAATAATGACTAATTGAAACTTTTTGGCGACATCGGTAGTTTCGTCGGCTATTACCGCTACATAATTCGCTTTTTTAATTTCTTTAGTCACTTCTCCATGGTAAACGCTAATCATGCAGTCCAATAATTCGTTCTGTATCGTCTTAGAGGTCTATTTAAATGCTGTTGCTTTGTTGAAATGTTCCTTTAAATCTCTATCCAGTCGAGAACTAAAATCTATTAATTCTCGGAACACTCCTTTATTTCTAATACACCACAAAATCTAATACAGTTGATAATGATGTTTAAAATATATCTGTTTTTATCAACTTGAATATTGTGCGTAATAATATTTTGTCTATAAGCCGAACTTAATTGAGTCATTTTATTTGATTTTCCGAGCAAAGAAAAACTAAAAATATTATTTATATGTACCTTGCTGTGTTCATGCATTTTCTCATAAATATGCACTAAATCAGTAACCTCATGCCTTGTCCAGTAGAATCACCACCAAACAAAACACAAACGAAACAAAAAATGCATTTTTTTGATCGCATCCACAAATCCAGTTATTTTTCGAATACATATTTCGATTAAACTTCCTTACACGACTTTTGAAGCTTGATGAACTAGAGGTGGAAGCCTCCTGCGTTGTGGTTATGTCTAAATCGGACAGAGGTTTTCCAAGCTCTTTGATTTAAATTTTTTCATCGAGCGATCGCGTAGAAAAATGTTTCATAATAGACTGTTTATTTTATTCATTTTGCCTCGAACGAATTGAAAACAATAGATACCTAGGTATTTAATTAAATTAATTAAACTTTAAAAAACTCACAAAATGTTCAAATTATGTGTACCGACTCGCCGCGATGCAATTACGCGAAACGCCAACATCTCACTAAAATAAAATATACAAAACCTTACTAAGCCGCTCAATCAGGCGGCCCCGTTTATACGAATTTTCATAGTGATTTCTGCATGCACAACATGACCTGCGTAATCTTTTCCAATATATTCCAGCAGGGCCATTTAGTGAAGTGCTCGGACAGTCAGGCAGCCGACAACGACAGCAGACAGAGAGTTTTGTTGTTCTTTTGGAATAATAGGAACGACGTGTGTTTTTTTCGTCGAGACCAAACTACATAATAAAAAATAATTTATGCATTATTGTTTAGTCATTTGATCCGAAAATTATTGAAATTAAAACTATTTAAAAAATAATAATATTTTCAGCAGTCGGCATATTTGGTGGTAGTGCCACGGCCCTTCGGCTCCTTATGACAAGCCGCCACTGCATCGGCTAAGCTAACCAGTGATTTAAGAAGGAATAGCAACAACTATATATTTTAAGATAATACGGAATACGTCTCAGTATTATTAAATTTGTAATGTATAATTTGTAATCCATATTAAATCTGATATAAATATAAAATTAATATCTTTAAAATATCCAATAAATGCCACCATTTCTATGAATGTGGTAATTACTGAGTCACATAGCGGCAATTATTGGAATAGGTAGAAAGCAGAATGGAACCACCAAAAAAGAATTCTTCTAATATTTTGAAGAAGCATGGAGGCCGGCATAAGTGCATATCGGAATGACATTCCATTTTCTACTGCGGAAAAAACAGATAAGTTTCCAAGGAGCACTTGGACAAAAATAGAAAATAAAATAAAAGGGATAATTCCAATGGAGCACAAAATGGGACTAAAAGAGGGTTTTCACATCATAGAGATACATTTCAAGTGCACAGATTCCTTTATAGATGACAAAAATGGAAGAAAATGGTTGAAAGCATGTTAAAAGAAATATCATAGTTGCGAGAATGCCTGCAACATTCATTGCCACCAGATTATCAGTATCCGAGAAAAAGCTCAGAAATTGGCTTGGGGAAGTATTTAAGTTTTTAAAATCTGAAAATCAAATCGATATACTTAATAACTTTGAATATGTATTCAAATGCGATGAATCGGCGTTTCATATTTGTCCCATGTCGAATAAAGCACCACAAGATAAAAAAAATGTTTATGAAATAGATAACATAGAAGTAAAAGAATTCATAACAGTGGCAATCATAGTTAGTGCTAACGGTACCTTACTGCCACCATTCCTTTTGCTTTCATATACGCAGTTACCTGGGCCACTGCTGTCCAGTGATCCGAATAACCGGGCCATCGAAAAAAACGAGAAATGATGAATGACTGGGGGGTACTTTTACGAATATATAGCAAATATATTTCACCCTTGGCTTGTCAAAAATGAAATAACTTTTCCTATTATTTTATTTAGTGACGGGCACCAATCGCATCTCACTTTACAACTCAGTGACTTTTGTGAAAAAAAAAAGATCATAATGGTTGCATTATACCTAAATGCCACACATAAAATACAGCCTTGCCACGTTTCTGATTTCAAGCTCTTAAAGAGTCTAAACTGTAATATTGAGGTTTTAAACAAAGCGAATGTTGCTCTGATATTTAGTGAAGCTATAAAAGCAGTTATAAAAGAAGGTATCGTTAATAGCTTTCTGAGATGCGGATTGTATCCATGGTTGCCTTATGTAGTGGATTATACTAAATATGTTAAAAGGATCTCATTTAAAACATTTATTCCAACTGATATTCTTAATTTATTTAGAGAATGTAGCAACAACAAAAATTGGATTGGGGAAGAAAAGTGGTTAGAACTTTTTAAAGTGTAACTGAAGATTAAAAAAAATGACGATTTGAAAAATATGCTAGAAGTACCCAAATTTAACTCACGCTTAGATGGGTTCCCAAAAGAATTTGGAAATTATTGATCAAAACAAACCAGGTCCTGCCACAGCTCTGCAATATTCGCCTCCAGCTTTTCGTAATTCCCCATAATTTTAAAAAGTTCCTCTATTGGTAATATATCTCTAGAGTAGAGAAACCCACCAGGTCCTTCCAAAGATGTTACTCTTAAAAAAACTAATAAAGACAGATTTGATACTCCTAAAACTAATATATCAACAAGTTTGGCCAAACGTATACCTATTGTAGAATATGAGAATATGATAGTTCTAGTGTGGGAACGCCTTTTAAGCGAGCATTAATATGGCTGGAGCAGAAACAACATAAATTAAAACGAAAGAGGAACATTGAGAATACATTTTAAAAGAATGGATGGAATGCGTGATGCAAAAAAAAGAAAAGTAACGTATGCAGATAGTACCTCCTCTAGTTCAGAAGATTTTTCAGATTTGCTTACCATCGATCAATTAAAGCCGTTGATAGGACTAACAAGTTGATACAAAAGAAACAATAGGTACTAAAACCGTGTTATATTAATGTTTCATATTAACAGAAATATTCAACTAATTTACTCATACCTAGGTATGATTAGTATGTATGCTCATATTTATACAATAATACGTTGTGAAATTCTAAAACAATAAATCTTGTTATCATATATTTTATTCTAGTTAGTTTTATTTATGAGTTTTTTCTAGTAACAACATAAATATTAATATTGGCTGTTAGTGGAATATAAGGTGGCAAGTACTGGGATTTTTCTATTTCAATATACACAATTACTGGTATTTTGGATCGACAATAAAAAAATTTATATAATATTGTTCACAAATATAGTTGGCGCATTACCTTTCTGGAATGACGTCACGCTGGTTTCAAATAACGTATTTCTTATATTATTTATATTTCAGCGATGATTCCTAACCTAAACGTATGCAGTGATGTAGATAGGAGGGGTGCGTTCAGCACTGGCTAAAGCGAATTTAAAATTGGCATTTTCTGTACAGAAAGCGCTGCAACTTGTCGAAAATGGCTGGCAAAAAATTAACACTCTCATTGCCATAAAAAAAACCCTCATTTTGCACACTTAATACAAAAATAACTATTATAACTTCAAAAACTAAAATTATTTTGCAAATAAGACTTTACTAATATAAATTCTTTCATCTTAGTCTTATTCTTTGTTTGCAATGTAATAAATTGACGCCAGTTACCCATTTTCATCAAAATTATTTTAATTCTCATTTACAGACAATACTGAAAAAATATTAAGAAAAGGGGAATAACGAACGATGAATCCTTTACCTCCAGAATGATTACTTAAAGAACAAAATAAGAGATATGATCTATTGCGTGTATGCTAAAAATGAATATGTTACAATGCAGACTTTGCTTTAAAAACTAAAAGAGAGAAATTAATGTATAACTAACTAACTTTAAAAATAAAAACTACTCCCCTTCACTGTCTTCAGAATCAGAACTAAATTCTTCATCGGCACTGCTGTCTTCGTCGGTACTAATTACAAGTGGCGCAATGTCTGAAGCATCACATATCTGTATTGTCTTCCAAGCTTCTTGGATTACCCTTTCTGTGTGGCTGACATAATTTTTCCAATGCTCTGAAGATACTTCATTTATCGCTTTTTCCCACATGGCCAAAACTTCCGATGGTGTCCCCTTCAGACTAGCAATGTATTGGTCGTATTTCCTCTTACACTCAGACCATACCATTTCAATAGCATTAAATTGACAATGGTATGGAGGAAGTCTTAGTATTTTGTGGCCCAAAGGTTTCACATATTCGTCAAGGTAGAATGTTTTTTCAATGTTACAATTTTTTTCTACAATGCTCCATATTTCATCCTTCATGGCCCTCTCTGGGAAGTCAATGTTCTTTTCTTTTAACCATCCAATCAATCTCTGCTTTGTCCATGATTTTCTTGGAATATCCTCTAAAAGGCCGGAATGATAGCTTGCGTTGTCCATCACTATCAAACTTTTTGGAGGAAGATTTGGTACCAGCTGATTTTTAAACCAATTTTCAAAATTTTGCTTGTTCATATTGTCATGATAATCTCCGCTTTTTAGTCCACTTTTAAATATTAAACTGGCCCCCTTAATAAATCCTTCCTTTGATCCAGCGTGAACTACAATATATCGATGACCTTCACTAGCTTTTTTAGAACTTGTAGACATAGTGTTATCCTGCCAGCTGTTTCTAAACGAACCTTTACTAAAAATCCAAGTCTCATCAATAAATACGGTGGTATAAGCATCTTGTCCTAGATTTTAATTTTTGACATATTCCCTCAAGAAATTGATTCTCTTGTGGACGATGTGGGGCAAATCCATCAGGTATTTTCTATTATTTGATTTCTTCCACTTAAAACCAATACTTTTTACGTATTTTCTTAGCGAGGTGATGGAAAAATTAAAATATTCATTTATCTCTTAGTTTTTTAAGCAAAGTCTGCATTGTAACATATTCATTTTTCGCATACATGCAGTAGATCGTATCTCTTATTTTGTTCTTTAAGTAATCTGTAATTTTTGTTTTTACCTCTTTTTGCTTTTGAGACATTCTGGAGGTAAAGGATTCATCGCTCGTTATTCCTCTTTTCTTAATATTTATGATTGTTGTATGGCTAAGTTTTGTTGCATTTGAAGCTCGTTCAATTATATTATCAGTTTGCGGAAGGATTCCATTTTTAGCTTGCTCTTTTTCCAATGAAAAAAAGCCAAGATATTCAAAACTATTAGCTGTGATTGCTGATTATATCTTCGCGGCATCTTGCAAAAGTTTAAAAAGAATCACAACAAATCAATGTCAATTTTGACGAATATATTCTGAAAGACACATAACCAAAACCGGCATTGACTGTGGTAAAGAAACGACAATGAGTTTTTTCAAAATGTTTTTGTCACTGTCAGTTAACATAAATCAAACAAAAATAACCAAAAATGACGTCATTCCAGAAAGGTAATGCGCCAACTATATCTGTTTTAGTATTTGTAGATTCCTTAGTAAATGTAATATTTGTGTTTTATTTGATCCTCATTATGATCATAAATATTTTTTCCAATGCGTTTTATTTAAGCAAGGGATTATTTCTTTCTTTCGGAGAGATTTCCAGTTTGTAGGATCTTTTTCGTAAAATTGGCCATAATGGGATAAAATATCCATAATATGTGAAATTGAATCCTAGACCCAACAAAACAATGTCACAATGAGGAAAAGTTCAAAATTGAACTCGATCTCTGAGTCCAAAGAGTTAAGTATAAAATGTTTTGAAGTTTCACTATGTATTTTATTTTATAAGGATAAGCTCCAGAGGAATAATTCACTTGACCACCCTAAAATAAGCCTTCGTCAGTACCCTAGTACCTCCGGTAACGCGTCAAAGGGGGTAGCAATTTCTTGCTACGCTACTGTCTGAAGAATCTTACATTTTTTGACAAAACTTATGAAATAAACGTTACGTTATTGACTTAAGACAATTCACATTGTAAATACTCTTAATGAAAGGTTATCGTAAATCAATAATGAATAATAAACATGCTATTTATATCTCTGAGATAAGATAGGTACGTTAATGCATAACAATCTCCTTAGGAGAAAAATATCCTAATTTGGAGTACGGTTAAGCATCAAACTCCTGTATGAATAACAGACAAATGACGTTTTTGATCTAAATATTTAAATTGTATGGCACTTAAGTAATGTTTGCTGATGCGTTAGTTTATATTTTTTATAGGTGAAAACATTTAAGTATAATTTAGATAAAGCTCGTTTACAATATATTTATATTGTGTTATTTGGAAACAGAAAAAAGCTTAGAGGTTTTTTAAATGTTCAGACGCTCGAGAAAAGTTTTCTCAGGACCCTACAAATATAGAACGGAAGCTTTCACGGCTTTGGTCAATTAAGAAAGCATGGTTCTTGGGATTAGATCGTGTCAAATTGAAATTACTATCCGTCGTTTCGCCTTAGATTACACGAGGCATATCCAGGGATCTTTATCCCACAAGGTCAGAACACTGAATAAGCTCGGAGAGATTCAGGCGGGCTTTTATACCCGACTTTTGCTCGTAGAACTGTGTAAAGATCGATTTCCACGTGTGATGAAGACTCTACCGTATCTATATTAAAGTTTTTTGTAAGTCTAAAAATTTCAATAGATTCTCTAATTTTTCGTTTATAAAATCCTGGAATCGCCAATAGAATTTTGGTTTCTTTTGCATTTATAATATATCCAGAGGTATGCTGGTGTTCAGCTACAGCAAATTGAACATTTTGGTTACAGGTATTGTTGTCCAAGAGTTAAGTTACCTTTTCCACGTGTTTCGTTCTGTCCATGGCGACTGTGGCGTTGTCATTATCTGTTGGAAGAACCAGCATGTCTGTCTTTCCATTTAAGATCTTGATTGTTTTTTTTTCGACTGCAGAGTGATTCGACTTTGGTGGTTTGGAATTCTTAATGATCTGTCTCATATCTGACTTCATCGGTTTGCTCCACTTGTAATCCTAATTGCGGCTTCAATGAAGGATACTATGACTTCTACAGGAATGCTTCTCGGTGCGAAATTTTGTCTTTTGGAGAGAACGTAATATTCTGCTTCGGTCAACGGCTTCGATTGATAGCTGTTCAAGTTGATCACTGTATTCTGCGGAGGTTTCACTAGATTTTTTCTGTTCACCAGGGCATCAAAATTCTTTCATTGCTTAAGTGTAACTTCTTGATGTATTTTTTCTGTATGTGCATTGGTGATGTTGTCCAAAATTGTAATGTAAATAAGTTGTTACTTCAAGTTTAAAAGATAATTTCAGGTGAATTTCTAGAAGTTAACATGCATTTTTTTTAAATCACAACGTATTGCCTTAATCCTTTCTCTAACTAATGCACTACTGGTACGCTTATAAATATTCTTAGCAGTTCTAGAAGTAACGTGATGTCTCAACAAATTGTTCAGTCTGCTGTAGCTGAACACCAGCATACCAATGGACATTTTATAAATGTAAAAGAAAGGTTCTAGCGTCGAAACATACAAGAAACTTCAATAGAGATACGCGTTACGGTCTACATCACACGTGGAAACCGATCTTAACACAGGGTCACGGTTCGGCGAGTACAAGTCGGGTATAAAAGCCCGCCTGAATCTCTTCGAGCTCATTCAGTGTTCAGATTGCGTGGAGTAAAGATCCCTGAAGATGCCTCGTACAATCGAAGTCGAAACGTCGGATAGTAATTCCAATTTGACACGGTCTGATCCCAAGAACCATGATTTCTTAATCCTACAAATAATATTTTCGGTGGAAAAAAAATATATATTTTACGTAGAACATCGTATTGCTATGAAATTCTAATTCCAAGTTTTTGTTTTATGTAGAATCAGCGGCATTAATAGCATTAACTTTAGCATTGTACAGGGTGTTAAAAAAGGTATTATAAAAAAATTCAACCAGAAGTATTTTCTTAAAAAAGTGTTTTCCTTGTTATAGTATATTGATATTTTGAGGTATAAGTAAATTTAAGGACTACCTTGTCACAAAAATGATGAAAGGTGCCAGTTTATAATAGGCTAATGTCAAGAAAATAGTATATATATATATATATATATATATATATATATATATATATATATATATATATATATATATATATATATATATATATATTATATATATATATATATATATATATATATATATATATATATATATATATATAGGACCTTTTAACTTATACAGAGTGTCCCAAAATAGTGTTCCATCTAATTAAAGTCATATGTAAGTCTAGAGATTTAAGGCACAAAGTATTTCAAACTATATTCTAGGGATTGCATAGAGACTCGGATAAGATACAGTATAGTCAGTAAACTCCGCATTTTATGGGATATTTTTTTATAGTTTACCTTAGAATAATTTCAGACAGCAAAAAAAATTTGCTTGGAAAATAATGCAAAACGACAATGACAAAGTTAGACACGTAATTTATCTAACCATATACAAAGTTAGATAAATTACGTGTTCTCTAAACTGAAATTTATTTTTCACTACCAAATAACTATAAAGATTCATGAAATGTGTTATCTATGTGTCGCGAAATTCTGTACGAATTTATCGATAAAGACGAATCAACCGAAATTTTTTAATTTTTTTTATTATTTGTCATTTTCCTCCATTAAAAAAGCTGTTATATACCAGAAAATAAAACTTTACGGAATATTTTAACATTTTATTAGCCGCCATTGTATGTTGCCATAAAAGATTTGCACCACTAAACTTTTACTAGTTTATTCCTATTTCACCCTTGATTTTTGTGTAAAGTTTTAAGCCAGTTGGATTACTAGTTTTCGATAATGATTTTTTAAATATTTTAATAGCAGGCCATTTTGTTCCGTCGTATTGGCATTTTTTTTGCAAAAAGTAGTTTCTTAATAATAATGATTTTTTTTCCATTTTGCGGGGCCATCATTTTGCCCCACCATATTATTTAACACCAAAATGGAACCGTGGCATCTTTACATGACCCTAGATTTTTGACAAAATTTTGAAGTCAATACCGGACAAGTAGTTTTTGAATAATGCTCACAGAGACAGAACGACAGACTGACGAAAATTCGAGATCTAGGGACCCTAAAACTGCAAAAATCACAAAGAGTGATTTTTTCACGATTACGAAGGAAGTAAAAATAAAATCTTTACTACGTCTTCATAATAAACTTAAAGCGGTTTATTACCAAAGCGTAGAAAAGACATTCTATAGGTTTTTAAATATTCACAGTATATTGTGCAGTGATAATACAAAAATATATTTAGATTCCTTAAAAATATTATACGTGCTTAAATGTAAAATTCTCTTAGACATAGAAACAGAATTAAATCAATGCTATTAATTTTTGATGAGAACAAGTTGCGGCTGTCGCGTATTTTGCCTTCAAATGTTTATAAGTTCAACAACAACGAGTTATCCATGCAACGATAATTATGACAATTATTATGAAATGATACTAAGACAATTATTTTCTTGTTGATAACCAGTCTATACACAATCTTAATCGATGTTTTTCTTTTTTCACTTTTACGGCAAGTGCAGCCGCCAGTGATAAAAGACACTTTCGCAATGTTATCTAGTAATAACGGTCTATCCTAAAAACCGAAATGTCTAGATCTTTCTTCTTTCTTTCTTCGTCAAAATAGAGTCGGCTGCCACATTTTTGCGCCATTCTCCAGAACAAGAGATAACGATCATGGGTTGTAGAGCAAAGAGCTCTCCGTAGATTGATACAACGGTACAATTATTTATGTTTCTTGGTAAAGGCTCGTTGTTTTCGCTATCAAAAGGTTGACTCCTAGAATTTCTACTGTATAACCTTTTTTTTCAAAGCGACGCCAGATTTGCCCACTCCCGTGAAACTTTCTAGTCACCGCACGACCTTTGGACTTATTAGATAAGCCTGCCCAGACGAAGAATTTACAATCCCCTAGGAATCTCCGTCTCATAGCGAATGACCTGTTATATAGAACGTTTTCCTAGCGATTGTTCCACAATGATTGCTGGACTGCCCCTTAAAACATAGCGAAAAACTACACTACTTTCCCGCCGTCGCGTCAGGGAGCCTTACCGGCACGTGTTTTTACCCCGGTGATCCGAGCGGAAATGAAAAATGTGTAGATGAATAAATTTTACCGGTATACATCGTATCCGAAAAGTCTTAGTATAGACTAATATCTTGAGTAATAAAGATAAAAAGATTAAATCGGAAGTTTCATGTATACGACCTTCAGCTTTTGTAACTGTTTAAATTTTTTCACCCCTTCTGACAATGGCCAGAGGGGTGGATCTTTTGAATTTTAAATGCAACCCTCTATCGAATCTTACCATATCTTGCAAATATCTAAAAGACAAAAATCTCTTTGCAAACCAGAGGTATCTATCTCGTTTTCGAATGGTAAGTACTGAAATAAGAATTCCAGTCGTAGATTTTAAACTGCCGTTTTTAATTTTATTCTATAGAATGTTAAAAACGGCCACCATTGACTTCTTGGCAATAATAAATCCTACTTTCAAATTAACTTCTAAGGTTTTGAAGCATTTCAAGTGTCACACTAAGGCAAACAACTAACTTTTTGTTGTAATTCTTGTTATTATCGAACCTTGTAAGAAACACTCGCTCTTTTAAGAAACTCCAAAGAAATAAATCAAGTGAAGCAAGGTGCGAAGACCGGGTCATTCAACAGCTCCTCGACGCGACGTCCAATCTAGTTTATTATGAAGATATTCTCTCATGAGTAAATAATAACGCGGAGGCGAACCATCGTTTGAAAACCGGGCCTTAGTCAATATCGTCGTCCTCAATAGTTACTATAATTGCAAGTATAACAACTTCTTGAACCAATTACCTTATTTGCCGTAATGCCACCCCATACGTTAAGCTTCTGAGTATGCTGTGTATGAGCCTCTTCAGACTGGTGACGATTCTCATCATTCCAGTATGAACAATTATGTGAGACAACTACTCCGCTGGCTAATACCATGACCGGCATTGAATTACACTGTTGATTCCTAACTTTCGTTGGTAGAAATAATGTTAATGCATCCTTGACTTACGCTACACCAACGTCACAGCAAGGATACCATAATCCCTATCTGGAACATGTCCCGCAATACCGCAGGGGCAATGATCCATTTAAGTCAAACGACGATCGCGATTTCGATCTTTTTAGAGCTCATTAGGCCGGTATAGACTATCGAGCCCAGTGTAGGGTAAAGCAAAATGAAATTATAGAAACAACTACTCCGCTGGCTAATATCACGACCAGCATAGAATTTCAATGTTTCAAAGCATGTCCGATACATGTAATTTGCTTGCGTTTGAGTTCAGTGAAACATTTCTTCATCAACCTCTAATTTGAGATCTGGGTCATCTTCATTAAGTTCTTTTACAAACTGAACTTGTAGAAGCGATATTTATGGTTTTTTTATAATATCGTGAACTGTTGCTTGAAGTGATTGTTTCGGTTCAACAACAAATGTACCTAGAACTTGAATTTCAATTTCAAGATTTTCAGATTTAACAGAATGTCTACCAGATCGGGGAGCATCCTTAATGCTAAAAGTTGTTACAAACTTGTAACAACTTGTTTCTATTGCTTATCCCATACTTGATTTGTGGGTAAAATTTAAAATAAATTAAATAAGTAGTAGCAAGTAACTGACACACAACGCCATTTTGTTCCGTTGTGTTAAATTCATACCAGTTTATCCCTATATCACATTTTATTAGGCCACCATTTTGTTTTGCTATCTTGGATTCATACCAAAATATTACGAGGTCATTCCTATATGACACTTTACTTTTTTGCAAAATTTGAGGTAAATTGGATGATTAGTTTTTAGTAATACATTTTTAACATTTCACTAGGCCGCCATCTTGTTCCGCCATGCTAAATTTTTACCAAAATATTAGTAAGTCATCCCAATATGACCCTTAACGTTTGACCAAAATTTGAAGTCAATCAGGTAAGTAGTTTTTAAGCGATGCAGCTAACTGACAGACAGACAGACAGACCGACGGAATTGTTATAATAAATATTTTTGGCATCTAATGATAATTTTTTCACGATTAACACATTTTATTAATTAATTACTGCACAAAATTTGAAATCAATCTATTTAGTAGCTTTTTCAGGCCAAATTCTTAAATATTTAATTAAGACGCCATTTTTTTACCAAAATCTTACCAGTTGATTTTCTCACGTTTTTCGGCATCTAGGGACACTGAAACGTAATGATTTTTTCATGACTATAATACTTCTTTTACCGAGGGAAGTAACAATGATTTCGACTTTACCTTTATTAATGCGAACCATAATGAAATGAAATAAAATGAGAAGAATTAAGTAGAAATATCACAATTTCTTCCAAAATCCAGTAACAAACTCGTTAAAAACAAATTTTTAACAATAACAATAGACATTTAATTTTTTTTTGTCACATTGATTCTAACTTCTTTTTTATTCTCTTCCTATTCGAAAACTTGTTAACATAGAGAACTCCGGTTTGAGTAGAAATTTTTGTCATTTAAAGGTCTCTAGAGTAAGGTAAACTTTGATATACGGTTCAGCACCCTCACGACATCCATAACGAAAAAACACTAAAAAAAGAAGTGCAATTTTAAACTTCTTAGCATTACCAGTACTCAAGATATTGGCCCAATTGCCTTATATAATAATGCTTTTCGAACACTCTTACATTCCCTATATACCCTATTATTTTTCATGTATATTTCCCTATATAAAGTACCGAAATGTGTAGGCTTTTTTACGTTCCTATTATTTTTAATACATTCTTAAAATTCACAAGACTAAATTTACATTAACACAATTTTTACATTAAATATCCTTCAGATGGACCTCTTTTTGGTAACTGCAAATATATTAAATTAAGAAAAACCTCGCCATAAGAGGCAATGTATTATCATTGATTTCAATGTAGTTTAGTGTTTTCCATCTTTCTTTTCCACAATGGCATATGGGATGATCCTTTTCACATCCCACGGGCTCCTTTAAAAATAAGGTTATCAAGCCGAGATATATTTTAATCAACAAGAAGTTACGTGTTGCGAAAAATAAAAAACCGGAAAATAGACAAATTGAAAACGGTAGTTGAAAATATATTTACCGAAGTCTTCTTTGTCCAGCTCATGAGAGCTCGACGTTGTGCTAATTTTCTTGAATCAATCTTCATTCCTCTGACTGTATGCTGACGGCGGGTTTGCAAACACACATACTTAAAACGAAAGCGGATGCCAAAAAAATATCGAACAATAAGTTAAAAAGCTTTTTGGTAGCGGTGAGTACCATTGTGGACAGTACTAGATCGTTTACAGTACTGTGTTGTTATACGTTGGTTAGTCGACGTTGAGAAAATAAATTTAAATTCTCAGTACACCAAATAAAAGGTCTCTAATAATTTTAAAAATTAAAAAGAAAAGAAGTAAAGACAAGGAAATAAAAACATTTTTTTTATATCTAAAGATTAATCTAAATTTAAAAAAATCGGTAGTTTTTCTTTACCCGGAACTTCCCACGTTATGAATCTTTCCTTTTATTAGTGAAGTGTGGCCCAATTTAGCACAGTATATAGTCATTTAGTAACAGATATATAATGTTTTTAAAACATTTATATTCGTAGCCATTTTATTAGATCATATTGGATTCCTACCAATATTTTTCCAGTTTCTACCTACACCACACTTGATTTTTGGGCAAAATTTGAAAAAATCTCAATAAGTAGTTTTTATATTAATACATGTTGAATTTGTACCAGTTTATCCCTATATAACATTTCAATTTTTTGCAAAATTTAAAGTCAATGGAATAGGATTTTTTACGTTGTTTTTTTAAAAAATTTATTTGGCCGCCGTTTTGTTCCGCTATCTTGAATTAGTACCACAACATTACCAGTTTATCTCTATATCAAGTAGTTTTTTCCGGCTGATTTTTAAAATATTTTCTTAGGCTGCCATTTTGTTTCGCTATCTTATAATCATACCAAAATGTTACTAGTTCATTCCTATATAACACTTGATTTTTGTGCAAAATTTGAAGTAAAGTAGTTTTTTCAGAAATAATGTTTTCAACGTTTAACTAGGTTACCTAGGTTTACCAAAATATTACGAGGTAATCCCCATGTGATCCTAACTTTTTGACCAAACATTTGAAGTCGCTGTGATAAGTAGTTTTTAAGCTATGCTGTGAAATGACAGACAGACAGACAAATCCACAGACGGAATTGATAAAACTTATTTTTTGCAATCTAGGAACCCTAAAACGTGAAAATATGTAAAACCTGAGAAGATGATTTCTTCACGATTCCAAATATTATATTTAGCCACCATTTTGTTCCGTCATCTTGAATTTTAGTATGGTTATAGTTTTACTAGTTCATCTGTATACCTCAATTATTATTGTTACACAATTTGAAATCAATCCATTAAATAGTTTTTCAGGCTAAATTTTTAAATATTTCACTAAGCGGCCATTTTGCTCCGCCATCTTGGATTCGTATCAAAATTTTACCAGTTGATTCCTTTATAATACTTGACTTTTGTGCAAAATTTGAGTTAAATTGGATAAGCAGTTTTTAGTAATAATTTTGTTTTGCTATATTGAATTTTTTTCAATATGGTACTGGTATCAGGTCATCCCATACGACCCTTAATTTGTGACCAAAGTTTGAAGTCATTGTGATAAGTAGTTTTTAAGCTAGGCCGTGAACTGACAGGCAGACAGACAAACCGACAGACGATAAAACATATTTTTTTGGTATCTAGGGTCTCTAAAGATGATTTTTCACGATTATAAATATTACATTTAGCCGCCATTTTGTTCTGTCATCTTGAATTAGTACAACAGTTTTACACAATTATTTTTGACACGCAATTTGAAATCAGTCCATTTAGTGGTTTTTCAGGCTGAATTTTTAAACATTTTCCTAAACCGCCATTTTGTTCCGCCATATTGAATGATTGATTCCTACATAACACTTGATTTAAGCTAAATTGGGTAAGTAGTTTTTTAGTAATAATTTTTTTAACATTTCACTATGCCGCCATTTTCTTGCCATATTGGATTTTTACCAAAATGTTTCCAGGTCTTCCCCAAATGACCCTTAATTTTTCCCCAAAATTTGAAGTCAATCCCTTAAGTAGTTTTTAAGCTATCCCGTGAACTAACAGACAGACAGACAAGCCGACTGAATTGATAAAACATATTTTTTGGCATCTAGATAAAACGTGAAGATATGTAAAACCTGAGGGGGCGATTTTTTCACGATTACACATTTTTTATTTAGCCGCCATTTTGTTCGGCCATCTTGAATTATTACCACAGCTTTACTAGTTCATCTTCATACACCACAATTATTTATAGCACTTAATTTGAAATCAGGCCCTTAGGTAGTTTTTCAAACTGAATTTTTAAATATTTTACTAAGCCGCCATTTTGTTCTACCATCTTGGATTCCTTGCAAAATTTTACCAGTTGATTCTGACATAATACTTGATTTTTGTGCAAAATTTGAGATAAATTGGATAAGTAGTTGAGTGGAGACTGGATAACTAGGCCATTTTGTTTTTCCATATTGGATTTCTACCAAAATGTGACCAGGTCATTGCCATATGACTCTTAATTTTTGACCAAAATTTGGAGTCATAAGGATAAGTAGTTTTTTGGTTATGTTGTGAACAGACAGACAGGGAATTGAGAAATTTTTGTTTTATCTAGGGACCCTGAAACGCAAAAATCTGAAAAAATCTCGAAGGGTGATTTTTTTACGATTACAATACTTTTATGAGGGAAGTAAAAAATGAATGAATACGTAACAACATCCATTAACATATAATATATATGGTATATTCTATAAAAAAAATCTCCTACTTTTAGAAATAATCGACTATTTCTATACACACCAGCGATCCTGTATATATTTTTCTTAATTTTTAAACAACGTTTGCAGAAGTTATGATCAAATTTTCTTTTTAATCGATTTTCTAATAAAAAATAACAAAAAATTAGATAAGTAATACGAGGCCAAAACACTAGCCATTTTAATATTCCTGAAATTTGGAAAATATGTACAGATTTTGCTATAAATACAAAAAACATTATATATCTTGATAAGATTAACTTATTTAAAATAATATTTGTTTGTATGCATAAACGAATAGCATGATTCTATATTTAGACTTGGATATGTAATAAGGTAATATAAAATAAAATTAACAAAACCTTATATGAAGTAAGTAAATATACCTAGCTCAAATAATAATTTTTAAATTAATTTGGCACTCTTCATGGTTTCCTTTTATTAATTAAGTACATTGTACATACGTACATAAGTATGTGTACTTCATAATCGATCACTGACGCTAAATTTTTTGTATCATCTTAAATAATATTATATATAGCAGGTTTTAATTACGTTTTTTGTCGGTGGAGTTTTATTAAACATATTTCAAAATCTTCTTTGAGTTACCTTTATTGATTGTGTTTCTGTAAACATTATCACACACTTAAATGAAACATTTTTCACTTTTTTCTACTTCAAAAGACTATGGTGACTTTTAAAAAAAAAACAAAACCATTTCATTTTTGAAAATTCATATAGATATACAGTATATTTTTCGGAGCTTAATAAATCAACCATTCTGCATCGTAAATATAGCTTGTATTACATTTTTGAAAAGGGGAACGACTCATCTCTATGATTTTGAAGAAATATACGGGGTGTTCTATTTAAAATAACAAAGTTGCCCTATACCTGAAAGTCAACTATTTTGTTTTCGGTGCTTCCGGTTGTAAAAATAAAATGGCATATGCTTCAAACTTTCGGCAAATTAAAAATATTCAGCGTGAATCGGACCTCGAAAATTTTTTTCGTTTCAGAGCTATTTAAGTCCAAAATGGGTCAAAATATGGCTGGCCACCCTGTATCTTAAAAAATAAAGCGTGTATATCCCGTTCAAAATATAATCGAATGCCCACCCTGTACATAATAAATTACAACTGAAGGAAGGATTCACATCCAGGGAAGTTCCGTGTAAAGGCGAATTTACCAATTTCTATATGGGCAGACCTAATTTAATGACCAGTAATTTGATGAACAGCAAAAAAGAATATCCGTAGGTTTTAAAAACCCTAGAGCTACCAAAATTGGCTTACTAGAGCAAGCAGCACAAAACGGCTGAGAATTTAATTTTTCTAGGCACTTCCGCCTTGCTCTAAAAAGGAATTAAAAGAGGAACACTAAAGCGCATAAAATGGATTAGTATCAATTCTCTAGCCCCTCAGGTTGAGGAACATTCCACTTGCAATTTTTTATAAAAAGTGAATGACCAGGAGTTTAAAGTTATCCGTAACTTTACTAAGACGAGTATCAATTTTTTAGCTCCTTAGATGAGGCATTTCCCCCTTGAATGACAGGGGTTTAAAGTCATCCTAAAGTAATCAAAATTGAGTCAAATCTTTATTTTATTAAGGCAAGCAATATAAAGTGGCTTAGTATCAACTTTCTAGCCCCTCAGATTGCAGCACTTCCCTGCAGTGTTTTATGTAAAAAGTAAATAACCTAAATTTTTGAGATGAATTTGAAACATCATCAATTTTGTTTTTTTAATAAAAATAATATTATCAGCGTTTCTCAACATGATTTTACGGAATCACGCAATACTGAAAGTGCCCTTTGCGATGTCCAATCGACAGTTGTCGATGCAATTGATAAACACCTTCATGTATTGGGTTTATTTGTGGATTTCTCCCGAGCATTTGATATGGTTAGCCATGAACTATTGTTAATAAAGTTGCGTCGTTATGCCATTAGAGGACAGGCGTGGAAGCTCATGGAGTCTTATTTAAGTGGACGTCAACAGTGTGTTATAGTGAATGAGATGAGACGCGACTCATTGCCATTAAATCAGGGTGTTCCCCAAGGTTCAGTCCTTGATCCTGCTATATCTTATGTATTCTATAATGATCTTATTTCCTACTTAAAGAATATTTCCACTGGTATTTCTGACATATCATATTCAGATGATACAAACGTTATCATCGTGGAAAAGAGTGCACTATATCACAAAAGAACAGCAGATTTGGTTTATGATGGTATAATGTTGTGGTCCAAAAAGAATTGTTTGATTATAAATCAAATTAAAACAAATTTCGTTGTATTTTGAAATAAATAACAAAACAGTGACAATTTTTTACTTCATGACACTGGCATTGGTCATATTACACCTTCTAAGTCCTCAGTAATGTTGGGCTTGGATATTGGTGAACCTAACCTAAGATGGGTAAATCATATGTAGAAAGTTAAGAAAGAATTGTTATGGTTTGAAATCATTGTCAAGTTATTATAGTCAAAATGCTATGATGTCGGTATATTATTCTAATATTCACTCACCCCTGTCCTATGGCATCATAAACTGGGGTTCAAGTTCGGACGTGGCAAGAGTCTTTTTGCTTCAAAAGTATGCAATCCGAATTTTGTGTGGTTTTTCATGTACAGATTCGTGCCGAGACTATTTCAAGCAATTAAAATAATTGACCTTGGCTGGAATCTACATTTTTAAAGTGTCCGTTTTTGCTTATCAGAATATTAAAAACCTGAAACCAATCGCGCTTCACATAGTTACAGTACTAGAAATAAAACATTACTGCTACCTAATTCACATAAATCCGCGTTTTTCAAAAAATGTAACTTATAATGCATGTAGATTTTTTAATAAATTAAATAATGATATTAAAGATGCTGATAATCTAAATCTTTTAAACATAAATTAAAACTCTTGTGTTTTTTTTAGTTTAGTTTTTTTTCTAATGTAGTTATTTTTCGCATTTTTCCTTTTCTAGTCATTATTTATGTACTTACCTATAATTTTTTTGACGATGTACTTTTGTAAGTAGGTCTACTTGATTTACTCTTTTTGACATTTTCTCCAGTTACTGATTATATATTACACACATCTGTTTTATTGGCGAAATAAAATTATTATTATTATTATTTCCAGAGAGAGAAGAATTTGTGATGGAAATGCAGCCCCAAGTTATTAATACACGAAATTCATCATCAAAGACTGTTCCGTTGAATCCATCGAAAATGTAGCGAGAGATCAAAGACTATACAGCATTATAACATCTAGCTGCATTTACCTAACAAACACGGAGTGCCTCCAGCCACATTAGCAGGTGTGCAACATCATACCAATAAATACGTGCTCCTGAACATCTTTATGCTCTGGTATAAATACCAACCAAGTTCAGTGCTTGAAAATGATGCCTTCAAACTGTACTACACACAAACAAAAGTATGCTTTATCGTCGTAGGAAAATTGTTACAATTTTATGGAAAAAAAATCATAGTTTTGATAGGTCAATGCAAATACATAAATTGTAAATATAACATTCGTTATATTTGTAACATTGGCGTAAAGCGGATAATGAATCCAGGTGACCTTAACAAAAGGAAATAAACAATACATATGCGAGGTGAATAATTTCGATGACATTGAAATTAAAATTACGGGACCTTAAACTCTATTTTGCAAGCAAAATAAGTGAAGTTAAACAAAAATTGCTCTGAACTAATATAATAATTAAAGTATATTAGAAAAAAAAAAGAAAATGTATAACTTTAATCTAATATGTAACAAAAATAATTAATGTTAACGGACTTTCAGACAGTTCATTCTTCATAAAAAGGTCTTTCAATGAGAATGCTTTAGTTTTTTTTTTCGGAAAAGTGCAAACATAGGGATTGTTTTTAAATGTTCTAGAAGATAATTGTAAAATTTTATGGCGTTGTAAATAACTGATTTTTTTATTAATTCTGTAGAAGGAATGGAACGGTTTATGTCATGCCTCGAGTGTTGTGGCCTTTCCGGGAATATTCTTATATGTTTTCTTATTAAACAGACGGTTCCTAAAATAAATAATGCAGAAAGTGTTAATATTTCATGTTTTTTGAAATAGTATTGGCAGTGCGCTCTATTATTCACACCAAATAAATAGCGGATTGCTCTCTTTTGTAGCCTAAAAATACTATGAAATTGCTCGGTGGACACGTCCAGTTCTTTTGAAACTGATCGAATGGCAAAGCAGGCGGTAGACAGTTTTTTAGTTAAGGTATCAATATGCTTAGACCATTTTAGGTTGTTATTTATATTCAAACTCATGAATTTAACCGATTCAACGTATTTAATATTGCTGTTAAGTAGCTGAAGTGGTTGTTAAGTCCCCTTATAAGATAAGGCCACCGTTTTATCCACATTGAAGCAAAGCAGATTGGAATCGGACCAAGCTTTAAACATAACAAGATCGTTGGAAATATTAGAATGTAAAGACGTTATATCAAAATCACTCCATGTTATGTTTATGTCGTCAGCAAAGAGAGATTTTTCCATTAATTTTTAGGTTGGTGATATCGTTAATATATAACAAAAAAAGAATAGGTATCAAGACTGAACCTTGAGAGACTCCACTTGTAATCAATTTACAATCAGAATCAGAACCATTTGCCCTTACAAATTTTTGCATATTCCCGAGATAAGATTCAAACCAATTTAGAGAAATACCCCGGATTCCATAAAAATTTAGCTTGCTTATCAAAATTTCATGACTAACACAGTCAAAGGCTTTTGCATAGTCACAAAAAATTGAGGCGGTAGGGTGGTTGTTATTGAGGGATAAGTAGACGTCGCTAAGCAACGAGAACATGGCGTCACTGGTGCACTTGTTGGGTAAAAATCCAAACTGATCCGGGGATATTATCTGATGTTTAAGGAGGATGTTTTAGGAACCTTTCAATGATTTTTGATAGCACTAGTAGTAGAGCAATTGAACGATAATTTCAAGAGTTAGTTTTTTCGCCCCCTTTATGAAGAGGAATAATTATAGTTGTTTTAAGGCATTCAGGGAATATACCTTGTATAAGGGATTAATTTATTAGTATTGTAAGGGCCTCTATGACTGGGAGCGGCAGGTTCAGGAATATTTTAATTGATAGGCCGTTACTGCTACACGTAGATTTGCTTGTGATGTTATTCATTTCTTTCAATAGTTCCATGCTGCTAACAGGGCTTAAGAAAAGGCTATCAGCGACATTTTTCGATGGAGGGTGAAACGAAAGAGGGTCCAAACTTGGCGAGATACCAGAAGTAACATTTTGCTTACATTAACAAAATAATCATTTAGGTCATTTGGCCTTGGCAAGATCTGAGTCACAGGATTTGATTTGTTTCTGAAGCCATTGATAATAGACCAGGTTTCTTTTGAAACGTTTTTAGACTTTGTTAGACGTTTTTGATTGTATATTTTTTTTGCTGACTTGATTACTTTAGTATAGATCCTCCTATCATTAGAGATATAGTCGAGAATAAGAATGGAGTCGGTGATTTTTTTTATATATAAGAAGGAACGCATATTGTTAGCAAAAATGCGTAGTCCTTTCAAGGCCCTTAAAAAAATACTTAAAATTTTATTTAAGAAAGCTCTAAAATTTGAGTTAATATTTTCAAATTCCAAATTTCAGTCAATGTTTAAGCAAATATTATGAAATTCTGAATAATTGGCTGCCAAGAAAATTCTGCTCATACGGCGAGGTCTCTATAAGGGCCTAGGAGGAATATTAAATTTGGAAAATATTGCTTCGGGATCGAAAAGACCTGTGTTACAAACCTGAGATTGAACCTCTGATAGAGAAAAATCGAACGTTATGTAATCAATGATAGAAGCAGAGTATTTTGAAATTCTAGTTGGAGACGATACATGCATTGTAAGACCAAAAGAGTCAAATATAGAAATTAAATATTTTTGGGTGGCACAAACAGTAGCATAGTCAATATTAAGGTCGCCGCGTAGAATTTTCCTGCCTTTTACTGGTAAACTATCTAGTAAATTTAGCAGGTAATTAAAGAAAGATTGTACATCAGAATTTGGTGACCTATAAATAGAGATTACATAGAGATCAAAGTTTTGATTATATACTACAGAAAATTCAAAAAGTTATCCGCTAACAAATTGTCATATTTAATTACCGAGACGAAATCCCCATTTAGAGAAAGAATCAGTGTTCCTCCACGATCTGAGTTAATTCTGTCATATATATCTATTGTGGAATATCTCTCCACATAAAAGGATTCGGGTTAGATTCAGCCAGTGCTCAGTAATTGCAACAACTTGGGGGAACTCCAATGCTTCTAGAAATAGGTACAACTCGTCAGTTTTATTTCATAGAGAAGCTATGTTAATTAGAACCATACTAAGACCACAAAAGGAGATTTTGAGGAATCTAGTTTCTCAGAACACGTCTAGTTATCCAAAAATTTTTTTTCGGGAAATGGCTAGAAAAGTAGTTTTTATCTTTTAGTTTTTAACACTTCAATCATCAACTTAAATAAGGGATTAGTTTCAAAAAATCAAGAGAAGAAGGCGGAGATGGCCATCAAGCTAAATCAACTGGATTAGTTCCAAAAATGCTAAAAAGTACAAAATAAAATAAACGTAACAAACAGTTCCCGTTACCGGAATTGACTGAGGTTTGGTATACATATATAAACCAGATGATAATACAATATTATCGTGTCCAACCGTGAATGTCTACATAATACATGGTGCGTAACAAATAATGCTAAAAACACAGAACAGTTTTCATTATCCGAATTTGCGGAGATTTTGTATACATACATAAACTTAATGATAATTATAATGTTATGGTGTACAATCGTGTGAATGTTTTATACAGGGTGCGTAAAAAGTAGTGCTAATAAATACAAAGTTCCCGTTATCGGAAATGACTGAGATTTGTGTAAAACTCTCTATATTTTCTAGTATCTATTTCTTTTAGCAACAAACGAATAGTCGTAGGATATTCTCACATATATTTTTCGTTGGGCAATTAAGATAAACGTATCGATTTGCTTTTACTGTATAATGCTTGTCCGGCATAGCGCTCGCTTGGCAATGCCCAAAGTATTAATAAGAACGATATAATGATTTCTAATTGTGCTAGTTTTGTGACAGTGTTAAGCCAGTGAGTTTTCTCACAGGGTATACTTATTTCTACATATTTGCTTTTATCGATATTTCATTATTATTGTTATTATTATTATTATTGAAATTGACAATCCATTTCTCAACAAATGTTGGGTTCCAAGCTCATCCCGGATGCATGCATAAAAAAGGGTGGGCTGGTTTCTATTAGTTCTATGTGTTGTCCTGTAACAATTTTCTCACTATGTGACAAGTACTGAGCACGACTGCCTTTTGGATGTCGATGAAGGTGTTAGTATACAGTCCTATGATTTTCAGGTTCTATTCTAGTGTTTTTGGAACTAGTCCAGTTAATGATAATCGGTATCACATGAACCTTATTCAGTCGCCACATCTACTGTATCTTGGTGCTCCGCATATTTGGCCTTTTTCTCTTGATATTTATCCAGCACGTGGTTATTGTTGGGTACAACGACATCTACCAAGTAAGCTGTATTTGTTTCCTTATTTAACAGTATCACATCAGGCCAATTATTCGTCACCCGTGTGTCGGTGATAATTGCCCGGTCATAGTACAGTTTGAAGGCATTATTTTCAAGCACTCAACTTGGTTGGTATTTATAATAGGGCACAAAGGTGTTTAGGAGGCCATCTTTATAGGCAAGCTTCTGGTGTAAGATGTTACACACTTGGTTATGTCAGAGGTAGCTCGTGTTTGCTAGGTAACTGCAGCCAGATGTGATATGCTGTATAGTCTCTGATAGTCTTTGATGATGAATTTCATGCAGTTCCGTGTGTTCATAACTTGGTCCTGTATTGCCATCGCAAATCCTTCTGTCTCTGGGAAGAGTTATCCATCCTTCAACCACCTGTTGGATGCTTCCTTATCTATCTGTGGCTGATTCAAGTCGTTGTAATGTCGGCCGTGTAATGCAATATGAGCTCACTGTTCTTGATTGTCGGAATCTGAAGGTGACTTTAGGATAATTTTGTCACTTGCGAGATTGAGTGGAGAGTACGAGTTGTCACTATGCGGTGGGGGCTTAATGTTTGTGCCTTGTTGGTGATCTTCCACCTTCTCTTTATGGTAAGGTCATTCGAAGAGTTGATGACCTTGGCTGGAGTGACTTATGCTTGCTCATCATTAGGCAAGTAGTTCGTTGTAGTCCCTCTACCTCTGTGTTAATCCATTTCAAGATTCCGAAACTGTAGGTCAGCACAAGCACAGCATATGTGTTAATTGCTGTAATGAGATTCCCAGCCTTCAGTTCTGTCGTCGGAAGAGCTCGCACTCTTTCAACGTACTGATCTTTCATCTTCGTCTTTCCTTGCTTATACTGGAGCAGTCTAGCTTGTTGGAATCCTAGGTATTTGTAGGTCTCTCCTTGGTTCATCGCTAGAACTATTTCTCCATTGGGTAGTGCTACATCACCATTAATGACTTTGCCTTTTTCGATGTTTAAGGCTTTACATTTTTCAATTCCAAATTCCATATTGATGTCTTTCGAGAAGGTGTGTATCACGTCAACAAGCTTTTTTAGTTAGTTATGGTTTCCATTATAGAGCTTAATCTCATCCATATATAAAAGGTGAGATATGGTTCGGGAATAGTCTCTATTGGCTTTGATGTTGAAGCTATGTGTATTGTTGAGCAACGTGGAGAGGGAGTTCATCGCTAAGCAGAACCTAGACTTAACGAGTCTCCTTGGTAAATTCCCCTATTAATGTGTATCCCATCGGTAGTAAGGGATTGATCGCCATTATAGATCCTCAAGTTCGTTATCTATTGATGTTTGATAGTTGCTAAGAAATTGATGATCATATTATTATTATTATTTTTTCTCCACCTTGTTGTCTCTCCTGTGGTTGTATTTTAAAAAACTACTATTGTGTGTTAAGAAATGATCTAAAGATGCTACATGTTTTCAAAATGACCGATCTATGGATGTTCCTGTGAATGTCTGTATTAAATCCTAATTGGGTTAAATGCGGTGTAAACGTTGTTGGGGTGAGGCCTGTTACTGATATGACAAGAGGTGCAATGATGACTCTTTTCTGTTTCCACAGCCTTTTTATTTTCATTGCCAAGTTGGTTTATTTTAAACGATCTTCTCACCGTATTTCGCTTGGATGTTCTAGTCGTTGGGGACAGTCATGTCAATTAAATAAGTGATCTTCTCTTTTCCGGATTGAAAGATGATATCGAGTCTGTTAGCGGGGATTGTTTTGTCTGTGTGGATGTTAATGTCTCAGTGGAGCTTGTAGTCTTCGTTTTCAAGTATTTATGTTGGTGTATAATGATAGTAAGGGTCTGTGTTCTCCGTTAGTTTGTATGTTGAGGCTAATGCTTGATGAACGACCTTGGCTTCTGAGTTGTGTCTCGTGGTGTATTCAGTTCCGGCCACTATTCTACATCCACTCGTTATGTGATCGATCGTTTCTCTCTGCTGGTGACATCTCCTGCACCTGTCGTCTACAATCGTTTTATCCTTGATGACGTAGTTTTGGTAGTTTCTGGTTGCTATGAGTTTGTCCTGGATGGCAAGCAGGAAGCCTTCTGTTTCGGGGAACAGTTGCACTTCTTGTAGCCACGTATATGAAAGTTTTTATGTATGTGGTCTTGCTTCATGTGCTATCTGTGTCTTCCGTGGAATGTTTTTTCAGACCTGGTGTTCATCTTTTCTAGTCGTGATTGGATTTGACGGTGTGCCTCTGCTGCGTGTCTCGCTTGAGACAGTTCGAGCGATGTATAATTCTTGTCTGCTTTCACTATTGTCTTGTAGAGGTTAATTAGTAGAAGAATTTTCTGAGTTCGTAAATTTGTTTTTATTTAGCGATTGTATATCTATAATTCCCCTCCCTTCTTCTTTTCTCTCGATGGTGAGTCTTTCC
The DNA here is from genome assembly GCA_030620095.1 of Kuschelorhynchus macadamiae. Lineage (NCBI taxonomy): Eukaryota > Metazoa > Arthropoda > Insecta > Coleoptera > Curculionidae > Kuschelorhynchus > Kuschelorhynchus macadamiae. The sequence continues at coordinate 971,142 of JAUTXW010002782.1, forward strand.
TTGCATGCGTTGGCATGTAATTTCCTGTTTTTAGTGAATTCAGAGAGTATGAAAATGCGAATGTTTTCTATGTCTGTATGTGACCATTTAATGATACCAAACGAATTCGTAAGAATAGGTATGGCGAAGCTTTCGTTAGATTTATGGAGTTTTTTTAGTAGTTTTGTGAGTCTGGTTTTAAATTCCGTCTTGAGCTCTGATTTGATATGAATTTGGTTAATTTTAGTGCTTTGATGGGAACTTAGATATCAAGATATCTGTGTGTTTCTTCTTTGAACATGTTATCTATGGTTTCGTTGTTGATTGTTTCCGTCTTATGGTGGTCTTTTTTCCATTGTCCGTTATTTATATGAAGTAGCTTGCATTTACTTATACCAAATTCCATGTTAATGTCCAGGGTAAACGTTTCTGTGATTTTAAGAAGTTCCTTTAGCTGTGCCCTTGTGCTTGCGTATAATTTTATGTCATCCATGTATAAGAGCTGTTTTTTTCTGTTTAGGTTATTTTTTTGGTGTTTAATGTGGAATCCGAAGTTTATGTTATTCAGTGTATTTGATAGTGGATTGAGACAGAGGCAGAACCACAAAGAGCGGAGTGAATCTCCTTAAAATATACCTCGTCTGATGTAGATCTCTTCTGTTTCGATGTGTTCTTTTTGTGTTCTCAGGTTGATTTTGGTTTTCCACGTACTCATGATTTGCATAAAAAAGTGCCTGAGGTTTTGATTGATTTTGTATAATTCTAGCATTCTGGTTAGCCAACTGTGGGGTATCGAATCAAAGGCTTTTTTATAATCTATGTAACCCGGGTTTCTATGATTTTTCCTGGTTTGTTCCATGATAATGCTGTTTATAATTAGCTGCTCCTTGCATTCTCGGCTGTTTTTCTTACACCCTTTTTGCTCTTCCGTTAGAATGTTTTTGTGTGCTAGATGTTGTTATTATTATTATTATTATTATTATTATCATTCAAGAAAAATCCAATTTAAGAGATATTTTTAATTACCGTCTGTGCGTTTGTAGACTGCCTTGCCTGTGGTGTCTTGACAATTGTTTTATTGTTTCTTATTGGTACCTTGAGCAGGTGTAGGATCATTGTACGTCTCATAAGAGTACTTAACAACGCTCTGTGCCTGGAGGGGACCCGCGCGTTTTTTTGTCCATTGCACTCCTCAGTACAGAGTGGTCAAGTGGTCTAGATCAAAGTTTACTGTATCAACCTCATATTTGGTTTTATCTTTTTTGGGGTAGCCTCTGTGCTACGATATTTAGTGAGTATTACACAACTTGATACGTTTGCTTATGCACCTTGGAGAGGGGTAGCGCGTCTGATGCCCATTCATTGTCAGTACGTTGTCGTACGTACCGGACAGTATAACAAACAGGACAGTATTATGTTAATAACTAACACAATAATTAAAATAAACGGATCTGAAGGATCTATTTAATGCAATTTGATGATCTTTGCTAAGTAAACAATTTCCTATTTAATTACATATTTCAATGCTATTATTATTTTTGTTTAAACGTAATTGAGTGGAGTCAGTATGCTACTGACCATCCTGAAATAAGAGTCGCCCAATCACCCAGTTGCTCTTGCAAGGTTGTTATCTTTTTTTTTTCAATTTGATTCACTTTTTAATTTACAATGTTATTTTACCTTTTGTCTAGTAGTTTGGTTAAGTAACATTTTGAATACGTTTCTAATTTCTTTGACATTTTATTAAAAGACTAATTTTATTTAAAAAAAAAAACAAGTAAATAAACTTTGGAATTTTGTTCTTATAATATTAAAAATTTGAACATTTTCTTAAAAGTTTGAGGCTTTATTCTAATTGTGATGACGTCTCAAGGGATTATGTAAGTTTAATTATTTTTTACATTTATTTTATTTATATTATGCAATATTATACAAATACTGATGACTCTAAATTGAAACGGGATTATGTTGTATAATGGTGACTGGTATATATTTATCATTTTTTCGATGCCTACATCAACATGATATCGCAGAATACACGCTCGCCAAATTAATGATGATGACAAATACCTACCTCCGGAGTTCTTCTTTATCATGGGACATAATAAGATAACGATTTTTTTACTATAAATAGCGGCGATTACTAGTCGTAGTCGAGGTCAAGTCGACTAATCAAGCCGGTTGAGTGCACAGAGTGATTTTCAGCAGGTATAAATTTTTTATAGAACAATCTATTTTTCATATTAATATTATTTTCACAGACGAAGTGTGTATTTAAATTTATTCAATCCTGCTACGTGTTAGTTTGTTTAGCTAAGTGTTACTTTTTTGTTGCCTGTTCAACGGTTGCTGTGAAAGAACAACATTTTTGTTTTGTTTTTTTAGGGTAAAATTAATAATGTGCAGTGATATTTTTTATTAAACTACATAAACCTTACATAGACTTATTAAAAAAATCAAAAATTGCATGTAAAGTTTTTGTTTCAGTATAATTATATATTAAAAATGTATTTTTAGGTAATCATGCCTTCATATAAACTTACATATTTTGATTTTACTGGCCTTGGGGAACCAATCAGACAAATATTCGCATATGCCGGTCAGGAGTATGAAGATAAAAGAATTAAATTTGATGAATTTCCAGCATTCAAACCAAGTAAGTTTATTTTTTATTTCTATACGTTTAGGGTATTTATATAATTTTGATCATAAATCTTATGCAGCAATACTTTTTTATAGATTTATATATTCTTTTTCCGTAGATTGTAGGCAGCAGTATAATTTATGAATGTTTCCTTAATACAGATTTTTACCTCTTTATTATATAGGGAAAAAATTGTAATCAAAAAACTAAATTGGGGTTTTTCGACGTTTTAGAGGCCCTGGAACCCAAAAATGTATTTTTATTAAAACATGTATGATGTCTGTTTGTATGTGTGAACGGGTAAATTGATTGCTCTTAAATTATTACCAACTAGAGTCTAGGTTAGTCTCGCAAGTATCAGATTTTTGATATCTTTAAGGAGTATGAATTATTTGATATTTTTAAGGAGTATGAAATAAAAAAAATCTTTGAGAACGTACAAACCTGTTGCAATCAAAGTATGTGGCAAAACCACCGGCACTGGAGTCGTGTCCATAATTTACCAGTTTCTATTTGTGTCACACTTAATTTTTGGTCTGGAACTGAATAAGTAGTTTTTACACTGATTTTTTTAATACTGCCATTTTATACCGTCGTGTTGAATTCGTATCATCAGTTTATCCTTATATCACATTTAATTTTTTTTTAATTTTAAGTTTTAAGTCGAAACAACAAGATTTTTTTACGTTGATTTTTTAAACATTTTATTTTGTCGCCATTTTGTTTCACCATGTTTTTACCAGTTTTGCTCTATATCACATTTAATGCTTACGCAAAATCTGAAATTTTGTTAATTTAATTTAATATTTTTAATAGTCCACTAGTCACTTTATTGGATTTTTACCAAGACATAATATTTTAAGTCAATGGGGTAGGGTACATCGCGAAATAACAGGCAGACCAGAAAACACGTTTTTTGGTATAAGAAACGGTATAACGTTAAGAACTAGGGAGGGTGATTTTTTCACGATTGCAAACATTTTATTTGTCCGCCATTTTGAATTCATACCACAATTTTAACAGTTGATCTCTATATGACTATTAATTCTTGCACAAATTTTGAAATCAATCGAATAATTAGGCTGATTTTTTAAATGTTTTATTAAACCGGCATTTTGTTTCACCATCTTGGATTCGAATCAAAATGTTCAAAATTTGAGGTAAAACGGATAAGTAGTTTTTTAGTAACAGTTTTTTTTTAAATTCACTACGTCGCCATTTTGTTACGAGGTCATTCCCATATGACCCTTAATTTTTGACCAAACTTTAAATTCAATCGGGTAAGTAGTTTTTTTAACCATGCCGCGAACAGACAGACAGAGTGACAGGCAGGCCGACGGAATTGAGAAAACTTGTTTTTTTTTTGGCATTTAGGAACCCTAAAACGTGAATATCTGTAAAAACATGAGAGAGTGCTTGTTTTTCACGATTACAATATTTTCTTTCTACGAGGCAGATCAAAAATGGTAACACCTCATACTTCTTTTATCTATTCATATATAAAAGTCTTTTCACTATGCTTGTTAGCCCTAGGGAAATAAAATCTCTAAAAACGCAAAATATGTTTATTTCCATCGTAAGAAGGGAGTAGTGTAATTGTGTAAAAATTACCCTCCTTTATGTTTTCAAATCTTCACGTTTCAGTGTAGATGCCAAAAAAATGTTTTCTCATTTCTATCGATCTGCCTGCCTCTCAGTCTGTGTGTCTGTCTGTTCGCGGCTTAGCTTGAAAACTACTTACCCAATTGACTTGAAATTTTGGTCAAAAAATAAGAGTCATATGGAGATGACACTACAACATTTTAGAAAAAATCCAATGTGGCGAAACAAAATGGCGACTTAGTAAAAAGTAAAAAAAAATTAATAGAAAACCATTTTTCAATTTATAATAAATTTGGCAGAAAAGTAAAGTGTGATATGGAAATGAACCGACAAAATTTTGGTAAGAATCCGAGATGGTAAAACAAAATGACGGCCTAATAAAATGTTTAAAAAATAAATTCGATTGATTTCAAATTTTGCGCAAGAAGAAGGTGTGATATAGAGATTAACTGATAAAATGTTGGTACGATTTTAATGTCGGAACTAGATCGCTACCAAATAAAATGTTTAGAAAATCAGCGTAAAAAATACATTTATACAATTGACTTAAATTTTGCTCAAAAATTAGATGTGGTATAAAGATAAAGGAGAAACATTTCTGCACAGATTTAATTTAAACCTTTGAAAAGGCAGTGCAAAAACGTACTTCGTCAATTGATTTTAAATTGTACCTAAAAATTAAGTGTCATATAATAGGTGAAAACTGGTAAAATATGTGTGATGAAACCATTAAAATGCTTTGAAAAAAACAGTATAAATTTCCTCTACCCGGTAATTTCCTTGTTGTCCTTCCTTCTACTAGGAATAGTTAAATATTATCCTATTACTAGTCATTTAGTAGTTACATATAGAGTATAACAAAAATATGGAACATACAAAATACCTCAGTTATCGCTCACCTAATTTTATTGACATTTTGTATACTTAGGCATAAAATTATGGTGACATTTTATAACATTGCCAAGTTTGCCGTTTTTCTGTGATTGATGAAAACTTTAATTTTTTTAACTGAATATCCTATTTTTTATTACATTTTCGAATTCTGCCTAGAATTCTCGATACTTTTCATTGGAAGCAAGTTTTTCGAAATTAACTGTTTTTGAGAAAATAATGGTTTATAATATCGATATTTAAATGTATTACTTATTAAAATACCTGCACACGAAAGCCTACCTGAATGTTAGTTTGATTTAGATTGATTTACATAGCTAGATCATTTAACCTTTGATTTAACTGAAACCCAAAGACTTCATATTTTAGTGGTGCTGGGTTATGGGAACAGAATACAACCACAGCAAAATTTGTGTAATATTTTTAATGACAAATATCCTAATGTAAGTAAAGTTCTAAAAAATTTCGTAAAACTGGAAACGTAAAAGATGCTGCACACTCTGGCAGACCAAAAAGCGCAACAGAGGGTGTTAGGCGATGCATATTTGGATATTTAGTATAAGAATAAACAATAAATTAATTTAAACATTGATGAAAACTAGATAAGATGCTTAAAATACTGTCCATTTACTTCCTGACAGTAAACCAAATACTGTGAAAAACATTCAGAAGGATATCAGTTTCTCTGATTCTTTTATATTCTCTTTCTACCCTTAGCTTTAAATCATCGAGGTCATTTGTAAGTAAGTAATCGAGGGGCAACAAATCTGGGGACCGAGCTGGCCACTCAATTGTACCCCAACGTCCAATCCATCCTCCAAAAAACACAACATCCAAAACATTTTGAGCATATATTTTGGCACCATCCTGTTGAAACCAAATTTCATCATTTGGCGCTTAATTATCACCTGAAAAATACAGTTCAAGTATTCAATACGACAGGTAAAAAAGTGGCAACAGCTACTTACGATAATTTGGAAATAGTTGTGCAAAAGCTGCGACAATTTCATTTCTCAATAGACTTAAATGTCTTTTTCTTTTTAATGTTTCATCCATGAAGAAAGGGCTAGTTATTTTTTGACCTACTATACCAGCCTAATTATTTACTTTTTGGGGATATTGAGTATGACAATTGCGTCTCCTATGAGGATTTTGCTGGGCCCTATGTCGACAATTGTGCCTATTAACTATCTCATTAAAAAAATGTTGATTCGTCAGAGAAAACTATTTGGTGAACAAAATTTGGATCGGCGTTGCAGCGTTCCATATCGCTGTAATCTTCAGAGAGTTCTTGCACCAGATTTATTTTGTATGGATGACATTTTTCGGTTTTTAGAATGCGATCTACGGACATGTGCGCAATATTGTTTCGGTAGATAGGTAAGGATTTACCTCTAAACTCAGTAAAATATCTAGAGCCTTATCACCATCTGTTACGCTCTTTGTTCTACCAGAGTTTAACAGTAGATCTAGCTAATGAGTTTCCATTCGGACGTTTGACATTAAAATGTTACAAAAATCTTGCTCTGACTTGTATTTTGTTCCCATAACTCAGTATCATTCAAGTCTTTGAGTTCCAGTTAAAGGTTAAAGTTAAAGTTCCAGTTGGGTAAAAGTTAAGATGATCCAGCTGTGTAAGTCAATGTAAATCAAACTGACATTATCAGATGGCTTTCGTGTAATACATTAAAATATCGATATTTAATCATCATTGTTGCACAAACATAATTTCGTACCTAAGTTTACAAAACTTCATTAAAATCAGGTGAGGGATAACTCGACTGTGGCATATTTTTGTTACACACTGTATAAAAATTGTGTTAACTTTCACTTTTCTAGAGAAAAGGAATGATTCTTTTAAAGGGAACTTCACGGTAGTAGGGTAAAATTAATCTGTCAAGGATCTTAATCGGAACTCTTCCTTTTATCTACAAAAATGAACGAAAACACAATTTTATTTAATGACTATGTGTAGATCTAAATAAGGCCATACTCCACTATTCCTAATAAAAGGATCCACAACGAGGTAGGTTCCGGAAGGAAATTTACCGATTTTTTTATTTTAATATAAAACATTTTTTTACTATACGGTCTAGCTCTAGACGTATAAAACAACCCACTAAAAATGAAAATATTATATGTTCAAACCGATTCGCGTCAAACTCGTATCAAAAATAGCCTAGATCAGATCGACAATAAAAATAATTGAAGGATCCTGATATCAAAAAATTGCCGAAGACATTAATGTTGACAATTGATTTTATTATTTTTTTTTTATTATAATTATTATCAAGTGCTAAACTTTTGATACTATCATATGTAGAACATAAAAAAACAATATTTTAAACTTAAATACCTTAAGGTGTGGAACTATTGGCGTACAATGGGGGGAAGTACTCTCAATTAAAATAACAATTTTAAATTAAATCGTCTACAGCAACAAACTATGATTCTAAAAATCATCATTACAGGCATATAAAAATGTACTGGGTGGTCTAAAATGGCAAAGACTTCATAACAAAATTTAATTTTCCTAGGCACACCCTTTGGAAAAATGCCCTTTCTTGAAGTAGACGGTAAGGTTCTGACTCAAAGCAATGTAATTGCGAGGTACCTGGGCGAGAAATTTGGACTAGGCGGTAAAGACGATTGGGAGGCCGCTCAAGCTGCAGCTCTGGCTGAAACATTTACAGACTTAAGACTGAGTAAGTAGAGCGTAGTTTATTATATCACTGTAAAATATAATTTAGTTATATCCTAAGTGGCGTTCCTTCTGGGCCTTCCCCCCTAGCAATTTTTTTACAGGACTCCTCACTCTACACCAAGCAAATTATTATACTGGGTGAAAACGGCTACAGTGATATTTCAGATCTATTTATAGACAGAAGAAATTTGGAACGTTAATATGGTTGAATACAGTGAACACTCACAACAAAGACAATTGATAAGTGAAATTCGGTTCCGGTTTAATAGGAAGTTACATCAACTTCGTTATTTTAGATGAAAAAAATATATTTTGCTTTTTTTGAACTTTTGAATTTCTGAAGAATTCTAAGTAAATTTTATGTCATCCTATATATCTTATGTATGTTTACTAAATCCATCCATATTAACGTACCAAATCTGTCGTTAACAGTTCAGATTATTCCACTTTAAATATACTTTGATAAAAAATAATTGTAACAATTTAATTAGCTATATTTGTCATAATTTTAACTTTACATAATAATTAGTAACATTATTTTTATTAATATGAAGTAATATGCATCACAAAATCTCGGGTAAATTTTGAACCGTTGAATTTTTATTTCCCTCGTAAAACCCTCCCAGATTTTTCAGATCTTCACGTTTCAGGGTCCCTAGATGACGCGAAACATGTTTTCTCAATTCCGTGAGTCTGTCTGTCTGTCGGTCTGTCTGTTCGCAGTATAGATACAAAAATTACTTAACTCCAAAATTTGGTCAAAAATTAAGGGCAATATGGGTCAATGCATCTCAAATTATGCACAAAAATATATGTTATATTTTTTTTCAAAATTTCCTACAAAAACTGTTTAAACTTAATAAACTTACTCGTAGACGTGAGTTTCAGATATTCTAATATCCAAGAAAAGCTGGTAATACTAAGTTAACATAATAAGATTCCCTAGTTTTCTGTAGTTAATTATAAGATAAACTTTGGTATAAATAGATAAAGTGTGAGAAGTAACATTAGTTGCTAAAACCTTTACTTATCAATGAAAATACATTTCGGTAGTAAAAGATAAAGCTTGGTAAAAGTGCAGCTTATGTTAAATTTTCAGTAAATAATATAGTACGGTATAAAAAGAAAAGTCTGGCAAACATCTAACATTGCTTTATTTAATAATTTAACAGGACTATTTCACTAGTTTATCGAATCCTTTTCTATTGTGCTGGTAATAAAAATTGCGGTAATCGTGGTACATTGATTAACAATTTTTAAATGAACTCAATAACTGTTAATCGCAGCAAAAAGTACAGAAAGTAGTTTTTGAAATTAATTTTTATAATAATTATTATTAAGTACGCATTCAACTCAAAATGCAAAACAAGCATTGGCATAAATCTTTTTTGCAAAATCATTAAACTGGATTGATTATGCGCATGCTCCTGGTACATGAATAAAATTATATTAAAGTATAAAAGATTATTGTGAATGTTTTATGCCAGAACAACAAATAAAGTTGATTGAAGCGTTTTCGAAAATTAAAAAAAAATCAATAGATTTCGACACTATGTATGTAGAGATTTCCAAATGAAAATTAACACTCCTTAAAACTCCTTCCTTTATAAAGATGGAAGAATATATTATCGTTTTGTTTTGATTCTTATGAATCATTCATAAATATTATCAGCTAGATAAATGAACATCGAATAAAAAACATAAAATATTAAATTTTTCTCGCTTGCACAAAATCTGGAATCATAGTAGTTTTTCAGGCTGATTTTTTTAAATAATTTATTAAGCCACCATTTTGTTTCGGTATCTTGGATTCATACCAAAATTTTACCTATTTGTGCAACATTTCATGGAAATTGGACAAGTGGTTTTTCAATAATATTGTTTTTAACATTTCACTAAACCGCCGTTTTGTTTCGTCATATTGGATTTTTACTAAAATTTTACCAGGTCATCACCATGCGACCCTTATTTTTTGAAAATTTGAAGTCAATCTGGTAAGTAGTTTTAGAGTTGACGCGAACTAACAGACAGACATATAGACTAGGGCTTCCAATACCGTGAAATATTTTGATCTCGGAATCCCGGGATTTATATATTTTTGGTCCCGAGGTCCCGGGATTGGATCCCGATATTGATATAAAACTATAATAATACTAATTTGGAGTTTTAAACTGTTTAATTCCCGCAACAAAATCTTAGACAAAATAAAAAATAAAACAAGATTCCAAAAAACTTAGTTTAGCTACCAAAAAAACTACAAACATAATTTTTCCTTTTGAGGAAATAACAGTTACACAAATAAATCTTAAATTTTAAAATATATCTACTTTAAAAAATATCGAAAAAAAAATTAGATTGTCGAGAGTTTCATCTTTCATGGTAGAACGAAATTTCGTTAAAAATAAGCCCTGCTGCACTAAACTACCTTTCTGGTTCCACACTCGTTGGGGGTATAGTACTTAGAAAGTCGAAAGCACGCTGCAAATTGGGTCCATGCTATCCTCCTTTTTGGAATATATGTATCTCTTGCAAAATATCAGTTTCCAGATCTCGAGTGTTTGTTTTTTTCTCAGGTCGAAATAAAGTGTTTTTATTTAATGGTCGATTTAACCTTTCTGAGGCAGACAATGGAGGTTTTTCGTGTTGATTTATAAGGTTTGCTATTGGAATGTCGTCTTCTTCGTCTGAAGTATCAATTAATAATTCAGAAGGTTCATTTTCTGTTTGAAGTCGTTGTAGTAAGATTATTACCTCTGATTTTATTTTATCTTCTTTTGGAGATTAAAATAGACCAGTTTTTTCGCAATAATTTGGATTGTGCAAGTATCGGAAAATACTCGAATATATTGTAAGCCGTTGTTGTAAATGAATAGAAATGGCTTGTTTTATTTCCTGACCCAACGATCTAGACTGTTTGTTAAGCTCTTCCAACAAAAAAATTAAACCAATATGTGCTTTGTATAGATTCATGTCTTGACTTGACGTGATTTAGATCTATTAAAGCCTTTTTTATGCAGTTTTTTAAGTCGCAAAATCTTTGCAGCATCAACATCCTCCATCTAGTCTTACAGTCTAACTGAAGTTTTAATTCTTTAACATGTTCGTCTTTCACGTACTTCTGAAGCAAATCTTGTTTTGTAGATGATTTTCTAAAACACCGGACTACCTTTCTTACTCTCGAAATAATGGAGCTCAAATTATACCGATCAGTTAATTCTGCCCTTGCATCTGAGTCGCAAATCTGCATGACCTCGGCCGTTTCTTCTGGTTCCTCTTCCTCATCGGAACTTTCCGTATCTTGATGATATTGTTTTTCGATAACATTTTTCTTATAAATTATATCTATTATTGCCAACTGGATTCCATGAACCATACACATTTGTTGGTTGGGGTCTATAAGTTTTCCAATTTTAGTCATTGTACTAGATCCGTCTGTTACAATGCAGACGATGTCCCTGCGTAAAGATATCTTGAATTCCCAAAGCCTTTGTTCTAAAGCACACAAGCAAACTTACGCACTAATCCAAGGTTCCAAATTTTTTCATGATAATGTATGTTGATATTCATAAAATGCTTATTAGATACAGAACTCCACTCATCAGAACTTACAGAAAACTTTTTTTCCATCTTAATATATGTCTATTTCTTGTACAGTTGTTATTCGAGCCCTTTCGCAATACTTCATAACCATTAGACAAATCGTTGTAGAAGAATTTAGAAGCTTCATTCCAGAGTTCTCGAACAAATTTCTTAAGTCACTAGACGTCACAAATTTCGAAAAGGGAATATTATCCACTGTCACCAAACGTGTCAAAATACTATCAAGTGATTTTTCTCTTTTAAAAACAAAGTAGTCGGATATTTTTTTCTGTGCAGCACCTTCTTTTGAAAAATGGGATGTTGATGGTAAGTTGGTCGACAATGAACATTTTTCTGATGATTTCGAGCTTGAGTTAATTTTACTTGAATCATTACTTGGCTTACTCAAATTAAGTGCATGTATTTTTAATAAGTGAGTCAAAAGTCCTTTTGTCTAAACCCCCTTTTGCTTGCAATATCGCTTGACATTTTTTGCATTTTGCAGTTTGTCCTTTTCCGGTTTCAGTTAAAATATAGGACATTTGTTTGAATTTGATTTAATATTTGTCTTCATCTGAAAAAGAACCAACAATTATTAGCTATATAATTAAAAATAAATACTATGCCGTCCAAGCACTGCAAGCTCGGCAACGTGATGTACACAAAAAACTAACCGCTGTTCAATCATACCACAAATAGTTTTCATTGCGGAGTAGCCTTTTGTTTCCATTATAAGATAAGATAACCAATACAAAAAAATCGGTTAGCAATACCGCATAGTCTCATCTCACAAGCGTGTGTTCACCTTACAGGCCTCACACTGTATATTTTAATTTAAACTTACCTGTAGCAAGGTTCTCCATAGTTATAAAAAACTAATTAATCAAAATCAGGCAAAATTTGGCCAAACTTATAACATACATGCAATCGTTTCTCTGTCTTTCTATAAAAACGTTGAATAGAATAGCGCGGTGAACTACCGAATCGTCCGTCTGCAGTTGGGGGAATTCCAAGAATTATCGATCGACCGCTGGCGGAGCAAAACGACGTGCAGTTTGGTATTTTAGTTTAAATCCCGGGAGTCTAAAATTGACGTAAATTTGCCGGGATCCAGGGATTTCAGATTACCGGGATTGGGAGCTCTAATACAGACCGACGGAACTGATACCATATATTTTTTTGGCATTAGGGACTGTAAAGATATATAAAATCTGAAAGGGTGATTTTTTTCACGATTATAAACATTTTGTTTGGCCGCCATTTTGAATTCGTACCTCAATTTTTACTAACTCATCTCTAAACCACAATTAGTTATTGCACAAAATTTCAAATTAATCCGTTTTTTCAAGCTAATTTTAAAAAAAAATATACTATTTTGGATTAGCACTAAAATTTTTATAGTTCATTCCTACGTAATACTTGATTTTTGTGCAAAATTTGAGGTAAATTGGATAAATAGTTTTTTAGTAATAACTATTAATAATAATAATTGACATTTCACTAGGCCGCCATTTTGTTTCGCTAAATTGGATTTTTTCCAAAATGTTAGCATGTTATCCCCATAAGGCCCTACATTTTTGGTCAAAACTTGAAGTCAATCGGGTAAGCAGTTTTTTAGCTATGCCGCGAACGACGGAATTGAGAAACATGTTTTTTGGCATCTAGGGACCCTAAAACGAAAATCTGTAAAAACCTGGGAGAATGATTTTTTCACGATTACAATACTTTCCTCTTACGAGGGAAATAAAAATGTCGATTGTAGACACGATGTTGAAACAGGATTGTTAATAGAACTATGATGGTGTATGAGTAGACATCTTTACTTGCACACCAGACATAAAATGAACTGAGAACATATAAATGCCTCATTATCATCTATCAAAGTTTTATTTTCTTATTAAATTTTAGAAAATACCTGTTTAGATGTTTGTTGAAAAAATAAAGACAACTGATAAAATTCTATTCATTTATTTTGGCTTAAAAAACAAATCTTTATTGGTAAGAGATTTAGCTGTATTTCTTTAATTGGTTTTGTTTTGTATTTTTAAGTGGTAGGACAACATTAGATATTTCGTTAATGTTATCTTTATGAGTAGATTTTATTCCGTTCCCTAATAACACAAACATTAAAAATCAGCTCGAAAAATGTTTGAGATAGGTTGGTTTTTTAAGGAAACATCTGTTTCATTAGAAAATCAAGTCGGAACATTTCTGAATTTCATAATTAAACTGTGCTATTATTCAGGTGTTTATATTCCGGTTTATTTATTTTAGATATATATAAGATATTCCATGAAAAAGATGAAACTAAAAAGGAGGAATTTAGGAAAGAATTAATGGAAACCCACTTCCCGTTTTACCTTGAGAAGTTTGAAAAAATCGCCGCTAGCAATCCCTCAGGATTTTTAGTTAGCTCAGAGGTAAGATATTCAAAATTATTTATGCAGAGTCGCCCCGGAAAGAACAATAACGATTTCAGAACATACTAATTGGATCTAGAAAATATTAGAACTCTCCGCTGTTGTTAGAAAGTCCTAGGGACGTATAGCCTGGTATACAGCGCGTTAGAAAAGTGTTAGTATGGACTAATATCTCTAGTACTAGTAAAGATAAAAAAATCCAAATTTGGAAGTTGCATGTGTACTACCAAAAACTTCTCTGATTCTTTTCACTTCTTTTGGGAGTGGCAACAGAAGGTTTTTTTTTTTTGTTTTTAAATGCAATTCTATACTGAATTATGCCATATTTCATATCAAAAAAACTAAAAAAATAATGTTTTTAAACCCTGTATATCAAATGCAAGCGTTTGCAGACCTATATTTATATGAACTTTTGTCATATTTCTGTGAGTTTCGTTTCAAATAGGAATTCATTTACACCTCATATAGTCCTAAAAATATAATTTTTGTAACAAGTTTATATTTTTATGATCTGCAAAACTATGTATTCATATCCAAGTATATAAAACGTATGTACATCTTTTAAAAAAGGCTTGGTAAGGATTTAATGTTTGGGACAAAATATACAGGGTGGTCCCATAATAGAAGACGTCGACTATAGCTCAAGAACCGTTAATGACGCAACTTAATGAAAAAAATATTCGTAAGTAAATCGGCCAAGAGAAACCGCTCTAAATTATTTTCAAGTTCAAAAGTTAGCCGTTAGATGGAGTAACAGCAACACAAAAAGTGTAAATGCCAATTTTCTCTTAAATTTTCATAATTGGTATATTGAAAAATAAGCATTGTAATCTTCAACCAATTACACACTTTTTTGCTTCAGACCATTTTGTCTATTTTCACAAATAAAGTGTTGGGGGATGGTCAAACATTTTTACTTTTAAATATAGATATCTCTTCAAAGAAAAGAACAAACTAGTCTCGGTCTCAGTCAGATACTTAATTTTTTTTACTTTAAAATTTAGTTTGTGACACGTGTTTCGATCTTACGGTCATCATCAGACTTAAAATGTCCGAAAAACCTTAATTATATTTACAAAAAGGATAAAAAAGTTAAATATTACCTTATTACTAGATGGCCACTACAAATTAAAACAAAACAATTACGTATACAGTACACATATTAGACGAAAACTGAGGTGCAAATATTAAAAAGTATAGCCCTACTATCTACACTTATGTCGAACCAAAAAACTTTAATAAAAACAACGAATCTTAGCGTAAACATTTTAAAATAATCAAATATTGTTGTATAAATTATAATAAAAAGTTATTGTTTACACTGAGAATCGAACTCGTGCCTCTCAGTAGATAAACCGTTATCAAGACAACTACACCACCAACCTGTCGAAATTAATTTGTTTATTACTAGGAGTCTTTAATATTGTTGAATATTAAATGAGGTTCGAAATTAAAAACATCGTTAACATAGTTAAGGACTGGACTTCTTTTTGCTTTAGTAATTCCCTTTTTTTACAATAAGTCCAATTTTCTACTTTTGTGACATTTATGTAAAACACTTTCGTTTTCGGAGGTTGAAAAATTGTATCCTGCAGCTAATAAATGATTAGCAAACGTCGACTTGGTTTCTGTAATGTCAGAATCCCTGTATTTATTAAATAAACTAAGGTGCTCCTGAACTCTTGTTGATATTTTTCTTCCTCCATGGCCTACATAAACCGCAGAGCAATTTCCGCAATTTAAAGGATATACTGCCGATTTTGAAAAAGCTCAGTTTTATCCTTTATTTTAACTAAATGTTTTTTGAGAGTATTAATAATTTTAAAAGCAATAGAAATGTAATAATTTTTAAAAAATTTAGCCAACTGCAAAAAGATGTTACTAAAAAATGTCAACCTACTATATTTCTTATCTGTAGATTTTAATTGAATAATATTGTAAGAAAGCTTATAGTTGTTGAGAAATTTATAATATAGTTTATTAATAGAAAAATCTGGAAACCCGTTTTTGGAGGCAATTTGTTTTATAGTGGTATAATAAGTTCTTTGTTAAAGGCTTCTCTTGAGAGCGGTAATTTAAATAGTCTATAGAAAAGGGAGTTGAAGGCTGCAAATTTGTGAAATCAGACAGTTGTTTTTCAGTTCCACTCCACACTATGCAAATGTCGTCCACATATCGTTTATATGCACAAAGATACCTGGCGTAAAGGCCCTATATGATCTTGTTCTCCAGACCATTCATGAAAATCTCACTCAAAAAAGGAGGCACGAACCCATTGCCAAACCTGTCTTCTGTCTATACATCTTATCATTAAATTTGAAAAAGTTCAGATCTAAAACAGTCGACAAAAGTAACGTGAGATTATCAGCCGCAAGCCTAGGGAGAAATGTTTTTTCTAATAGTCCTCTTAGACAATGCAGTCTGCAGGCGGGACACTTGGAAATAGATTTTTGACATCAAGGGAAATTAACTTTGCACCGTGGAGAATTTCAATAGTTTTCAAGTACTGAGCAAAAGCAATAGAGTTTTTTGTGGAGCAAGAGTATATCAACAAGATTTCAGGAGCACCTTAGTTTATTTGATAAATACAGGGATTCTGACATTACAGAAACAAGTCGGCTTTTGCTAATCATTTATGCTTCAGGACACTATTTTTCAACCTCCGAAAACGTCAGTGTTTTACGTGAATGCCACAAAAGTAAAATTGGACTTATTGGAAAAAATGGAAATTACTAAAGCAAAAAGAAGTCCAGTCCTTAACTGTGTTAGTGATGTTTTTAATTTCGAACCTCATTTAATATTCAACAATATTGAAGACTCCTAGTAATAAACAAATTTCA
The DNA here is from genome assembly GCA_030620095.1 of Kuschelorhynchus macadamiae. Lineage (NCBI taxonomy): Eukaryota > Metazoa > Arthropoda > Insecta > Coleoptera > Curculionidae > Kuschelorhynchus > Kuschelorhynchus macadamiae. The sequence goes on from JAUTXW010002782.1 coordinate 987,801, forward strand.
ACAGGTTGGAGGTTTAGTGGTCTTGATATCGGATTATCGACTGAGGCACGAGTTCGATTCTCAGTGTAAACAATAACTTTTTATTATAATTTATACAACAATATTTGATTATTTTAAGATGTTTACATTTAGATTCGTTGTTTTTATTGAAGTTTTTTGGTTCGACATAAATGTAGGTAGTAGGCCTATACTGTTTTATGTTTTAATTTGTAGTGGCCATCTAGTTATAAGGTAATATTAACTTTATTATCCTTTTTGCAAATATAATTAAGGTTTTTCGGATATTTTAGGTGTGATGATGTCCGTAAGGTCGAAACATGTGACAGAAAATAAGTTTTAAAGTAAAAAATTTTATGTACCTGACTGAGACTGAGACTAGTTTATTCTTTTCTTTGAATTCTTATAATCAGGTCTCTTAGAGAAAATTGACGATTTCTTTGAATAGATATCTCTGTTTTGAATGAACCGATTTTATTCAACCTGGTGTCGAAAGCGGCTTTTTTGCTCTACTCGTGGTGCCATGAACTGTACCGTAATGACTTTGTTAGTGGGCACTAGATGGCGTTGTTTCGGAATTCTCCAAATAATGCTGTTTTACTCAAAAAAATCAAATGATATACTATGATTTTCCTATCACAAATTATTTAATAGTTATGAAGGAGATTGAATAGTCAACTAAAAATCCAGGTCCGCGTTTAAATTAAGAAAGTTGCATAACTGTAAAGAACAAAAATTAACAAAGGAACAAAACAAAAAATACTAAAACTCAGTCTCATAGTCGCATAAGCTTCGCAATAAAATAGCTAAAGCTAGGGCAACGCAGAGTAAGACTCGGATTGGGCAAAAAAATTAAACCAAGTTCTACCTTACTTCAGTGAAACAACAAAAAAAAAACGACGAAAAGAATTAACAACTAACAATAAACTAACAACAAATGTATTTAAAATTTCTGAAAACTACTTAAGGTAAAAATATTTAGTATATGCGACTCGACTTACCACAAGAAACGATATGCAGGGCCGTATTAGGAATGCCACCCAAAGTATCTCTATAGTAGAAATGGAAGCTGCAGTCCAATCGACACAGGAAAGATTGCAACTTTGTATTGACAATGAGGGCCGGCATTTTGAGCATTTGCGAGTTATGCAAGATTTTCTGGTTTTTTTTTAATTTTAGGTTGTAAGATGAAAATCCTTTCCACTTTGCCATTGTTACTTTTTTTAAAGTACACCACACAGATCTAGAACATCGTCAAAAGGGGGAGTCAAAAGCAGACCGTTTCCATGGATATACAGAGTTGTAGCCAACCGCGAATGATCGTTGCACCGTTTCCATAGTTACTCACATTCTTTTCATAGACTCAGATTCGTGTGCCAAACCTTATTCTACACAACGACAGGATTAATCTTCCAATCCAACCTTTCGGATTCGAGAGACCTTCATCAACTTTCTTAATTTAAGAGCGGACCTGGATTTTTTATTTCACTATTCAATGCCCTTCATAACTACCAAATAAATTGTGATATAAAAGTCATAGCGTACTATTTGATGTTTTTGAGAAAATCAGCATTATTATTTGGAGAATTCCGCAACAACGCCATCTAGTGACCACTAACAATGTCATTACGGTACAATTTATGGCTCTAAGAGTAGAGCATAAAAAGCACTAATTTCGGTTCATCCAAAACAAAGATATCCACATTTGAAAGTAAATATGTTTGACCTTCCGCCACTACTTTATTTTTGAAAGTTGACAAAAATGGTTTCAAACAAAAAACTGCGTAATTAGTTAAAGAATACAATATTCCTCAATTATGGAAAATAAGAAAAAAACTGGCATTTACACTTTTGTGTTGCTGTTATGCCCTCTAGCGGCCAACTTTCGAATTGGAAAATAATTTACCGCGATTTTTCTTTGCCGATTCACCTACAAATATTTTTTCCTTAACGGTTCCCGAGCTATAGCCGTCGTCTTCTATTATTGGACCACCCCATACACAATATTTTTTAAAAAGTAATTGTAATTTATTTAATTAATTTAATTTACATAAAAAAATAAAATCAATTTTGTGAATTTTAAAGCAGGACAAAACGTGAGAATTTCTTATATTTCTTGCTTTTTGTTATACGGCTAAAGAAAAAATAAAAAATCCATTTTGGGAGAAATGTTATTTCTTTATCATCTTATCACATTAAGTTGGCTAAAGGTAATTTCTGGTCACCGTGTATTATTAATGCATACTGAATGAAGGATTGATAAAACCGTATTTAAAAAAATATTTCAAAATTTCAAAAAATCTGTCTTATTGTTTTTTGCCCTCACTTATTACGTCCCGCGATTTATTTTTAACATATATATCATTATTTTGATTATATTAAGTTCCTATGGAAACAAATAAAAATAATAATCTTTATTCAAATAAACAGAGAATATGCTCAGCATAGAACAGGAATGGGAAGATTTAACCCAAGGTTAATTAAACACCTAACATTTTCCTGCCACCTAACATGCCAACATGTTATTTATATAACAAAAACATACATAAAATGCCAGAAAAAAATATTGCTTGTCCAATTAAGTTATCAATATTTGTTTTATAGGTAACTTGGGTCGACATTGTGTTTTCCGAACACTTATTTAGCCTCGCAGAAAGATTTCCAGATCTTTTGAAACCCTACCCGGCATTGGCAGCATTGGTTGACAAAGTTCGCAATATTCCCAGCATTAAGGCTTGGTTGGATGTTAGGCCACCCAATCCACCATTACCCTCAAATTAAATTGTATTTACCGAAGGCTATTTTTTATAAGGATTTTTTTATGAATATATGTTTTTATAAAAATTATTTAGATCATTTTATTTATAATACAGTATATACAATGTTTTGCAGGTCTAACTAAACACACTATATTCTAAATCTGAGCAGATTATGACACATTTTGTTTTGTTGAAATGAAGGTTCGTGAACTTGATAAATATCTTTTAATCTGACGTTAAATAGTGATAACGGTTAATGTTGCACCTTAATATACTTCTTATCTATACTAATATATAAAAGATTTATGGCCAGTTGCAGAAAACTCAATTAAAGTTTAGAATGTTTAACGGAATGTCAAATTTGACAGCGGGTTCCTAGATTTCTGTAAACAGCTTGTCAAATCCGAAAGCTCGATTAAATATTCTAAACATCAATTAAGTTTTATGCAACCGTGGGTTAGTTGACTGACTCACTAGTTCATCACGCTTCAGCTCAAACCGCTTTAGGTTAAAGGCCGAATTTTGGCATACAGGCTGATCTTAGAATGTAAAAACGGTCAGTTTTTCGGAAAAACGCTTGTACATTTGTTTTTTAATTTATTTTTTTACATATTTAAGGATTTTTTAAAAATTCATACAGGGTGTTCAACAACAATATTTTTTAATTTAAAAACCGATTAGTTTGTCGAAAAATCGCTTGAGCACGTGTTTTTTAATTTATATTTTTACATATTTAAGGATTTTTAAAAAAATCATACAATGTGTCCAAAGGGGTAAAATCATCCCTTAAATATTATAATATATTTTATTTAAAAAACCGTTAGTTATTCTGAAAACGCTTGAACACAATATGCTTTATATTTTATTTTTTTACATATTTTAAAATTTTTTTAAAAACTGAAACAGGGTGTCCAAAGGGCTGAAACCACCCCTTTAATATTATATTTTTTATTTAAAAAACAATTAGTTATTTCGAAAAACACTTAAACATATGCTTTTTATTTTATTGTATTACATATTTTAAGATTTTTTATAAATTCATACAGGGTTTTTCAAAAAATCGGGTCACTGATTAATTTTTGCAATCTTTCTCAAACCGTTTGCCGTAGAAAGCTGAGCTTGTGCAAACAGTTTGATTTTAGAATGCAGAGGTTCGATAAGAAGGGATTCTTCGAAACTCAGTTTCCAAGGGGTTGAAACTATCCCGTAAATGTTTATAGTGGACTCGAAAGTTGTCAAAATAACGAACCCTATCACAATACTGAAATTAACTAAGATATGATAAGTAAAATTAAAGGTACTCTGTAGGTTTCTTCGTAAATTATAAATTACAATGTTATCAAATATAATTGTTAGTACAAATTGAATTAAACATCTTATCTCACCAATTCTGCGACCACTTAATCTCGAACAACAGCAAACTGCAACAACAATGGTATCTTCTTCTTGAATATATATTTATTTTAACTGGCAGGTGGTTTATTTAAATAAAAGATTTGGTCTTTAAAAACAACTTAAAAATCTATTAACAAAAGTAAAGGAAGTGAAATACTGTACAAAAATAATACTTAAACCTAATAACAAAAAAAAAAGTATTTAAATCTAGAAAATGAGGGAATTATCTTAAAATACCCAACATTAGTACAAAAGAAAAGAAAACAAAATCTTTAAATAAACCGTAAATTTAACTCTTGAAAACAAGTTACTCCCCAAATAAATCATAGAATGAAAATAAAATATCTTTGAAAATCCCTCAACCTTAATATCCCACTGTATACGTAAATAATAAACCACCACAAAAGAAGAATTTAAGATCAACTATAAGAAACAAAACTCTGACACAGACTGAATTTTAGTCTTTCCCTAAAATATAAAGTTAGCTCAGCTATTACTAGATCCACCCCTTAGACCAATCCCCTCTTTGATTTTATTAGTCAGGAGGAAACGAATAAAGCTGTGAATGGTGAAGCTTAAGTCCCTACTCTATACTTTAAGTTCGGAACTTTATCTTAGAGACACGAGGTGTCATCCATGATAACAAAAAGTGAATAAATCGATTAAAATAATATTCCCTTCAATTCTTTGTCCTAAGGTTATGTATATAATTTAATATATATGCCTATACTAACTTATCCACATTATGGGATCGAAAAGTCATGGCAAAAAACAGGCACAGAAAAACCCTTTCAGTTAATCTTTTCTGTAGGGAAAATTATGCCCCAGAAACATGGCTGTTCGGTAATGTTCCTATTATAAAGTATTCTATTGTATTTTTAACGTAGCAAATTGGCCATTCATTCTCATTGCATCGAACCAAATAAAATGTTTCAATTAATATTTGCATCAAGTTAAATTAAACGGGCCAAAGAAAGATTCCCATGAGACAGGGATCATAGGGGGCCATGAACTCTCGAAAGGAAGGCATAAATTGTCACCACTTAAGAAAGTTTTTCTATACATAAATCCGTCTATACAGTCTAGAAGATAGTTTGAGATATATGATATGTATTATTTTGTTTAGGTTTTAAAATTCTCGAAACTAATATTAGACAAATCCACTTATAATTCCTTTGAAATAATCAAGCTTAAGTTTAAAAGTTAACGTGAGAACCAACAGTTTTAGTAAAATATTGTTTGAATTACATTTAGAATATATAAAAACATATACTCTATATCGTTGTTATAGTCTATTCTGTTACAAGGAATCCCTCCTCATGAGTTAATTTCAAAAGTGGGGGCACCAATGATGCTTATTCGAAATTTAAAACCACCAAAATTGTGTAATGGAACTCGGCTACAGGTTAAAACTTTACAAAACAATGTAATAGAGTCTACTATTATTTCTGGCCTTGGTCTGGGAGGAACAGTTTTTATACCACGGATCCCTTTAATTCCGTCAGACTATCCTTTTCAGTTTAAACGTGTACAGTTTCCTTTAAAGCTTTGTTTCGCCATGACAATTAACAAAGCTCAAGGGCAATCCTTAAGTAGAGCTGGAGTAGACTTGCGCTAAGATTGTTTTCCCCATGGTCAACTCTATGTCTCATGCTCTAGAGTGAGTTCGCGTAGTAGCTTGGCTATTTTACAGCCAGAGAATGCAACAACAAACGTGGTTTATAGAGAGCTACTCAAATGAGGTGATTTAAGTACCTCTTTACATGCCTTTCATTATAGTTATATACACGAACGAAGTCGCAGGAACTCACTAGTATTATTATAAACCCTCGTTCGACGAGAGTTTATTATGTCCTTGCCACTATGAGGATACAAAAAGTTCGTCGTAGTGTTAAACTCCCTTTTAGGTATATTTTACCTTACCTTAAGTTTTTAGAGCACATTTGGGGCTCTCGAACTGTTCCAAACTAATCTTCGTATCATTTTTGGTTTTCCGTCTATTAATGAAATAAAACATGTTTTTTTTTCGAGTTTTTTAAAATTTCCCATGATACAAGCTAACTGTCGAAAAAACTGTAATATCGATTTAAAATATTTAGGAACCTATTTAAAATGGGCGCCATCAAAGTTTCGAAATATTTTTTTTAATTTTTAAACCTCAAAAAAAACGAAAAAATGGATTAACTTTGGACGCATTTTGCGGGACTCAAAACTCGATCTACTTAATGAAGGTGAGACGGGGGTTCGATAAGAAATTTATTGGAGATTCGAAATCAATATAGGTTACCTTTACCCGAAATGACGGAAAAGCCACCAAAATTTAAAAAAAGCTAAAAAAACTGTTTTTCGAAAACAGTGTTTCTGAGGGGGAAAAGTTTACTGGGCCTAAAAGTACCTTCAAAGAGCTAAAACACCACGTCGAGAAAATTATGCTCTGGTTTATACAGGGCGAGCAGATTAAAATTAAAATTTGAATTTTTTTTTATTTCTCGACTAGTATTTCAAGTCCTGCACTGTAGCATCTAAATGATTTATCTTAGGCGAACTTAGTAAATATATCAAATAAACACCTATGTTTTCTCTAGAGCTTTGTACCACATTCAGTCTGATCAGTGAAGAGACTCATTTTTGAGAAATTTTTGAAGTGTTGAACGCACAGGTTGGCTTTTAGTGCTCGTAAGAGGGTATCGGTACCATCAGGATCAGCAGAACGAAAACATAATAACTTTTGCTACAGGGCATAAATTTACATTTAATTAGTGCCAGTTTGAGAAATAATGATGGATAAAATGAAGTTTCAAAAAAAATCAATTTTTGATATCAATTGAAAACTCGGAAAATCATCAAGTTGCTTTGATTTTCGCGTGAGTATACATTTAGATACATTTGAATATTTTGAGTATTTTTGAAATTGGCAGGATAAAATATGGATATTTTTAAAGAGGAAGCCACAATTTGGGGTGTATTCGTTTCTTCAGTTTTGCAAGATTTTCAGAAAATTACCTGTCGTTTCCTATATTATACTGAATGCCGATATTGTGGCTTAATTTCCTTTTCAACTTGCAGTACTGAATTCCAGCTGAACACGTGGTCTTTAATGAGCTGATAATCGTTATAGGTATAAATGCATTTTACCCTAGCTAGTCTAGAGATACCAGGATATTTGGCTTGCTGAATTTAGACATCCCGTGCGACATTTTATACTATACATACCAGGCAAGCAGATAATTTTCGGGTTTCATTATGGCTCTTACATACGAAGTCTGATAGTACCTATTACGGCTTTTATTTATACTGGGCAGATAAGTAGTAATAAAGCATATATTGTGTTATACATGGGTAGTATAAAAAGCATTGAAATTGCATAAAAAATCGAAAAATATAAGTCTTCTCAATCTTTTAGAGTTTTTGGGTTTTGAGAAACATATTTTTGAAAAAAATTATGTCTGTACGGATGTGTGTATGTAAACCAAATTTGAGCCAACAGTAACTTGTGAGCGACCAGGATTAGATTTTAGGAATCATGGGGTAGATTTTCGATTTTTCAATGTGAACAAAAGCAAACAAAAATTTATATTTTGAGAATGCAGAACCGTTAATAGTAAAATTAAAACCAGAAATAAATGGGATAAATGTTCCAAAATTAAAAAATAGTGGAGGTCATTGCCTTAGATACTTTTTTTTTCGTTTATATTCATATTTTAAATAAAATTGAGGTAATATTTCGAAAAAACGGCGAAACACGTATAAAAATAATTTTTGTCTAGTATACAGGGTAACCCAAAAAGAATGAGGCAGTCTCCTAAAAAAAAGCAAAAAAAATACAGTATTCCCTATTTAATGAGATCTATTGACACTTAGGCAGGTTTTCAGTACACAGATAAAGCATATATTATGATACAGGGGAAATAGACAATTTTTTTCTTTACAAATCCTGTTTTAAAGGCTGTCAAAAAAATTGTTTTGTTCTCGAAACTTTTGAACTGCTTAAACATGTAAATACGGTTTTCACAGTTCCCTATAACTTTTAGGGGCGTAACTTATTTAAGAGTAATATTTCGACAGCTGTGAAAAAAACTTCTAAACTATTTAAAAATTTTAAATACGGTTTTTACAGTTCCATGTAACTTTTAGTGACGTAATCATCTGTCAGGAAATATTTGACAACAGTCTTAGATATAAATAAAGAATATTATCGAGAGTTTATAATCAAATCGTAGCCGTACGGCTATGGTCTTCATTCAATTCAAAAATGGCATAAAAAGGTAGACAAAACATCACAACCTGACATAGCTTTTAAATTATAGATTTTTTTACTTCCAAAGACGTTCTATAATTTGTTTATTGTTGTAGCATATAGGTGGCACATCTTCTCAAATTTAAGACGATTGCTAACAACTAACTTTAAAAATATGACAACCTATATTAAATACAGTTTATACTGGAATTTTTTTCCTTTCTTTATTTGTCTACCTTCTTTTCCATTTGAATGTCAAATAGAGGAATTTGTTAGGATTAAGCTTGGGTTATAGATTGAAAACGTTTGCGTCGCCGTTTGCGCTGTCTTTGAAGTTTACTTAACGTAAAGCAATGGGTACGGTTATATTTTGGTCGTTATTCGTTTGAGTTTCCGCTAGCCGGCGAACAGATAGCGATCTTTAATTTTGACGGAAGCGGCTAGCGTAAATCGACGTTTGCGTTAAGCTGCAACCAATGAAATTGCTAGATTTTAGAGGGCCTTTCAAAACTTTCATCCTTCGTAATAAATTTGACATTAATATATACACATAACATCCTCGTCCATTTTAAAAAACTGCTTGGGGTCATTGTCATTAATTTTAAGAAAATACTGATATAGGCCACCTTTTTTGCAGCTTTCTCTTCAACAACTTTACAGCTTCACAAATGTGTCCACAACGCTTAGTCTTTACTAGGAGTCATTACTATGATTTTAATTATCCATTCTCAGCAAATTAAAAAAACGCAGATAAACTTAAAAACAAGCAAGGCAAAACTGTATTAACCAAAAGGGCGATAAATATAAACATAAAAGTAAGGTTAATTCCACATGCGACGTAAAGCGCAAACATTTTCAGTCCATAAGTCAAGCTAAGAACCAGCGTAAACGCTTAGCTCGAACGGACGACAAACAAATTTTGATAAAAATAATGCTGCAGAAGAAACTGAATAATTTATTGTAAGGAGTCATAATCATGAAGATTATTTTTTTTTAAATTTACATTAAGTACGTCGGTTGGAACCCAACTTTCTGACCGGATTTCCTCACCGAGGGATGTCGTGATCTAGTATGATGGTTTAATGTTGAAGTTGAAACGTTCACAGACATGTGGCAATTACCGAGGGTTTCTCTGCGGGAAAGGCGCTGTTGTTGACGTAGCAGGCTCTTATATGCTTTATTTAGAGAAGTGATGTTATCGACAGTAGCGGCTCCTCCATTAGGTCAAATGGTCAATTACACCCAATAAATATTTCCAAACAAGAAACAAATAAATAAAATAATACATAATTTATATCAATTATAATCAATTTTTTTTAAATTTGGAAATTCACTCTATTATTTTAAGCGTATAACCTCGTTGATCGTTGTCTTAATTGCGCGACACACTATCGATGCCTCGCACCGCGATCTCCGGAGAGGTTTCGTTTCATTTGGAATCGCTCACGGCTGGCGGCCCACGTTGACCTCGTGGTTATAAACGGAGTCGAGTTTTTCCCGAGTGTTCCCGATCAAATTCGCATAGAAGCACATATATACGCATAGGGGCGGTAATATACGGCTTACTTGACAAAGTTTCGGTCAACAGCTACGCCGAGGAAACTTAAATATTTTTGTCAGTTGATGTGTTTAATGTGGATCGTGTGATAGGTTGTGGTTACGATTGCGTATTTTTATAGATTTTATTTTGAAGACTTTACATTTTGTTTCTTGATTTTGTGCTTTAAATTAATGTTTTAAAATATTAAGACTGAGCTTTGGAAATGACTCGAAATTCAGACCTGTAGTCGACCTTTGCCGAAATTTAAAATTCAGCAAACAAGTAAAGACAAAAACAAAGAAGTAAATCGTTATTTTCGTAGAAATATACACGATTTGTGTGCCTGGACATGCGGTTGCGAAGTAACAAAGGCATTTTATTGTTTCATCAGTCTGATTTTTTTCAGATGTCTCTTGGTGGTTTATATGTACTAGAAAGTTGACCACGAGCTGCCACTGGTTATCGATACTTTCATTTGACCCTGAAGTCGATATTGTACTATAGTCTAGCGGCTAACTGTCGTCTAGATCTATGAGATTCAGATTCTAGAGAGTGTCTGAGTTGGTGTTAAGGTAATTATAAGTATTAACAGGTCAATGTGAAATTTTTTTTGGAATAGGCGATACAGGAGATTGTGATCCTTTTTCAATAGTTTTGATATTTTGCCTTAGTCCTGGAAAACTGTCTCGATATGCTATGTTAGAAAGTTTTTTTAACAAAGTCAATAATTCAACCAGTTAAGACAAAATTATCATTTTTTATCAGGTTAACATGTGCTGCTAATAATTTTCTTTTGGAAACTGAAAATCAAGTATTGAATTCGTGAAAAATCAGTCTCCGAGATTTTTGCAGATCAGAATTACTTACCAGATTGTCTTCAAATTTTAATTAAAAAGGGATAAAATGGTTGCATTTTCCAAAACATCCAAAATGGTGGAACAAAATGACGTCCTACTGAAACTACTTATTCAATATACTTTAAATCTCAAGTATTACGTAGGAATGAAATGGTAAAAATTTGGTGCGAATCCAAGTTGGGGAAAGAAAATGGCGGCTTGGTAAAATGGTTAGAAAATCATCCTGAAAAAACTACTTATTAAATTGAGTTCAAATTTTTTGCAAGAATTAAGTATGATATAAAGATGAACCGGTAAAATTTTGTTAGGAATTCAAGATGGCGGAACAAAATGGTTGTCAAAGAAAATGTTTGTAATCACCCTTCCACATTTTTACGAAGCATCACGTTTTAGGTTCCTTTGATGCCGAAAAACATGTTTTCTTAATTTCGTTGGCCTGTCTATCTGTCTCTCTCTCAGTTCGCGGCATATCTAAAAAAACTACTTAACCGATTGATTTCAAGTTTTAGCCATAGTCAATGGCGGTAACCTTGTAATATTTTGGTATATCCAGTATGACGGAAAAAAATAGAAGCCTAGCGAAAGGTTAAAAAAATATTACTAAAAAGCGAATTATTCAATTTACTTCAAACTTAGCAGAAAAATCAAGTGTTACATAGGAATAGGCTGGTAACATTTTGGTAGTAATATATAGTGGCAAAATAAAATGGCGGCCAACTAAAATTAAATTATGCCCAAAAATCAAGTATGGCAGAAGTAGAAACAAAAGTAGTAAAATATTGGGAAGGATCCAATATGGTGGAGCAAAATAGCGCCAAATAACAAAGTTTGAAAAGACAGTATATAAGTGTTACTGTCCCTACTGTATGGGCGGAACTAAATTGAGTCATACTTCACTAGTCCTAATAAAAGAAAAAAATCATAAAAGGGAAGTTCCGGGTAATGGAAATTTCCGATTTTTTAGTTACAAACAAAGAGGTTTTGCTGGAATTTTTTTTGAAATTTTAGTAGGCAACTAGCTGCATTCATATAAATATAACATAAATATCTAATAAGCGTAAAAATGCAAGGATATGGTTTATTACAGTTGAAATTTTTTATAACAAAATTTAAAAAAAATAAACAGCTTATTTGACGTCGTTATAATTATAATTCACTCGAACTTATACCTTAAAAAGTGATGCATAAAAACTATTACCTTTTATAAATCGGCCATTGACGTGCAAATTTAATGAATTCTTTTCTCTAAAAAGAAACATGCTTTTCATCCTCCAGTAAATTAGATCGATCCACGACGCATTTAGCCCTCATCTAATTTCCTTTACTTACTCATATGATGTTCAACTTGGGAATAAACAAGCTACGTGATGGGAATATAAAGAGGAAATGTAATTTGTTTTTTATTCAGAAAATGAATGTTTTGTTCTTTGGTGCTTTGTTCAGTTTTTTTACTTCAAAGTGAAACTTTTTGATAGTTTAATACAGTGTGAATCCTAAGAATATTTTATTCATTAAAACACTTAACCTTTTGTTTCTCTGAATTGAAGGTCTATTATAGCAGTTTTTTGGTTTGAGAATTTGGGAATGTCGATTGGTTCTTTGTTGTATAATAGGGTTCAATTGATGTTTTCTGACTTGTCAATGTCATGATAAATTATATGTACGAACAAACATTTATTGCGTATTGCTGACTTTGACATAAATTATTTATATGCGGAAAAGTACTATATAATTTTCATTATTTTGTTCCAAACAAAAAAGGTTATTCCGATATCTTAAAAACCAAAGAAAATAAAAAGGAGTGGAACATATGAGTAAAATAGATCATCTCAATCAATGATTTATTAACTAATCTCAATAGTCTGAATCTGTACTATCACTATCATCTACTGATATAATTAAAGGTTTTACGTTTTCCCAATATTTTTTAAAATTCTTTTCGACTTTAAGTACATGGTTAACGCATGCTCTCTAACTGCTCTCTGGTATTAATTCACATTAAGTTTCAATTACTTCAATTACTTTAGCGGACATTTTTGGGTTTACATTATTGCGCCTAACTTTGTTTTTTAATTCAGACCATATCATTTCTATAGGATTCAAATCGCGGTGGAAGGGGGGCAATCTAAGTGGTATGTTACCGGATTTTATAACCTCATCTACGCAATATGTTTTATCAAACGATTTAGTTTTAAGTACTTCAACTAGTTGTTTTTTTGTATCATTTTCAAAATAGAAGTCGTGTTGGCTAAGGAACTCTTGCAGCACCTCTTTTTTACTACTTATGGCTGATACTTTTTCAGCTAAGGTGCTATGATAACTAGCATTATTATAAACGACTACACTGACTGGCGGCGGGTTATTCGGAAGAAGAGAATTTTTCATCCAATTTTCAAAAAGCTCACTTGTCATGTCCTGATGGTAGTCTAACGAGTAATCGTTAATGTTTTTGCTGAAAGTAGCAAAGCATTTGGCACCCAGCTATCTCTCGAGCCACAGTGTAAGATGGATATTCTCTTTCCTCGAGAAGGAGGTACATCTAAAATGAACTTTGGTAAAGAATCTTTGCAACCTTTAATTGTAGTGTCATGGGTGTCGAACCAAGTCTCATCTAAATAGTAAATATTTCGGTTTTCTGCCCGAAACTGATGAATTTGGATTAAATATTTTTGTCTCCATTCCACTAGCCGTTGGGTCTCTCTAATGCAAATGCGCTTGTCAACTTTTTAAATCGAAATCCAGTTGTATGCAGGAATCGGCGCAACGTTTCGCGACTAACAGTGAATTGACCATTTGCTTGAAATTTTCTCGCAAAGAATCAAATGACGGAATCTGCTTAAGCTCATACATCTCATATACCTCCCTGCGAATTAATTCTGCATCACCATTCCCAAACACTTTCATTGTGCCTTCGTCAGATCCGTTCTTCCTCTCCAGTGAATTGTCTTGGTAAAGGAATCGACGCAAGATAGCCCTTGGAATCCCGGTTAACTCCATTGTCCTCTTAATGGGATGCTTTTAGAAGTCCTGCAGATAAATATTTGAAGGTTACTGAACGTTTCTTGATTTTACTGCATATAAATATTAGTGAAAGCTTTGCATTAGTATGCGGGTTATTATTGGCGGATGTGCTATAGTCAAAGGCATGTAAGGAGTCGAAAAAGGCGTCACAGTATGAATACAATTGAAAAAAACAGAGATAACAAAAATATTTTAAAAATAATCAAAATGGCCGCCGGCCAACAGCTGACTTCCAAGTATTTAAAAAAATTGGGTTAGGTATATTTTGGAGTACATTCCAAAACTTAATTGTATGGAGCAGCGATCTGTTAATATTTTTATTTTTCCTATTTTTAGTGAATGTTCCGAGGAATGTCCCTTCACATATTTTGAACATTTATAATACATAAATATTACTAATAAAATATAAGAATGGGTATTACTTGTTATAATTTAATTTTTGAAATTCAGTTTTTTTTCATTTTTAGAAAAAGAAAAATGTTGCCTCTTATTGATATTGTTATAGCGTAAAAATCAATTTCAACAATTCTCTTGCAGGACATCGGACATTTTGTTTTTTGCTCGTTTATCTCTTTAATTCCGTCGTCACAGTTTTCAACCCACGGTCTAAACATTTTAAAAATTACTAATAACACCTCACCGAAAGATTGTTACTCTAAAAATAAATAACACTGAACACCACTAATGCCACAATTCAAATGATTTAATAATAAAAATAAAATACCGACTTGTACTGTGAAACGCTTCAAAACCAGAGCTTAAATGTTTTATTGGGTTAAACCACCTGATCGTTATGATCCCCCAAACTTTACCATTTATCGTGTGTCGGACTATATCAGATTAACTTAGTATAATAATTTACTTGCTTTAACTTCTCTCCTCATGAATTTTTCCTTTTATTACGAATAGTGAAGAGTGGTGCAATTTAGTACAGTACATAGTCATTACTGCCTTTTAAAACACTCATATTGGGCGCCATTTTGTTAAATAATATTGGTTTCCTACCATTATTATACCAGTTTCTACCTTTGCCATTCTTGGGAATAATTTAAAATAAATTCAATAATTCGTTTTTACATTGACACTCACCGCTATTTTGTTCGTATCAATTTATCCCTATATCATAACTTTTTTTTTAAATTAGAATTTTTTATGTTAATTTTTTTAAACTTGTATTTGGCCGCCATTTTGTTCAGCCATTTTGAATTCGTAACACAGCTTTACCAGTTAATCTCTATATCACACTTAATTCTTGCACAAAATTTGAAATTATTCTAATTATTTTTTCAGGCTTAGTTTTTAAATATTTTATTAGACCGCCATTTTGTTTAACTATCTTATATTCATACCAAAACCTTACCAGCTTATTTCTATGATGATTTTTGTGCAAAATTTAAGGCAAATAGAATAATTATTGTTTAAGTAATAAGTTTCACTAGACCACCATCTTTTTTCGGCATACTAGATTTTTACCAAAATATTACTAAGTACATCCCCATGACCCTTAATTTTTACTAACAATTGAAGTCAATCTGATAAGTAGTTTTTAAGCCATGCCTCGAACTGACAGACAGACAGACAAACCGACGGAATTGATAAAACATTTTTTTTGGCATCTAGGGACAGTGAAACGTGAAGATATGTAAAACCTGAGAGGGTGAGTTTTTCACTATAACACAAATTGTATTTGGCAGCAATTTTGTTCCGCCATCTTGAAATAGTACCACAGTTTTACTAGTTCATACTGTATGGTCATACATTCGCTATACTACAATTAGTTGTTGCACACAGTTTGAAATTAGTTCATTAAATAGTTTTTTCAGGCTTTTTAAATATTTTATTAAGCCGCCATCTTGGATTCGTACCAAAATTTTACCAGTTGATTCCTACATAATACTTGATTTTTGTACAAAACTTGAGATAAATTGAATAAGTAGTTTTTAGTAATAATTTTTCAACATTTCACTAGGCAGCTATTTTCTTTTGATATATTGGAATACAAATATTACCAAGTCATCCCCATAGGACTTTTAATTTTTTATCAAAATTTGAAATCAATCGCGTAAGTAACTTTTTAGCTATGCCGCGGACAAATAGACAGACAGACAAACAGACCGACGGAATTGAGAAAACATGTTTTTCGGCATCTAGGGACCCTGAAACATATAAATCCGAAAAAATCTCGGAGGATGATTTTTCTACGATTACAATACTTCCCTTTTACGAGGGAATTAAGAAATGTATGTCCAATATATCAACGATAATCTAGGATTTAATTTGTATTTGGTAATAAAACCATTATTATAATAATAATGCAATCTTCGAGGCATGCTGGAAATAAGGTCTCTAGTATACTGGTTATTAATCTGAACCCAAGTTTCAAGTATCATTTGTTGTAGTTCTTCTCGATTTCTCGGGCGAAAGTCATATTGCTACAGCATTTTTGTCATACTCCGCCACACAATTTCTATCGGATTGATATCAGAACTTTTTGAAGGCCACCGTAATATATTTATGTTTCTTCTTTGATAGCAGCATAGTTTGACCTAAAATATTACAGTAAACTATACAACCTATATCATACCACTGGGCCTATAAACCCTCACCCTTCCATTTATGCAAGATTGAAATGTTTTTTCATCTAAAAATATCACAGATTCATACAGGTTACTTTGATGATATTCTCTTTTCCCTGCTTATTCATTTCAGTTATAAAAAATTATTAACGGCGCATTGGTTTTTCACAATATTTTTCTTCGGGTAGTATTCACAAAACCTGGAAAACGAGTTTTCTTTCTTGCTTTTACTTCCGTATGAAAAGAATGATTTTGAAGGTAGTTTACTACATCTGCGTCTTGTTCTAGTGTAGAAATTCTCGGACTATCCGAACCAGGATTCCTATTTTTACAAAATCCCGTATTTTCATTTTGGCTCATAAAACCGTATTTTTATTTATGTTTAGTTCTTTAGATTATGAGCTTATAGTTATTCCATCTTTCAACCGGAAGTATATTATAGCTTTTTGTTGGGTATTTAACGGCGTTTTAAAAAGTAACAACTGTGACAACACTACTAAGAACTTACATGAGTTTTAAATAGTTTATCTAAAGGTGCATAAAGGTAACACGCACCTTGTGAAAGTTCAGGAGTTCGAAGGAAAACATTGTGTCCTACTTTTTTTGGGCTCAATGGTACATACAAAATTAGTGTTAGTTCATTAGTAAATTGAAGAATGCATTATAAAAGAACTTGTCCATTACACGGAATTAGACGAAATTTCTCTCAATTTCTTTCAATTTTGTTCAATTTTGAAATTTACTTTTAAACGTAATAAGATAGTAATTGTTAACAGCCTACAAACTAACCTTAAATTAGCCTAATCTAACCTTATATAGGAAAAATTCGTCGATGTGTTAAATCAGCTTTCTCTTTACTGCAGTGATGTTAACTCAAGTATTTCATTATCTGATCTATGGATGTTTGACGGCAAATAGGATTTTATAAGAATGTCTGTAAATTGACCTAAATCTAAAGTTTTTCTGTAGAACAGCGCTACGATTTTAGACGTGCGATGAAGAGAGAATATCAAAATATCATATAGATTTTTTATTCAATTCTAAACATGTGAAGCTAGAATTTACCGCCGATTCTGGACTAACACGGGGCTTCACACAAGCTGATACGGGTTTTGTTTTTCGGGAATCTGCAGAAAACTCAAACAACTGTTAAACCGTCACGCTGAAAAAAGCAAAGTAGTTGCAAATGCGAAAATTTCTACAGATATTTTCAATCTGCTTCTCTGCACAATTCTACAATACAATGACAAGCGTAATAGCAGCTTGGAGGCAAAAGTAAGAGTGACATGACTTGAAGAGGAATGTGTGAAGAACTCCCTTTCGGTGACCTTAGTGATGAAGCAAACAGCCTTCTTCGACAATAAAAAACCATATTATTTAAAAGATACTGGCTACTGCAGCACTAAAATGGAATGCTCTACCTAAGATGCGATTCGGATAAAGCAAAATAGACTGCAAAATTGCAAAACAAGCTGACGAAAGTCTCTCACTCAGCCTTAAAATGTTGTGTTCAAAGCGGAGATCGCTGTCTATGAAAACCACCAGAAATATAAAAACGTTTTTCTCATTAAGGATCCAGATTTAAGCCCTGCATGTCACACCTAAATCCCACCAGGTTCGTCTTTGCAAGATTAAAGGAAAGTCGGTTTAAGTCACACTATAGTTTTATACTGTTAATATCAGATGAAATATTATATCTTAGTTGTACATAATCTTTGTGGTGCCATACAATAGACGTATCATGCACTGAACCCACCCGAGATCATTAATATACAACAAAAACAGGACAGGTCCAAGGACCGATCCTTGAGGAACGCCACAGTCGATATGGCAGGCCGATGACTGCACACCCGAAACAACAACTGACTGACTACAACCCAGAAGATAAAACTAACACCAGTCAAGAGCAGTACCTCTAAATTCGTAAACTTAAATATAAAACATTTTTAGTGATGATCAGCCTGATAGTATATTTTAGTGATTATCTTATTTTTATCTTCTACAAATACCATAAAAAATTGATTTCTTATACCCGGAAATCATAAAGAAGCTATAGAGGCTAATTCATATTTTCCACTAGAATACATTTATATGACATTTTTGTTTCATTTTATGCCAAGGAATCTCATATTAAGCTAACATCCATGCCTTTAAAACAGCCTGTATAACTGTAGCTTACTATTAAAATATTGTTAATCAGAAAAACTATCAAAGTTGCAAGGAAAATAACACTGGCCGACAAGGCCAGCTCATTAATTTCACAATCGAAATACCCTCCCAATAATAAAAAAAATATTCGGAAAGCCCTACGTACTATTTTTTAATAGCCCAATTAGAACCATTTATATTGGCAGGTAAACAGTTTTATTGTGGGGTGGCTAAAATGGGTCCATTTTACAACGGAAAAATTACCTAGATTGGGTTGTTTACAACATAGACATAAAATAAACGTTAATCATCACTCTTCTGTTGAGTTTCGAATTGAGTGGTTATCTGTGTATCGATAAGCAAGTGTATGTGAAGACGAGAATGTCGAGTCAATCGCGCCGAAGTTGCAAAATTTCTCATGACAAATTTTTTTATATTTGTGGAGAATTTCTGGTGAAATCACAAGCCAGGCCATTGTCCGAAAATGTAAAAAAAGCCTACTTTAAATATTTTGGTGTGTTAATTGGGGATCCAGATAAGCGGTGGGTTCCCCATGTGTGCTGTGTTAGTTGTAGTGTCTCATTGGTGCAGTGGATGAAGGGAAAGAGAAAAAGTATGCCTTTTGCAGTTCCAATGGTATGGCGAGAACCCACCAGTCATTCTGACGATTGTTATTTTTGCCTGACAAAGACTGAAGGTTATTCCAAAAAGGGAAAGCACAATATAGAATCCAAGTTTGCAATCTGCCATATGACCTGTTCCTCATAATGCAAATTTGCCAGTGCCGATTACCACTTTAAATTGGCAAGCTATTGATTTGGGAGATAATGGAGATAACGCATCATCAGGCAGCTCAGAAGAACAGTGCACCGATCCCACTTTTACCACAGGTCCCTGTTCCGGCGAGCCACATTTGATTGTTCAAAGTGAATTAAATGATTTAGTACGTGATTTGGGGTTATCCAAGCAACAGTCGGAACTTCTGGGTTTTCGTCTTAAGGAATGGAACCTATTGGCCAAAGAAACAAAAATTACGAATTTCGGAAAAAGAAATGCTATATTTTCTGAATTCTACAGTATGGAAACTTCGTTGTGAGCGTGTACTGATATAGACAGTTTAATGCGGGAACTTGATATTGAACATTCTCCCCGTGAGTGGCGCTTATTCATAGACTCATCTAAATATAGCTTAAAAGCTGTGTTATTGCATAATGGAAATTTAAAACCCTCTATACCAGTTGCCCATTCAGTTGCAATGAAAGAAAATTATGAAAATATGCGCATTACAATAGGTATAAATGGCAGATATAGTGGGACCTCAGGGTGGATTTACAAAATATTGCTGTTTTCTTTGTTTATGGGACAGTCGTGCAATAAATCAGCATTATGTAACAAAAATTTGGCCAGAAAGAAGCGAATTTCAACCGGGATCTCAAAATGTTAAATTTATGCCTGTTGTTGATCCCAAAAATGTACTTTTGCCTCCACTTCACATTAAACTTGGGCTGATGAAAAACTTTGTGAAGGCTTTGAATAAAGATGGTGATGGATATAAATATCTAAGACAAGTCTTTCCCCAGTTAAGTGATGCCAAATTAAAAGAAGGCATTTTTATTGGGCCACAAATCAGAATATTTCTGGACGATGTCAATTTTACGGAAAAGCTTACCAGGCAGGAACTCAGAGTATGGAATTCATTTGTTAATGTAGTAAGAGGATTTTTAGGCAACAATATGAATGAAAATTATAAACATTAGTTAATGAACTCTTAGATGCCTATAAAGGGCTTGGTGCCAGAATGTCATTAAAAATTCACTTCCTCCATTCCCATCTGTCATTTTTTCCTAAAAATTTGGGAGCTGTTAGTGACGAGCAGGGTGAAAGATTTCACCAAGATATCAGAACAGTGGAAATTCGGTACCAAGGACGATAGGATCCAGCCATGATGGGTGACTACTGTTGGTTTTTGAAGAGAGGAGATAGGGCACCTCATAAACGGAAAAAATAAAGTTTAATTAGTGTTTTAAGTTAATATTTTTCTCGTTTGCTTTTCTCTTAGATGTATGGTATGTTTAATAGGCGAAAATTGTAAACATAGTCAATAAACAGGGTTAAGAATTTTCTGAAATTTTTTCTATAGATATTAAGTATCTTAACATTCGATATGGTTCTACAACTCTAACAAGAAAATCCTACGTGCTACAACTTTCTATTTGTCATTTTCGTATTCGGATAGGTCCATTCTATTAGATTATGCTATTCTGATTTGTGTTACAACCAAAAATTTTTTTTATCGGCCTGTGTAATCAGACGTTTAAAGTTAAAATTGTTTTGTGTAGCTACTCACACTAAAACCTGTGTTAGATAAACGGGATGGTTTAAATATCCATCGCTCTTTGTTTTTGTTAACGAAAATTTAATAGCCCCATAATTCAAGAGAATTAAATGGTGTGTACCTAAAAGCTCTCTCACCCTTTACTGCTACTTAGAGTAGGGTTTAGGACTTGTGTAAATGTCTTACCGAAATGCACGAGATATTCAAATTAGGAGGACGCCAACTGTAATAATATTCAACTATTCGAAACACCCGTTCAGGTCGAGATATAAAAATAACTTTAAGCTAAATTCGTTGTGTATAATGTAGCTAGTTAAAAAGAATCGGTTCGAAGTAATCGTGGTTTCTGAAATAAGATTATATTGAAAATACTTTCTGACATTTTGCCCTAAATTACACAGAATCACTCAGAGCTCTTTAAGGGAACACTAAATGAGTTTCGATTGGCATTATGGGTATAATTTATGTCATTCTATTTAGCAAGAGGTGCGACCCAGCCTCGAAGTAGTTCTCAGAGGTACCACCTCTATTCTTAGGATCGTTATCTAATACGATTTTGTTAATCTGGAAGATCAAACATCGTTCTCTGCTCTGCCGGCCACGAAAGGTCGGTTCCTTAATAACACATGTAGAAACAGTTTCCAGAACCAATACGATAAACCGGTGTACAGCTAACTGCGATGGAGAAACTTCAGACTTAGAGATTGTATCACCTCCGTATATCGTCTTTATTGCTGCATAAATATTTTTCTATGCGTTGTCCCGTAGAATCTTTGGTGGATAGAAATACCGCCACTATGGTTTTGGAAGTAGATATATCATCAACTGCTTAGGTTGAAAAAAGGATCGCGAAAAGTCGGAGAATATTCCGAGTTTTCGTACACCAATTGATTCTAATTTGATCATGTCATGACCAGTGGGCGGTGTTTCACCACCAGGACTTTTGGACAAGGATCTGCCTTCCCCTTCCTAGAAAATGGAGTTTTGGACATACAGGAGTCCCGATTGACTTGAGCAGACGCGAAAGAAGGATGCTATCTAGCATTTTGTTTTCAGCAACCTCAAAGAAGTTTCGTTGTTCGTAACAGAAAACAATGACAGAATCCCTTCCGTCCCAAAAACCACATAGTTTTGTTTGGTACACAGACGGCTTTCTACTAGAGGAGAGATCTGGGGCGGGAGTCTACGAGAAATGTCCTAAGGCAAGGGTCAGTATTGCGCTTGAACGTTGTGCGACTAAATATCAAGCTGATATTACAGTAATCCTAGCCTGCGTACAGAAGAACCTTTCCAGAGGCTGTCATGAAAAGCATATCTATATAGGTTGCAATAGTTAAGTTGCGATTAAAATTATCTTCTATTAGGCTCATCGTCTAGGTACTTGGCTATTAGGGTATTGGGAGTAATGAGGACTAATCAAATAACTCCGGAAAGTATTAACCTTGCTTTTACTGGGTCGGAACCTACTATTCCAAAATTCTTGGGACCATAATTAAAAATTGCACTATCAAACTGTTTTAAACATTTTGTTTTGCAGAATTGTATAAACAAACTGGACTCGGGATATCGATAGTTATTCACAGGCTGCCGGACTGTGTAAAATCCACATATCAAAGACTAATGATCTAATACATATAATGATACAAGAAGATGTGTATGCAGCCGCTACTTAAAGAAGCTTGCAGTCAATTTGGGTTTTTATTCTTCTGAGCATTGAGCTTAATTTTGAATTAACTTAAAACGATCTAAGTGTATCCATCTTAAAAAGTACTGCAGGATATTAAAAAAAGCTTGGAGATGAATGATGACAATTTGCCAAGGATTGCTTTCAATCTAGATATTTTTAATTTAGCGGTTCAAATAACTAAAAAAACATCTATACTTAGATCCTCAGATACCACAGCAACGGGATAACAATGATTTATCTGGCAAACCTCAAATTGGCACAGCTAATCTAACAACAGCAAATTTCACTCTAATATAAAATATCCAAGAACTGTCTTCAAAAGTTGACTGGATGATAAACGCAAAATATGTCACTTATACCCCAAGACAGTCATATTAATTATCTCAATATGTTGATTCTTCAATATTTTACATTGCATTAGTTACCACCGCAGCTACCAATAAACTGGATTGTCATTTCTGGAAGATCTGAAATGTTTCTGCAAATTCTACTTCTCTTTGTTTAACGAAATTACATACTTCATACTTCATGCCTTTTTTGTCATGCCTGTCAAGGAAAACTAGAGCGTTTCGTTTTATTATCCAAATACAGAGATCAACAATTTTGTTCACTCCTTCATATTCAGAGTGTTTCGATTAAGGTTTTTTTTATATAACTTAATTTCATATTATTTAAATCCCATGTCAACTAATTTTCTGATGTTTTTATGGATACTCTCGAACATTTTTGAGTTCACATGGTTCGGTCTGCATTATAAGACCCTTTGCCAGCCAAGGATTTCTCATATATCCTAGCTTGGAAATCTTTAAATCCTGTATCAACCATTTTCTTATTTTAATCTCAACACTAGTCTGTAGCTGCCGTGTTTATACAAGGGTACAGTTATAAGTTACCAAGGTTCACAGTTGAAGGCGATTTAAGATTTATTTATAAACTTGAGGTTGCTATCACTGTTGACGGTAACGTTCTGAAGTTAAAAGCGGGGTTAAATGCTACTATTTAAAACAAATGTTGCTTTTATCGCCTGTTTTTGCTTATTGTTACGGAAGTTTGAGACCAGGTTTAGGAAGTTAGTAGATGGCCAATGAAAATCCAGCATACAATATGGTTAATAAGAGCAATGAATTAAAATTTAATTTACAAGAGAACATGGCAGTGGCGGTTTGTTAGTAAGAGCAGTAGAGTTGCAGCAATGGCCACAAATTATAAAAAAAAAGAATAATTTTTCTCAGCTTTAACTTTTATTTGTATAGTTTCATTACTGCGCATTCTGGGACACTGATTAATATACACTTAGTTTCAAAAGAAGTGACGCACTTGATTTTTGATCCAAGTTCAATGTTTTATCTTCTAAACCAGTGGATCGATTCTGAACAATTTTTTTTCTCTTTCAGCAAAAATGAAACGAATGATAAATAAGATTCTCGGATAATATTGTAAAAACTAGAACTAAGCTTTTTTGTTATTTTTTGAGTTTATAACCTATATGAAAGACCCTTTTTTTGTGAGCATTTTGTTTTTTTTTATTCACCGACTTATCTCTAATTAGACACTTAGACAATGTTTTTTTTTTAACTTAAAATAACAATAATTGGACATAAAAAAATGTGCTTAGTCCCGAATATTGGCTTTTCTCTAGAAACTCTGAGAGCTTCTTATCTTGTAGCATACTGGAAATTAAGTTTCTTATTATTTCCATTGGTATACCGTCTTATTCGTTTGATGTTGTATCTGCTAATTCTGCAAGACTCTTCAGAAACTGTTTGCGAGAACGCACCTTTCTTAATTTATTCTACAAATATTTTACTGCATTCATATCGGGGCTTCTCGCAGGCCCTATAATGTCGCGATGCCCGTAGTTTCGCACTATTTCTAGGGTATACGACTGGGCATTATCCTAGTGCAGTACTAATGTGGGGTGGAATTTCCATGAATAGACGTACGTCCCTTCATGTTTTTCCCATTAGACAGTCAATGACCCAAATTCACCTCAATGACATTTTAGAGCAGCAGTATTGCTGATTTAGTTACATTATTCTTTGTTTGCTTAAGTTTTACAATTAATAATGTTCCCGAATCTTCAATATCATCTAATGTTACCTGGCTGGCACTAAGTTCGCAATTTTTAAATCAAATCACATACATAAATTGACAGATATTTGATTAGTTTTAAGGTTTCCTTAGCATCGCAGGTCTAATTGTCGTACAACAGCCTACTAGTTTAAAACTTCAAATTTCACACCGATAATTTTCTGACTTCATTTAACTATTCCACAGGAAAACATAGTGTATTATACACGGGAAAAATATTAGATTTTAGCTCTCGGTTTTTTCCTCGAGCAAAAATGTAATAATTTTTTCCTTTGTATAATAAATAACTCTTTAAAATTAAAACATTTCTATGCATGGTAGGGTCCCATCAAAATTTCTCGCGTAGGGCCCGTGAGCCTTTAAAACTGGGGAAGAAATATGTTTGCCAAAACACATGGTCTGGAATGGAGTCAAGTTTGAAGTGCCATTCCTTTATTTATGCGGCTTAAACCTTAAACCATATTGCGCATAAATCTTAAACCATATTCTGCATAAGCTCTAGGATATTTTCCTGACCTGTCAAACTTTAACGTTCTCGGTTTGAGTCGGGTCATTACGCTCAGATTATAACAGTGCTTCGTTCCATTGTTTTTACCGGTCGGGTGCTAATAAATAGAAGGAAATGTTTGTGACGTTTCTGCCTGGCTGGCTGCTCTGGTATTTTATGTAAAAGTTTACGCATAATTAATTAAAATGAATGGTTTTATTTCGGTTAAAAAAGAGGCAGTTTATAAAAAAGTCGTCCTTATAGTTTTGAGGATTAGCTAAACTCCAGATTAATGATTTCATTCGTTTATTTATTTGATGTGGCAACAGAGTTTAATATTGTCATAAAGTGATAATATTAAACTCTAAGATTAAAAAGTCTTTTTTATAAGGCCAGAATAAATTGATGTAGATTCAGTTTATCGACTTCGCTATGAAAATAAGTTTGATTAAGTGATATGCGCTTAGTACCCTGTGTATCACTAACTTAGTAGTTGGGTTTTCAGAAATTCGTTAAGAAAGAATCTTTTAATTAAAACAAAACAACACTTATATTCCTTTAGTTTTCCTCACTTTCTTTTATACAGGAATCTTTTAATTTATACAGGTGTCCCAAAAATGCGGTACAGCCGCCAACTTTTTTTTTATATGCATCACTCCGTGTAGCACTTTTATGTAGAGTTAAATTCCCCCTCTCTATAAATATATAGTATGTTTATGTTTGTATCCCCGTTTTTGGTATTTTACTTTAAAGAAATAAAATGCTTTTAATGTTTCTTTAAATCATACAAGTTAACCTTTTTTGCAAAGTAATACACTCTCCAAAATTCTTCCTTTTAAATCATCTAAATTTGTACGTCTTTCTTTGTATACTATAATCTTTTCAATTACCTATGAAACTATCTGTTGTTAAATCGGGGCTATTTGGTGGCCAATAAGTATTTCCGTTATTGAAAGTTCACATAATATAATGATTATTAACTCCCTAACTTTCTTCTTTCTAGAAGAACCCCAATTTCATTTTGAAATAATATAAAATTGGTTTTTAAAGTAAAGTATAGCAAAAAGGACTGAAACAAATATAGATATAATATATATTTCTATAAAAAAGAAATTGAGCTTTATCTAAACTACCTGCAATATACAGAGTGGTGCATTTAAAAAAAAATAACCTGGCCTCTTTATCACATTTTTGAACACATTGTATCAATTCAAAGATATTTTTTTAGCGCAATCTTTAAACCCAACCACTTTTATATTTAGAATGTCTGTAATTTCTTAAAATACACGAAAGTGGAAAACCTGTTCGATAGAGACAAAGGAATAAAAAGCCTTAGACGTAATAGAAAACCGTAAAACCTAAACTTTAATGACCAAAATTATATTGAAATATAAGAAATTTAGATAAAATTCTCAAAGAAACAGAAACATTCTATAGAAAATTATTTGACGGTAAAACACAACAGCCTAACAAGCCAACCAGTGGTAAGTGATTTGAAAGGATCCGAAGATATGCCAGACATCACTACTGATGAAATAAAATACGTAATAACTGAATTGGAAAGGGCAATATTTGAAATTGTTTTGAACATTACATAAATTTTAAAGCACATGCAATAGAGACCTAGACTAGAAAATAAAAATTAAAAACCAAGAACTCGAAGAAGTAAACCTGGGAAACACAATAGCCTTTGAGAAGAAAAAATATCTCACCACAACATATAAACAAATATAGTAGTTGGGAATGTTGAATGTTTTCAATTTTGGAAGATTATTGTATTAAATCATGTATTATTGGCAAACCTTTTTCATCAACCGTCACATTTCAAAAATTTTCGTTTTAAAGCTTTAAACTTTATTTTTCTATAAAACACATTAGAATGGGATAAACTATAGCGGCAACATTGAATTTTGGTTACAAAAAATTGCAATTATTAGGTAATTATTTCCGCTTTCTTACAAAAAATATCGAGGTGTATTTTTTGTTCCATCAATCTGCGAATTTACATTGCCTAAAAAAAACAAGGAGAAAATCAAAACTGCTTACTTATAGCTATAATGCTCACATCAATCAAGATACTCCCTCCTCTTTGTGTATGAATATACATAGATACGATATTAATTTAATTATAAGTTCCTCTGAAAAGATTTTTTTTTGTAAAATAATGCATTCATGTTTTTACATATCATTTGCCTACATGTTTCAGATATTTGTAAAATTAGACGATAGAAAGATTTATATCTTTCTCCCGTTTAAATGTACTTTTGTAACTGTATTTCAGATTTTTACTTCCCTATTGTAAAAAATCGTAAAAAGAACTCTAAACCTTCTGTAAATACCCACAAACATGTTTCCCATTTCCATCCGCCATCGGTCTGTCCGGCTTTTTATGCAATTGATTTAAAATTTGACATAAAAATGAAGTGTGATGTAAGAGGTGGAACGACGGCGACAGCAAAACAGAAGTCAAAAAATACACAGACGAAATTGATATGAAAAGATGGTTTTTAGATAGACAAACAAAACTGTACTAATCAAAATTGCTGTTACCGATTATGAGTCCGAATACCGGGTGAGTCATTTAACTTGAGACCGGGATTCATCTTAAAAACAATGCGTTTTAAAAAAAAATGTTTCAAATTGTTTGGTCTCGAGGGGAAAACAAAATGGCGGTACCTGTTTTTGACCTTGACTTTCATTTTAAGGTCATTTAGAGTGTCAACTTGTTTTTTAATAGAATACTCTGTATATTATTTTATTTTTGAATTCGACGTAAAATAGTTTCTGTATTTATTTATTTATTTGTTAATTTGTTTGTTTGTTATATATATATATATATATATATATATATATATATATATATATATATATATATATATATATATATATATATATATATATATATATATATATATATATATATATATATATATATATATATATATATATATATATATATATATATATATATATATATATATATATATATATATAAATATATTACAATTTACAAAGGTGCACCTGAAGTTTAACAATTATAATGCCGTAATTACACACAAAAAACTTATTCTAATACTATAGTTAAGTGCCCAGAAAAAAAATATATAATACTAAAATAATAATAATACTAAAGGGTGTTCAAATTTGAGTTTGTTTTTTGAATGTTCCGCCTCTGACATTGGTTCTGTTTATTTGTCGCTTGACAGTTGACATTTGCGGTGTCAAGCGGTGTTTAGTTACGGTGCGTTTACAGTTGAACAACGCGTGTTTTTAGTGAAGACCTATTATAAATATGGAGAAAGTGTGGCAGAAACGGTTAGAAAAAGCCGTACGGAATTTGGAAGAAATAATGCTCCTTCAAAAACGTCTGTTGGAAAGTTAATAAAAAAAATTAGGGAAATTGGTATGTACAGGACGCAAAAAAGCGCGTTTACAATCGTAGTGGGTGGTCGCCAGAAAATATTGCTCCTGTAAGAGAAAGTGTTGCTGAAGCTCCTCATCAATTCGCCACCAAGCACAGCAATTACACAAGAATTAAAACTAATTGATCATGAAACACGGCGTATCTTTGCAAAGAAAAGAAGAAAATGGTGATTTTTTAACAAAATTATCTTCAGTAATGAAGCGCATTTTCATCTCAGGGGTTATGCAAACAAACAGAACTGCCGAATATGGGGTGAGGAAAATCCGCGGATGATACTGGAGACGCCACTGCACCCCCAGCGAGTAACCGTATGGTGTGGCTTTTGGGCTAGGGGTCTTATTGGCCCATACTTTTTCCAAAATGAAGCCGGCATTGCAGTAAGTGTAACAGGAGATCGGTATAAAATGATGATTCAAAACTTTTTATGAGATGAATTAGATGGGATAGATATTCAGCGTATGTGATTTCAACAGGACGGGTCCACGATACATATAACCAATGAAACACTTGAACTTCTGAGGGAACGTGTTCAAGGCCGAATAATTTCACGTAGAGGAAACGTTAACTGGCCACCTAGGACCTGCGATTTGACGCCCTTAGACTTCTTTCTATGGGGTTTCTTGAAAGAAAAAATATACTCTGATAATCCTCAAACCATACAGCACCTTACGGATAACATTGTTACTGCTATTGGTGAAATATCGCCGCAGTTATGCGAACAAGTTGTAGAGAATTTTGCCAAAAGGATGATATCCTATCAACAGTCAAAAGGAAGTCACTTGCCCGCTATTATTTTCTATTGTTAACCGCCAAATTTGTACTTTAGTTTGAAATATTAATTTCATACGATATCGCGATATATGTAATTTGAGCGTTTTATTACGGATTCAAAAAGCAACCTCAAATTTGAACACCCTTTAATTTCGATGACGGTGTCATTATGTAGTAAAAAACACACCTGAGGCAAAAAGGTTTACTTGCGCCAATGATGACTGATTCAAATCTATGTGAGAGAAATAACAATTATAATTTTTTTTAAATAAATTTATAGGAGAATTACTGGCAGAATTTGTCGGCTAAGTGGGATAATAAAAGAGAGCCGAAGATCGGGTGTTAGTATTTCGACAGTTCAAAAAAGAGCACGCGTAATATCGGTACAATCCACCTACAACAAACAATTTTAAACAAGAAGACCGCCCCACTAACCAATCTACGAGAACTTAGCTTTAACAATTTAATTCTTTTTTAAACTGTGTTTTTTAGATTATCTTTTAAGATAAAGCTATCAAATCTAGCATATTTAAAATCAGTAAGAAGATGGTCATACATACATGCTCATACATGAACATAGTAGGTATGTTTGATTTAAAAATCTCTAGAAAGTACGAGGTGTGTTAAAAAACACACATTTGCATAACTGTATTATATTTTTTTATTATTTTTTCTGCTATTACACCTGTGCATCACTCAGGTCCTATTCGATCATGACAGTTATCAAATAATTGGCATTATTTTTATATTTTTTTTTTCAAGAATTGCGACATACCAGAACTGATGTTGTTGTTGTCTCCATAATATAGATTAATTTTGATCATGTAATTAACATTTTAAATATATTTGTATAATGTAACTGCATTAATTTATAACTGTTATGTTCTAGTTTGGAAAAAAAATAATGTCTTTTAAAACTACAGGTGTGTATTGTGCAGTGAACATGTTTATTTTTGACTCACATTGGTAATATTAAAATTATATTTTAATTAATTTTTTTAAAGCGGCATTATTGTTTTTCTATAATTTATAATTTTGGAACCATTTTGCCAGGAAATATTTTTAAATTTTATTAAATCGAACTAAAATTATTTTTTTAAATCCTCACACGCCTTTCTTTTTTCTCCCTTTTGGGAATTAAAACGGTTGCTAAACCTGTCTGCGCTGAAGTGTCGAAGCTGCCGTTTACTGTTCTTGTTTTTTGCCTGCTCATATACCTAAACTAAATCCGTTGCCAGCTCTTAGAAGAAAAAGGGTTGAATTAATTTACTATCAAGTAGGACGCATCGCATGTTTTTAAAATAGATCATTTGCCACGCTGAATAACACTTTCGGGATTTGCGCTACTCCAGAAAAATGTAATTTTTCCAGCAGACAAATATTTTTTGTAAAAAAAAACAAAATTTTCTTGTACTCTCCTTGACTCCGGCAAAAAAACTTAAAACGCTGCACCGTCCAATTTTTCTAAATTTATGAGTCTAGACAGACACAAATTAGAGAAGTGAAATTTCTTTTCATACCATACCAGATTTGCAACTGAGTTGGTTGTTTTTCTATATATACCAATTAAACGACAACCTAAAAAAATTGAAAATTTGTCATTTTCATACCGTACTTTACTTATTACTTTTCTCGTAAGAGGGAAGTATTGTAGCTGTGAAAAAATCACCCCTCCATTGCCCTGGCCCCTGGATGCCGCAAATCTGTTTACCCATTTTATTCGGTCTAGCTGTCTGTCTGACTTCAAATTTTGGTCAAAAATGAAAGATCCAAGATGGCGAAACAAAATGGCGGCCTAATAAAATGTAAAAATCAGTGTAATAACTTCTTACTCTCTTCACCTTAAATTTTACATATAAAGTGGAACAAAATGGCATAAATTCATTCTGGAAAAAACTAATTTTTCGATTAATTTCAAATTTTGTATAAAAATATTAAAAATCACGTATAATATAAGAGTGAACTAGTAAAATTTCGTTGCAAATCTAAAATGGCAGCCGGGCAAAATTGCCCACACCAAATTAGGATCTTTAAAAAATCGGTATAGCTACTTTTTCGATTGATTTCAGATTTTGTATACAAATATGCTGTGATAAAGACCAGCCGGTAAAATTTTGGTACTAATTCAAAATGGCCTAATAAATTGTTTAAAAAATTTATTTAAAAAACTACCTTTTTGATGGATTTAAAATATTACACAAAATAAAAATGAACTGGTATTTTTTTTTACAAATTCAGTATGGCTGAATAAAATGGCGACCTAATGCAATTAATTGAAAAATCAATGTGAAAAAACTGCTTATTCGAATTGATTTGTAATTTAGCACGTAAATCAGCTGTTATATGTGAATGAAACTAGCTTTAGTAGGAAAAAGTGCAAAATTGGACAATATAGCAGAACAAAATAATTACCTAAAGAAATGTTTAAAAAGCAGTGAAAAAAACTACTTATTCAACTGATTTAAAATTTTGCACAAAAATCACAATTGCACAAAATGACGGACTAATAAATGGTTAAAAATTCAGTGTGAAAAAGCTACTATTCAACTGACTTCAAATTCAAAGTCTGATATAAGACAAAATTTGACGGGCGACAATTTGGCGGATTTAGAGGAAGTCAAATTGGCAAATACGACAATTAGGTAAATCAGTTTTGGTGAATGCAGATCTTTAATTTGAGACTAACGTAATTTTTAAATTGTCTCAAACATAATATCTTGGTATCTCGAGAACTATACGTGTAAATATTCAAATTATACGTATTTAATTTAATTAACAAAAGGCTTACTGTCTATCTGCATTATGACTAATACTGATTAAAGGAAGGTAAACATAGAATTAAGTATGAAACAAGCGAAGTCGAATAAAAATATAAAAAACTGGAATAATCTAAACCAAAAATGATAATATGTACCAAAACAAACAAAATATATATCAATAAAATCAACATGATTGTTTAATTAAAGCAGTAGTATTAAAAAATAATGCTTAACAAAATACGAGTTTAAGAAAATAAGTGTTATAAGAACGAACTTTTACCAACATTTTCTCCAAATTATTTACTCCAAAAAAGTACCCATACCTCAGATTGGTGGTTACTGGGGTGACGTAAATCCACATATATTTCTTGAAATCCATACACAATATTCTGAAAGGATAAATGTGTGGGCAATTATTGGGGATGTGGTGTTAATTATTGCTATTGCTAGTAAAAATACGAGTCTGGGCTCATAAGATTCGGAATAACGTCTAGAAAAATGAGAAAAAAATTCATATCCGCACATAAACGATTTCAAAAATTATTAACAAATTAAGATTTAAAAAAAGGAATTTAGTTTTTTGCAAATGACTATTATTAATAGTTTTAATTTATTGTTGAAATTAGAAGTCCGCGCGGTGAGCGCTAAGCAGTAACTATGCCCCAAAACCAGACGTTACAAGTAAAAAAATTGAACTATTAAATATCAACTTAAAAAATTTTAAAAATGCACGCTTGAAGGAATAATAAAAAATATCACTATTTTCCATAAAATTATTGTAAATTAACAATTTTTCTTAGAGTTTTCGTTTATGTTTATAGGTCGGATAATTTTTAACAAAATTTTTCGCTTCATTGACACTTTATCACAACTATACTATATGGCATTATGACATTGCAATGTTTTTAAATGTTATAATCAATTAATTATTAATTATTAAAATTAGCAAAAAACTTTTTAGTTTTTTGTTAGCTTCAATAATTAATTACTAATAGATTATAATAGTTAAAACACATCTCAATTGTCATAAAGTATCCTGGAAACGAAATATTTTTAATTGCTCTTGTTTATTATTATCTAGTTTGAAATATAAACGAAATCTCTCCAAAAAAAATTGTTAAATAACAATAGGCCCATTTTATTAAATACCAATGAGACGTACATTTTTCAGAGGGACGTTGTTCCCTTGAGTAATGTCTTAATTTTTTTAATCAATATTTGATAGAATAACTGTTTCTTACTTTGCCAATTTTTGGGTGATCGTAACAGCTTAGAGTTAGGATTAGGATTACTAATAATAGATATAGAGTTTTAGACTTTTTTATGAGAAACTTCTTCTTTAAGTGATTATTTTTTGAATTTCTTAAATGTTAATAACTTTTGAAATTATTTATGTGCGGTTTTAAAACTTTTGCACATTTTTCTAGACGTTATTCCGAATCTAATAGTTTTACTAGCAGTAACAAGAATTAACACCATTTTGAGTTTGGAAACTAGAGTAATTTGTGACTTAGTTTTTCCTATATCTTTCCGGTTAAAATTTTGTAATCCTTTTTTTAACCACTTGCTGGCCATTGGCGATTGAGCTAGAATTTGTCAAACAAATGTATTATCTTATACAGGGTGCGTAAAAAATTTGAAATGTTGCGATACTATTTTATTGTTGATTTAAGCAAAAAAAGTTTTGCTGGCCCCAAGATTAAGATGGGGGGCGTAAAAAATCATAAATACATGGTACTTAAAAAAATTGAAATATTGGAAATTGTTTTATTATTGATTTTAGCTGAAAAAGTTATTTTTCATAAAAAGTTTTGTTAGCTCCAAAACTAGATTGGCGTAAAAAATCGCGAATGTCTTATACAGGGTGAGTAAAAAAAGTATTTAAACATGTTGGAAAATACAGTTGAATCGTGATAAATGTTATATGGAATCAGTTTTCCAACATGATGGTACGCCCCCGCATTTTAGAAGAAATCTCATCCAATACTTGGACACTACTTACCCCGATCGATGGATTAGTCGTAGAGGTCCAACAGAGTAATCAGTTAGGTCGCCTGGCTTAACACTTTTAGACTTCTTTTAATGGAGCTACCTAAAGCGAAAAATATACTTACTGCCTGTCACAATTTTGATCCCGGCGAATTTCAAAGTGTTCGTGAGAAGTTTTAAACAGATTTTTTGATTATCTGGAAGTAAACGGAGAATAGGACACCTTCTCCAGGAGAAAGTTAGGCCTTTCTTCCTTTTACTTTTTTTTAGAATAATACAAGTATGCAATTTTCATAAAAAAGTAGTACCTACACAACTATTGAAATGTGCCAAATTGTATATATATTTGAGCCGCTGGATATGGACCCATGCGTCATCAATCAATGAAAATATCAAAGACGTGCTTTTTAAACATCGTATTTCCCTTATCCATTAATATTTCATAAATCAATAATAAAAGAAAAAGGATAAAACATTTTAAGCAGTCCGGCGGTGACTTGCCTTGATCTGATCGCGGACGACAATCAAAGTAAAGCATCGCCGAGCCCGGCTAGTACTTGAATGGGTGATCACCCGGAAAAGATCGTGCTCCGTCTAGAGACGAGCTACTGACAATAGGTAGTCGTTGTAGGTAGATATACACTAACGACCGTGTCAGTACTGCCGTATTTTCTGTAAAGATACCGTGAAGTACGTGTGCACTTGGAGAACGTCGTCGGAAATTCTAACTCCTGAATTTGGGGTCACTAAAAAAAGGCAGCCACGGCTTAACGCATTTTTATAAAAACTAGCATGCATTTTTATAAAAAAAATAGAACCGACTTATAAGAAGTATATATACCACATTAAATAAAACCAACGGTGTGAAAAATTGTATTTCATTCTTTTTAATTCTATTTATAAAAAGTTTTAATTTTTAAAGCTTTTAAACGTAGGTCAAAATTTTGGAGGTCCCTAATAAAATAAATAGGTAGCTACTGGGTCCATTGCATATAAAATTTTACCAGAATCACCGTATTAATTTTTAAAACTTAAAAAGGTAAATATTTCATGCCATTAAAAACCCCGAAAATATGCTTCGGTAATATCCTGAATATTTCCTGAAATTTTCACACAAATAAAACCATCTGGGAGTAATCGATGTACATATATAAAAAATGCATAGGGTCAAATTGATAACCTTGTCCTTTTTTCAAGTCGATTAAAAAGAAAGATTGCCTTCCCAATATGTTATGTTAAAAGATCTCATTATTGTTGTGATTTTAGATTTTTCGTATTGGCGTTATTATAAAGTTTTTTCATTTAATCTTTACATCAGTCCTTTTAGGAATCTATTTTTATTCTCCTCCTTTTTCCAAATCGGTTAAAAAGAAAGATTGTCTTCGGAATATGAATACAATCAAGACATATGTTAAAAGATCTCATTATTGTTGTCATTTTAGATTTTTCGTATTTGCGTTATTATAAAGTTTTTTTTATTTAATCTTTACATCAATCCTTTTAGGAATCTAATTTTGTTCTGGCTGGTAAGTACCGCCATTAGATAATAGTAATTTAATTTATAATTATTATTTAAATTTATTTTTGTTATTCATTATCAAAAATAAATGTGCTTTATTTACTCTTGGCAATTTGTCATGTTTTTAGTGGTAGCTAATCTAATATAATAACAATTTGGGTAAAAATATGTACTTCGCAGTTTTGGGTCAGACGCCATTTTGGAATTTTAAAAAAATCGGTTTGTTTTTCTTGGCGTAACATGTATCAAAGGGCACACTATGCCTTGGGATAATTAGGATTTCACCTTGCTTCTATTTTATATCGTAACATGGCTTAAAACAATCAATGTTAAATATGTTTCTGACAAGCAAATATTTCCTTTCCTCTAGGTCGTCAGGAAAACAAGCAGAGAATTGATGGATGACATAAAACCGCAACGTTTATGTTGCTAAGAGGAAAATTGTTAGCCACCCTAATCGTTTCATTCAGCAGGGTGGAATTTTATATATTGATGCCATAAAGCAACGTATAAGGGACGGAAGGGTGATGATGCTTATAAAAAAATGATTTACCTCTATAAAAAGTAGGCTGTAACTTTGTAATTGGGGATTTCTTGTTAAATATACGGTCAGGGTTAAAATGATACATATGTTATACGTGAATTCCCATTTTCTTAAATCCAATTTTTCAGTTTTTGCCTAGATATGTCCTAGAGATTATGTGACAGCAGGGTTGTAATAATAGTAAAGAATAAAGGTGGGTTCATGTAATATTCCTTTTATTTTTTCCGTAAAGCTGACAATTGGACAATAAATGCTCAATTTCTTGCCCAAGAAAATGCAGGCAATTAAGAGTAATTTTATAACTACCAAATATTTTCATAATTTCTTGAATACCGCGAGGTCGCCAATATGTAAAACGAAGTTTTCTTTTCTTTTTTTTTGACAACATAAATTATTACCTAGTCTCTTTTAGATGAGTTCAACATTCACTTTCAGGGAAGTAGAAGAGGTAATTAAATTTTTAATCTACATCCCTTGCTTTACAATCTCACAATTTAAAGGTAGAAATAGAGCAGAATGACAAATGTCAATAAAATGTCTCCAGACTTATCAAAAAAATTAAAGCTACCCCCTTTTGGGGGAGAACTTTTGGTAGGCGAAAAATCTGGTAATTTTGGACTTTATTCAGTTTTTTGGCTTGTAACTCCTAAATTATGCGTTCTACAGAAAAAGTTATTCTTGCGTTTTTATAGGAGATAAAATTTCCTACAAAACGCTTAACCCTTTCCAACAAGACTTTTAAGTTTGGTAAAATTTTCCAAAAAATCGTAAAATGCAGGTTTTTGCTCATTTTAACTTTTGTACATTGGCGTATGCAAGGAAGGGGGTTAAAACCTCACAGAGCCACTTTTATTCTAGATAAAATGATAGAAATAGTATAAAAGACCCTTTTTTCGGGGTTGGCGGGTAAAACCTCCCCCAGAGCCAGTTTTACCTACAAATTACAAAGAAAACAAAAGCTGACAACCCCCCCAAGCTATGTCTATATACGCCACTGCTTTTGCATGATGATGTATGGTGTCTATTATACATTTTTAATAGTGAATAACCAATAGTTATGTTGTAGAATTATTAATCTATGAATTAATCTACATACATAATATGTAAATGTATAGTTTAGAGGTTTTCAGGAAAATAATACTAAAAGCTTAAAAAAAGTCGGTTTAGTTTTCATAAAAGTGATGGTAATTACAAGATTTAAATGATAAAAAATAAAAATAATTACGTATAGCTATTTATAATAATCACATAAGTATTTGTAATAATTACGTTTTCAAACATCTTGAAGGTTTCAGACTCTTCATCCTCGGAAAAATCATTATCCTTGTCGGCTTCTGTATTTTCTTTTTTTTCCAGTTCTTTCTTGTCAACTAAATCATCATCCACCACATCTCTCGCATCGGTGACGTCCCCGACAACGTTGTCCTCAATCTCAGTCGGTCGGGCGTTAGAGCACGAAGTGCCCAAACAATTTTTGCATACTTTGGTTCACTTGATCCCAGATTTTCAGCAGGTGCATGCGATGGTACACTCTTTCTAGCAGCTGCAGAACCGTAGTTGCAGTAATTGCTGGGGTGCCGGTTTTTTCCTCATTTCAATGGGGCAAGACCAAGACCATTCCACCCCAACCTTGACTGGTCTAAGGTGTTTCCGGCCAGCACTGTACTTGTTGGAATGTTCTGAAGCTGTGATGGTCAGCTGCATTGAGTGTTGTTAGCAATCACCTCTGTTGACATTTTGACGAAGAGGTGGTACCTCAGCTCATCGATCCCTTGTGTTGAGGTTGCTCCGATGCCTTACAGAGCCATTAAAAATGTTTTCCCTGTTCTGCTAATTTGGGCTGTTAAGACCGTTGCCTTGTAGAATTTAGAACCGGCTTCTTTCAGGGCAGAGGTTTTTTTTCGATGAGGACACATGGCTTTGTCTTGCCATGACCAAATAAAGACGAGGTTGTGTCATTTGACGGATTTTTTTATCAAGACAATTTGAGAAAAAGGGTGTTGAGCGTCATAGTTGAAAGACCCTCTATACCTTTACCTGTATTGTACAGGGTTTTCCCGTATATTTTTTCACCCACCTAGAGAGTTTATTTGAATAAATACGGAAATGTGTAAATACAAAAGTTGTTAGGTTTTTTATGAACATTAAGAATATTATATTATTAGTGCGAAAATATTATTGGAAATTTCAAATTTTGACAGGTTGTCAGTTTTTTTAAACGAAACACCCTGTATATTAAATCATATTCTTAAAGATCTTTTTTTATAATTTCAAATATATATACTTTTAATCTATTCTGTCAATTAGTTTTGGATATATAAGCGTTTAAACATTAAAGAAATGGTAAGGTAATTTGCGCTCAAACATAGTGAGCCATGGTCAAGACAATTGCAATGAACGACGCCTTTTTGACGTTTATCGGTTAGAAGTATCTATTTATGAGCATTTTTAATCTCTAATACGTTGGACGATGGGTTATTCATAAGAAAAGAAACTCGACATGATAGAATTAGTTTATTTACATGGTAAAAATGCATCGATAGCTCGTAACGAATATCATAGACGGCTTCCAGATAGACCAACACCGACTCGTAGCATAATATTAAACATCGTTAAACAATTGAATGAAAGAAAAACACTTAAGCGAAAAGTTAGAATAGTGGAAAGAAACAATATCATAAAAAATCAATAATATAAAGTAGTTAATTAATAATATTAGCTTAAAGAACTAAGTTTTGGTTTTCTATATACCCTTCTTGGTTTATAATGCATTTCTGAATATTTCTTCTAAATTTTCGGTGTATGGATGCGTAGATAAAATGAGGTGATTGGGTGTTTAAATCGTCGATTGTTTGGACTATATTTTGCTCTATAGCTTGGATGGTTCTTGGCCTTGTGTTGTATTGTTTTTCAAATAACCTCTTGTCTTGTTGTTTTTCAAATAACCTCACAAAAATATCTTGTTTTTCAAATAACCTCACAAAAATATGCCCAATGGAGAGAGATCGGGACTGTTTGCTGGCCATCTTAATAGACCATGTCTTCCAATCCAAAATGGATACCTGTCATTTAAAAAATTGGTGACCGGCTGGACATTATGAGGAGGGGCACCATCTTGTTGCCATATCAAATTAAGATATGAATTAATCGGAAGTTGTTCTAAATGCCCCTCGATTTCGTTTTCTAATAACTCCTGATACCTTTGTCTGGTTAAATTCCCATTTAAAAATATAGGTCCAATAACGTGATTGTTAAGAAGGCCACACCAAACATGTAGGGATCTTCTTCCCTGAATTTTGACCGCCTGAAGAGCTCGCGGGTTTTCTTTTGACCTTATTTTTCCGGTTAAAAATGCGTCCAGTGGTAAACGTTGCCTCGTCAGTGAAAATTACGTTTGACAGATCGAGTTGGTTCATCGTAACACGTCTTTCTATTTCTTGGCAGAAGTGTAATCGGTCTATTTTATTTTGATCGGTTAATTCTTGAGTAGGTAAAAACTTATATGGCTTATATTTATAATGTTTAGAACTGAGTGGATTTTATGCCATGATTTGTTAAAAAAAGTGGCTGCATCGGGAATTGAGCGCTCAGGATTTTCTAAAACAAGAATAATTAAGATACCATGTAAATAAAATAATTCTATCATATCGAGTTTCTGTTCTTCCGAATAACCCATCGTCCAACGTATTAGA
The DNA here is from genome assembly GCA_030620095.1 of Kuschelorhynchus macadamiae. Taxonomy (NCBI): domain Eukaryota; kingdom Metazoa; phylum Arthropoda; class Insecta; order Coleoptera; family Curculionidae; genus Kuschelorhynchus; species Kuschelorhynchus macadamiae. The sequence goes on from JAUTXW010002782.1 coordinate 1,027,629, forward strand.
TATTAAAAATGCTCGTAAATAATTACTTCTCACCGGTAAACGTCAAAAAGGCATCGTTCATTGCAATTGTCTTGACCATGGCTCACTATGTTTTAGCGCAAATTACCTTAGCATTTCTTTAAAGATTAAACGCTTATATATCCTAAACTAATTGACAGAATGTATTAAAAGTATATATATTTGAAATTAGAAAAAAAAGATTTTCAAGAATACGATTTAATATATAGGGTGTTTCAGTTAAAAAAACTGACAACCTGTCAAAATTTGACATTTTCAATAATATTTTCACATTTATGATATAATATTCTAAATCTTCATAAAAAACCCAACATTTTTTGTATTTACGACATTTCCGTATCTATTCAAATAAACTCTTTAAGTGGGTGGAAAAATATACGGGAAAACCCTGTACACCCAAATTTGAATTCTAAGATTTTTTGTAAAATTTCCTGCTAATATACTGGACTTTAACTAGGTATTTTTGAAAAGGAGATGTACCAGTCTATCGAAGGGCATTAGAATATATAAAGTTTGTTAAAATGAGAAAATGTGGAATATTGTCATAAAAAAAAATTGTTGAAAACCCCATTCCGATATCATTTTTCGTTTTCGAGCTATTAAGTCGCGAAATGTGTTACTTTTCAGTGGGAGATCCTGTATAATAATCCTTTTATCCACGGATTCAATTTTTTTTCTTATTATCTTTCAGGAAATTTGCTTCAGACTGACATTGCATCATGAACACATTATGAGGCTGATTAATTTCTTGTGTAATCTGCTATATCGGGAACTAATATTAAAGATTATTAGTGCAAATAAATTTGACAGCTAATAGCTATTTCTGGGAAAACAATCTGATATTGAACATATGAAATGTATAATTTTGGGGAAGGTTTAAATTAAGTTCATGACAACATGGCAACATTGATATTCAGTTGTATGAGATTAATTTCTTCAGCTATGTTTGTCAACAAAAACACTTTTAGTTTACTTTGATTATTTATTTGGGATGTATGAATTAATTATTTAATAAAAAGGATAATGGTTTGTTAGTATAATATCGAAAGTAGAAACCACCTTTCATTGTAACTAAACCATAATAATTTTTGAGATTATTGTTTATTTACCGCATAACCCTGATTGAGTTTATACTTGTGTTATGTTTTAATATTTTTATTACTCGCCGAATGCCACTACTGTTATGATTTAATAATTTTAGTATTTTGTATTAGCACTGGTAGTAAATGTAAACACTTCGACTTGTTTCAAATCTCTTTATTATCTTCTGTACAAGAGGGACACTTCTTACTTCTAACAAATCTTTACTCTTACTGTGTCTACTGACTTAATTCTACTGACAATATAGTACTGACATAATGACTGACCTGCTCTATACTGACTACCTAGAACTTATTTTTATATGAATTCCCTAATTTGAGATGCAGTGGCGTATCTGTAAAATTGATTAAAAAAGGTGTCTATAAAAGTAATTTGGGGAGTATTTGCTACGCCACTGCTTACTGTACTACAATGGTTTCTTTTAATGTTTTTATAGCTGAACCTTCCCAAGCTTTATCGACATAGTGTAAATGAGTTTATGATAGGTTTTTTCGGGTATAATAATATTTGGGGCGGAAGAACGTGCATAAAATAAGTAGAATTTAAAATACATATTGTTTACTTAGAATTTCCCTTGCAATAAACGACCATTAAAGCAGCTTTTGTCGGAAGGTTCCGCCGAAATATAATGTATGTCTAAATATTGCATTTACGTGTCAAACTATCTCTAGACTAATGAATATATAATACTTAAGACTATTCACAAATAAAATGACTATTAAATAATGGGGTCACAACACCTCCCCCCTAAATGAGAAATTTTATAATAATGAAATTTTTAGAAAATTTCGTTCCTGAGTTAAAATATAAATTATGATACAAAATATACATCCTTGTAATTGATACTAATATTTAACAAAAGTATTATGTTCGAAATAATTTTACAAAATTTGCTATGAACTATGTTCTTATTCTATATTATACTAACCTATATAATATTGAAAACTGTTTTTTTTTTATAATAATTAGGCATTCTAAATCTACTTAGATTCTACTAAACAAAATTTATTACTTATAATAAAACATAATATTATTACTTATCTAATTGATCGTCTTGAGGACGTGTGACCAATAGCTCTGCGAGGCGTGTATGATATACCTGGTTGATCGTCCTCAGGGTGATTCATCATTATTAATTCTATTAGAAATTTCACTAGTATACTGAGCTATATATCTATTACTTCTCGGGGATGGTTCAATGGTTTGATTTACCCTTACGCAAATATTTGGTATTATTCCACAACAGGAAGTTTTTCTTATACATTTTGAATATATTTTGTAAACAATAAATAATAATACAACAACAGATACAATGTAAGCTAAAACAGAACCAGAAATATTATATGTTGACAAAAAATTATTTTTTTCAAGATTTTCTGTTAGCTTTTCTATGTCGTCTAGTTTATGGCTAGCGATGTTCAGTTCAGGAATGTGCTTTGAAAGAGTCTTATAATTTTCGTTTATTAAAATTTCTGTCAGGTTAATGTTATTATTTTTTATTTTTTCACAACAGTCCTCACTAATTTCTAATGGCGGAACAAACTCACTAAATATTTTCGACTGAAAGACATTACCGTGAGGCACGAGCATCGTTGAAACACTATACGCTTTACACTGTTTTCCTATGGTGACACTTCCGAAATTTTTTAAAATAACGTCTACTGGTTTATTTTGATTAATACATGAAATGGTTAATGATTAAGTATTAGTTGTAAGTAACTGAATAAAGATACCTCTATTAGAATTTAATATATGTTTTTCGCATACTTCTGGAATTTTATTTGTTACTTGAAGTAACTTCATTTCACAGTTTTCCACTAAATGAGGCAATGAAACTGATTTTTGTTGCTGACAAATCATTTTATCATCCGTTATTTTTATAAATTTATTATATTCGAGATCAGAGAAAGTTATGAACTGCTGTTTTGTTTCGTCTATTGCAATGTATTTAGAAGATGGTTGAATCAAAACAAATTGATTAGTGGCTAATAGCTTAGGAAAAGGCGATACCTTATATAGGTAGAATAATTGTGCTTCAACTAAAGGAATATTAATTATATAAATTAAATGATTATTTTCAAAGTAAACTTTTAGTTCAATCGTTTTTAATATAAGATTAGAATGCATTATATCAAGAGGCACAGCAAAATCTAAACCATGGGGAAGAGAATCCGTAACTTGTTTTAGTTCATCAATTAGGCGAACTGGTGTTAAAATTGCTGGGTGTAATAAACCCTTTTTGGCAATAAGAATTGCATTAATCAAAGTCATTACTTCGAGTTGTAGTTGATGTAACATCATATTTGTCAGCGTAATGTGTTCTTCTAGATTGCCTTTTCGCACTGATTCGTCATAAAGTAGCACCTTATCACCTATTTTAAAATCTCTAATTTTGCAATTTTTATCGTAATTTTGTTTTGAAACGCTTTTACTTTTCAATAGATTTTCTTTAGCCAATTGGCTAGAATATTGTAATTTTTGTTTAAGATTGGCAACAAAATCATCATATGTGTATTGAGTTTTCATAGGTTGAATAATTGAAGCAGGTAAATTAGGGGTATGGCCAAATAAAAGTTCAAAAGGTGAAAAGTGGGTTGCAGTATGCGGAGTTGTATTATAAGTAAATGTTGCAAATGGAATCCAGCTATCCCAGTCTTCCTGACTATCTTTGATAAAATGTCTTAAATACTCCTCTAAGACTCTATGAGAACGTTCTAAAGCTCCGTTGGATTCTGGATGATAACTAGTAGTTTGAGCCTTTTTTATTTTTAAAAGTTTGCAAGTATTTTTAAAGATTTCACTTAAAAAATTTGAACCTTGATCGGTAATTAGAGTTTCAGGTAGTCCATATAGACAAATTATTTTCGTTACGAAGTAATAAGCTACTGTTGAGGCTTCTTGATTTTTTATAGGGACATTAATATTATACTTTGTCAGGTCATCTTGGAAGGTAAGAATATATTTGTTACCTGCTTCCGTTTCAGGTAAGGGACCAACAATATCGAGAAAACATCTTTCAAAAGGTTTAGTCGCGGTTGAAGTTATGACCATTGGCATTTTTGTTTTTCGCGATAATTTGTTTTTTTGACAAGATTCACATTTTTTTATAAATCTTTTTACGTCTTTTTTCATGCCGCTCCAGGTATAAAATTGGGATAATTTTTTGTGTACGGGCAATTCCTTGATGACCGCCTAAAGGAGAGTTGTGGAATTCTTCTAATAAGGTTTCCTTTTCAGATTCAGAGGGTTTTATTAAATTATTATTGTAAACTGTTATATCTACATTAGAGTTTTTAAAAATATATCTTATCATGGGATAAATAATTTCCCATTTTACTAACGGGTTGTAATGATATTTAATAAATGACAATTTAAGTTTTTTGTTACTTACAAGATTTTTTAACTTTAGTAGACAAGACCATATATTTTCATAATTTGTGTCATTTAACATATTTTCATTAGCATTGAGTAAAAATATATTACAGTCGTTGTTTTGGTACTGAGAGACTGAAGGTATTTTTAAATCGTTTTGAACGTTGTATGATCCAAGAAATTGTTTAATCTGATTATTTTGTTCCAAAATATTAAATCGCTCTTTGTTAAAAAATTTGGGAAAAAATAATATTATAGGATCTGAATTATTTATCTGAAATAAATTAGCGTTGTTTTCTTTTAATTTTGTGTTAATAACAATATGTGTTTGCAGATAATTTAAAAATTTTTGATAATCTGTTATCATGTCAGCGTTTACCGTTTTAATCATTCTACTTAAGGCATCAGCATTTGTATTTAACTTTCCGGCCTTATAAATAATTTCGAAATTGTATTCTTCCAATTTTAACCTAAATCTTGTAAGACGCGACCCAGGGTCTTTTATGTTAAATACATAAAGTAAAGGTTTATGATCCGTAACTATCTTAAAATTTGTTCCAAAAACATATGGTCGAAAATGTCTAAATGCCCAAACAATTGCCGCTAATTCTTTCTCTGTCGTTGAGTAGTCTTGTTCGGCTTTATTAAGAGTTCTACTAGCATAAGCTATAGGTCGATCATTATTAACTTTTCCTTGTGATAAAATTGCACCAATCGCATAATTACTTGCGTCGCCGGTAGTTATAATGAATTCTTTTGAAAAATCTGGGTACTGTAGTACAGGAGGAGAAGTAATGTTATTTTTAAGCGTTTGAAATGAAATATCACAAGCATGGTCCCATTTAAATTCCGTATCTTTCTTGAGCAATTTGGTAAGAGGTTTTGAAATTTTCGCAAAATCCTTTATAAATTTTCGATAATATCCGACAAGCCCTAAAAATGATTTTACCTCTTTTTGATTTACTGGTTGAGGAAACTGTAAAACACATTCTACTTTTGAAGGATCAGGTTTGATGCCATAATCTGTTATAATGTGACCTAGATACAAACATTCTTTTCTTAAAAATTCACATTTTAATGGTTGAAGCTTTAAATTATGCTCCCGAAACCGTTCAAATACCTCAATTAACCTTTCATTATGTTCTTTTAAATTATTAGCATAAATTACGACATCATCTAAATAAATAAAACATTTTAGGCCACTAAGACCGCTTAAGACCGCATTCATTAACCTCTGAAAGGTTGCCGGAGCTCCTTTTAGGCCAAAAGGCATCCTATTGTAAACAAAATGCCCCGTAGAAGTACTAAAAGCTTTTTATCATTTTCGTCCATTTGAACCTGATGAAATCCATTGGCTAAATCTAAAGTTGTAAAATAATGCGATTTTCCTAATTGGTCTAAAATATCTGTAATATTAGGTAATGGAAATGCATCCCCTGCAGTTATTTCATTAATTTTTCTAAAATCTACGACCACGCGAAATTTAGGTAAACCTGATGAATCAGTTTTTTTAGGAACTACTAATAAGGGACTATTCCAAGGACTGTAAGACGGAGAAATTATTCCATTCTTTAACATTGCATCGGTTTGTTCTTTTATAACCTGCCGATGTTGAAAAGGTAATTTATAGGGTTTAATATTAATAGGTCCCTTAGTAGGGTCTGTAGAAATTTTATGTTTTATTGTGTTTGTACAAGAGAGTTTATCACCTTCTAAATAAAAAATATCGATAAAATTTTCACAAATTTCTAGAAGTGAGTTAGTTTCCTCGACATTTAATCCTTCTAAGTTGAGAGAATGTTTCAATTTTTCTAAGCGTTCAAAGTAATTTATATTCGTGTTATTTTCAATATTATTATTATTATGACTAAGCTCTATAATGTCAAATTCACCTTTAGTGATAGGTTGTACGTTAACTCTGGGTAACGCAATTGTTAAGGGTTCATTAGATATATTTAAAATACTAATTAAACATTTATGATTATGTACTTTGGTCAAAGAAGAACCTATATAGAGATTTTCAGCAAGTTGTTTCGATTTTACGATACCTTCAGTACCTGAAACGTTGGCCAAAGCATAAGTTATCATTTCACATCTTGGGGGTATAGTCGTTAAAGTCTCTGAAGGCAAAATCTTAAAGCAATTGTCCTCAAAATAAACAGTTTCTTCTTCATAATTAATATTAGTTTTATATTTTTGCAAAAAATCGCGGCCTAAAATTCCGTCATTTTTTATAGGAATGCTATCTGGTACGATATGAAAAGGATGAATTAATATTTTATTATCTTTTAATTGGATTGTTACATTATATAGACCTTTCGTAAAAACCGGTTCTTTACTTATACCTTTTAGTTCAATAATACAGTTTTGATCTAGCTTTGAATAGTCTTGTAAAATCGACTCCTTTAATAAACAAACATCAGCCCCTGTATCTAACAAAATTTGCAATTCTGACTTTTTAGTGCCCAATGAAGTTATTTCAATTATATCTAGCTGTTTACAATTATTAGAGAATAATACTGACTTAGGAGACAAATTATTTGAATTATTACGAGTTGGTTTGATTTTAATATGTTCTAGTGGATTCTTATTATTTGAACAGCTACTGTTTATACTGATTGAACTTTTTACGAAGCGCTTGGCGGGCTGTTCACAACCAAGGCTTCGTTGTCGTTACCCGAAAATTCTTGGACAGATGTAGTTGGTTGTGGAGGAGAAATACTAAGATTGTGTTGGAGGCTACTGGGGGGTAGAGACGTTATAGTTTGAATTTGATGAGAATTATTGACAGGTTCATTATTATAGTTAGGACGGTATCGTCGCTGTTGTTGAGGTATCTCTGAAAACATTTGAGGTCTGTTTGAACTACGGGGATTGGTATCATTTTGACGATAATTGTTCCCATTATAATTATTGTTAAAATTTCGTGAATTTGTATTTTGATTGTAATTATGATTATCGTTTCCCCTGTAAGAAAAATTACTTCTAGCATTAATAGGTTGTTCCCCGTTATAATTTTGCCCATTTGAAGAATTTGCGTTAAAATGTTGTTGTGGACTGAAGCTTTGATAATTAGGATTATTAAAATTATTTCTTCCCATATTTTGTTCATATTGTATAAGTTGCCTACATTGAGAAGTTATATGATTATTTTTATGACAGAACATACACAAAAGTTTAGGATTTTGGTTATTAAAATTTCTATTTCCCTGACCCACAAAACCTACATTTTTAAAATTTGAATTTTTTGCTCTAACGTTGTTTTCGAGTTCCATTTCGATTGCTAATGATAATGCCCTGTCTAAATCTGTTGTGTTTTCAGCAATTACTCGAATTTGTATTTTTTTATCATTTAGCCCTTGTCTAAACGTGTTTACTAAAATTGACTCTAAATTTTCTATTAATACCTTAGCAGAATTATGTTCATAATTTAAATGACAAGTTTCTTTATATTTATTATGCAGGTATCTTAATCTATCTCCATATTCTGTAACGGTTTCCCTAAAGTTTTGTTTTATATTCATTATTTGAGTTAAAAAATGAGAAGGCGGTCTTTTATCCGTAAACTGTTCTAAAAGAAAATCTCTAATTTCGTCCCAATTTAAAAATTCTTTATATTGTGTCACCTCTTGAGCTTTACCTTTTAATTTAGTACCAAAAATTAATTTAGCTAATTTATTTTTTTCATTTTCTTTCACAATATGCATTACTGCGTCACAGTTTTTTAGAAAAAATTGAAGAGAATTTCCACCGCCGTAGCCGTCAAATGAATATATTAAATTTAATACATCAAATGCATCTTTTCCTTCAGCCATTTTTTTGTTTGTTAAAATTATAAAGATTAAATACTAATAAAAATTTTGGGTAAAAATTTAAATATAGATAAGTTATACGGTCGATTATTCAATTACTTTTTCAACACACAACGTATTTGCAGTACCTTTCACAAAATAAATATATCTATATAATTTCAAAAATGCATAACATATAGAAAAAAAAATAGTGTCACCACAACAGGAAAATAAAAGAAAAAACTTACAGCTTCATCCTTAGTTAGCTGGAACGTAAGGCGAATTTCCTCGTTTTCTTTCTTGTTCTCGAAACTTGTTGCGTACTGGGCGCTCCTCCAAGTCTGTTGAAACTTCCTGTCTTTAGTATACCGATGTGGTTTAACTGGTGTGATTCCTGCTGTGTTCTAGGCGCTCCTTCAGAAAACACGGGGTAGTATATCCAGATCCGCTGCCACCAATGTTATGTTTTTATTACTTACTTTTATTACTCGAGGAATGCCACCACTGTTATGATTTAATAATTTTAGTATTTTGTATTAGCACTGGTAGTAAATGTAAACACTTCGACTTGTTTCAAATCTCTCTATTATCTTCTGTACAAGAGGGACACTTCTTACTTCTAACAAATCTTTACTCTTACTGTGTCTACTGACTTAATTCTACTGGCAATATAGTACTGACATAATGACTGACCTGCTCTATACTGACTACCTAGAACTTATTTTTATATGAATTCCCTAATTTGAGATGCAGTGGCGTATCTGTAAAATTGATTAAAAAAGGTGTCTATAAAAGTAATTTGGGGAGTATTTGCTACGCCACTGCTTACTGTACTACAATGGTTTCTTTTAATGTTTTTATAGCTGAACCTTCCCAAGCTTTATCGACATAGTGTAAATGAGTTTATGATAGGTTTTTTCGGGTATAATAATATTTGGGGCGGAAGAACGTGCATAAAATAGAATTTGAAGTAGAATTTAAAATACATATTGTTTACTTAGAATTTCCCTTGCAATAAACGACCATTAAAGCAGCTTTTGTCGGAAGGTTCCGCCGAAATATAATGTATGTCTAAATATTGCATTTACGTGTCAAACTATCTCTAGACTAATGAATATATAATACTTAAGACTATTCACAAATAAAATGACTATTAAATAATGGGGTCACAACACTTTCTAGAAATTAATAAAAAATATCAACTTAACAAGCACTAAAATTAGAACTAGGGAGGTAATTTACACAATAGGAAAGTATTCGAAAAACTTAAAGGAAATGCTGAATCCAACATCACAACAGGGTTTTTTACTAGAGCTAAACTATGTTCTTCGTTTTCCACAATTTATGTCATTCGAAATCCGGGAAAGATAGCCTATCTTTCCGGTATGTTTGGGCAAGCTAATACATTCTCCATAAATAAGTAACATGTTTGCATATTTATTATTTGTATACATTTTTAAAATCGACACTACGTATTCAATCAGTACGGGATTATCTTACATTACAAAAAACTAAACTATGCTGCGTTTACGAATTGTTATGTTCATTGAGCCCAGCTGTTTATGAGCGAGGTTGCCGTTTTTAAGTAGGAATTTTTAAGGTAAGATCAAACAGAAGATTAGTTTATTAATTTAATAAAATTATTAAAATAACAGTTTTAACACTTTGCAAAAAAATTAATAAAACAAATTATAACTTTAAGGCCATTTTTTTTTTCAAAACCTTATGAGGAATAGACTCAACGTTATATAAGACTTTTTTAATCAAAATGAATCATAATATCATGTGCTAAAACATTTATAATCTAACCCCTACCACCTTGTATATGCTTCTTCGATTCAAACTAAGAAACTCCCGTCGATGTGCTATAAAAAAATGTTGTGTAATTTCCTCCGAAAAAAATATTGTGTTCCTTATACCAGTTTAATATATTATTTTATCTACATTAAGGATAAAATTGAAATTTATTTTTCTTTCGTTATTCTTCGGGAAATTTGCGGCAGACTGAACATGTTATGAGGCTGATTAATTTCCTGTGCCGCAGCTATACTATATCGGGAACTAATATATTTAAAGCTTTTTAGTGTAAATAAGCTTGAAAAATGCATTATTTCTGAGAGAACAATTTGATATTGACGTACACACATCTTCTGTTATTCAATGCCTACAAATACCTTAAATTAGTTTAGTTTTCAGTGTCGAATTGTTAGTTAAAGGGTCCGCCGGGAGATTTGTTGAGAGGTTCACTAATAAGAATTTTAAAAGAACATCGTACACAACCGAAACTTTTCATACGGCATGCATTTTATATCTATATTCTTTTAACAAGATACTAAACAGCGCACTTTATAGTGGATACAGTTCCAAAAAAAAATAATTTTTTTAAGTCGTAAAATCATCTGCCAGTTGAAGACGGCGTTTGTATTATTCCCGGAAAGCCAAATTTTGTTTTGCAATGAACAAAATTATAACAAATATATTACCATTTTAACCACAATGTAATTACATTTAAAATTTCCGATATCTTGAATAATTTTGTACTCAATATGTTCCTTGTTTTTTCGGTAAATAAAGCGTCAGATACTTCTGAATGAGGTTTAGAAATTAGAAGAATTATATTCTGCTACTTAGTGAATACAGGTGTGTTTAGTTTCGTGTTTTATCTGATCTGTTTCTAGTTGTTCTTATATTTGGATTTTTGTCAAAGACGGTCAGTGAAAAAATACTTATTGACATTGTGAGACGCAGCTTGCCTGTCTTCTTTGTAGCAAACAACTGGTAAAATTTTGGTACAAATCCAGGATGGCGGAACAAAAGGGCGGCTTAATAAAATTATTAAAAATTCAGTCCAAAAGCCTATTTAATGGATTGATTTCAAATTGTATGTCAAAACTAATTGTGGTATAGAAATAAACTAGTAAAATTGGGGTATTAATTCAAGATGGCAGAACAAAATGGCCAAAACAAAAAGTCTGTAATCGTAAGAAAATTACCCTCTCAGGTTTTACATATATTCATGTTTTAGCGTCCCTAGATCTGTCTGTCAGTTCGCGGCATACGGCTAAATAACTACATACCCATTTATTTCAAATTTTGCAGAAAAACCATGTGCTATGTAGGAAAAAATTGGTAACATTTTGGTACAAATCGAAAAGTAATAAACGTTAAAAAAAGTATTACTAAAAAACTAACTATCCAAATAATCTCAAATTTTACACAGAAATCAAGTGTTATGTATGAATAAACTGGTAACATTTTAGAATGAATTCAAGGTAGCAAAATAAAATGGCGGCCTAATAAAAGATTTAAAAAATCAGCCTGAAAAAACTGCTTAGAATAATTTCAAAATTTGTTCAAGCATTAAATGTGATATAGTGGAAAACTGGTAAAGTTGTAGTACGAATTCAATGGCAAAACAAAATGGCGGCCAAATGAAATTTTAAAAAAATTTACGAAAAAAATCTTATTCAATTGACTTTAAATCTTGCAGAAATATTAAATGTCATATATGGATAAACTCGTACGAATTCAACATTACTTAACAAAATAGTGACATGTGTCACTGCAAAAACTATTTATTGAATTTATTTTAAATTATGGCCAAAAGACAACTGTGGCATAGATAGAAAAAAAATGGTAAAATATTGGCAGGAATCCAATAAAATGGTGCCAAAAAAATGAAACCACAAAAACAAATTTCTTCGGAAGTCGAGAACATTGTAAAAAACCTTTCTTCTGAGTCCTTTGAGTATAGAGAAATCGCCCTTTTGAATAAAGGTTTGAATTTTGCAGAGCCTCCAGTAAAAAATAGTTTACCAACTATTATGGCGATTATCGAAAGTTCCATTCAATACGTGCCAGGGTCAACTAAAGGATTCATTAGAGAGGCTTGCAGAAATCAAATCTCAAAAAACGTTGTTAACAACAAGTCAAAATATGTTTCTCGTAAAAATACTGAAGTTATCCAGGGACTGAAGAAAAAAGAATGTTTTTATTTAAAAGCTGACAAAGGAAATAAGGTTGTTATACTAGACAAAACATCTTGTATCTTGAAAGAGTAGACAATTTGATTCAAACTGGTCCTTAAGATTTAATTGAGAAAAATCCGTTATCAAAAATGATAACAGAAGTAAAAAATACCTCGAAACAGTGTAAGAACCTTGTGTCCGATAAACTAAAATTTAAACTAACACATAGTAACCCACAGTTATCTAAACTGTATTGCCTTCCCAAAATCCATAAACCTGGGAAGTCCATGAGACCTATTGTTTCAGCTGTTAGATCACCAACGAAGTTAGCAAATTAAATATCTCGTACGATAACTTTGAGGTTACTAACTCGTTAGAATTCTTAAATAAAATTAAGAATGTTCACCTAAAAGAAGGTCAAATTTTAATATCTTTTGATGTAAGCTCATTGTTTCCTAGTGCACCCATACCACTAGCTTTAGAGTACCTAAAGGAACTACTTGAAATCAATAATTTCAAGAAAGAAATTATTGATGAATATTTGCTTGTCACAAAATTATGTATGAATCAAATTTTTTTTCAGTTCAACAATAAATATTATAAACAACTTGAGGGAACTGCGAGGGGCAATTGCTTATCTCAGTTCCTTGCAAATTTGTTTATGGGTAGATTAAAAAGCCAATTCAAAAAGTATTTTTGAAGGATGTGGTATAGATACGTAGACGATAAATTTGGACACTTTCTTAGAAACATTAAACAATAAATATCCTTCCATTAATTTTATGTACGAAAAAGAGAACAATGGGCAATTACCTTTTCTCGACACGTTAGTTATTAGAAATAACGATAAATTAGAATTTGATATTTATAGGAAATTTATTAATACTGATAGCTATATAACATCCGACTCAATTCATTTCCGTCAACACAAAATGGCAGCAGTTTATTTGTTAACTCACAGAGCAGTCAATTTTCCATTAAGTAAAGAACGTTTTAACAATGAATTGAATCAGATTAAAAATATAGCTAAAAGTAATGGATATAATGATAATTTTTGTACACAAATTAGTAAATAGACATAAGCATAAGAAAATGTTAAAAGATGCCCCTATTCTTCAAGCACCTAAGGCTCCCAAACGTATTTAACAACGTAGGTTTTTAGAGTATCCTAAAAAACGGAGAACAGTTTGAAAAATCTTCTTGGAACCCCTAAAGACAAAGTCGACTTGAAGGAGAGGAGTGGCATCTATGAAATTAGCTGTAATGACTGCGATCTAAAATATGTTGGGCAAACTAAACGCTCCATAAACATTCGTTTTAAAGAACACATGACACATTTAAGATACGGAAGAACAGAAAAGTCAAGCGTTGCCCAACATGCTTTGGAAAACAATCACCAAATAGGAATAAATAATCTTAAGTTGATTAAAAATTTATCTAATAATAGATTATTGGATGCATTTGAGAGTATAGAAATAGTTAAACGTGGTAAGAAAGCACTAAATAAAGATAGAAGGCCTATTCCCTATAGTCCCCTCTATTGTAAACTTGACAACGGTGCAGTCGGGTGCAACCAAATATGACCACATTTACCTATAAATAGTCACGGTTAGGATAAGTTAATAAATGACTATTTACTGAACCAAATTGGGTCCTTCTTCACGATTCCTAATAAAAGAAAGATTCGTAACGAGCTTTTTACGTGTTATACAAAATTTGCTTAGTGGTTTTAATTACATTTAAAATAAGAAAACATTTGATAGTTTTATCCTATATCCTTTATATTTGATGCTCAATTGATAACATGTCCACTTACTTGTATATTTTTTTACATTTCTTATGACAACGGAAATATAATAAAACATTTTTAGTATCTTTTGGATCACCCTGTACATATGGAATATCAAATGGATAATGGGGTTCTTAACTCCAACATTTGTATAGGAAGGTGTTTAGTTTTATGTAGATGTCCTATCTATTAATTTAAGCTGCGCCTATATTGCTGTAGTCGCAAATGGCGGTTTTATGGGCCTCATAACACTTTCTTTTGGCGTTATCTGGTTTATATCAATCCCAGAATCCTTAACCATCGGCAAGGGAATTCTAGGAGTTAAAATAATTTACCGAAACGAGGGGGACGAATGATATATGAACAATAAAACATCATTCATTGAAAGCGAGGGTTGTGTAATGGTCAAAAGATGACACACTATAAAAAATCGTTACAATATATAAGCCAGTTTTTAGAGACATAAAACAATATACAATTAAAAATAGATAGATTTATAGATTGATAGGTTCATTTGGGTGTAAATTAAGGGAATCTCAAGATGCACAGACTAAGTGATTCGTCATGACTTCTTTTTTCATAATAAACTGCTGGACAGAGCGAATGGGATGTTATGTTAGTCTTAGTTATGCAAGTTCTATTGCATATTACCAATTTTAAACATACAACTTACTTAATCTAAAAACTAATTTATACAGGGTATTAAACAAGACTGCAAATTTTCAATATTTTATTTGTTCCGAATATTTACAAAAATGTTTTTTTATGTTCTAATTGATGCATCGGGTTAATCCTTGGTAAAATTGTAAAAAACGATTTGACACGTTTTTTAAAATTTTTATAATTTTTGATATCTGATTTTTTTTGGAAAAAAAAATGAATTTTCTTACATATTAAGCTGTAACTTTTAGCAGTTTGCTATAAAGGTTTTTTGATAGAGAGCTTTTAAGTGAAGTGTCTGCAGTACGCATAAAACATACAGGGTGTGCAAAAAAATAGATTATTAGATTAGTAAAAAATCTGGCGATCCCAAAAATCATATCCGTATAGTTCAACAGAGTATAGCACTAAAAAGAAATTAAAATTTAAAAAGTTTTTTAATTTCCTTTTTAACTTCATTATTTTTAAAAATACAGGTATTACTTTAAGAACCAAATTTGTCAGTATCTCTACCCTCGCTGAATTCGTTTATAATTCGAATATTATCATCTTTAAAGAATTTTTTAAATGAAATAATAGGTAAACATTTACAAAACATTTTTTATAAAAATATTTAACTTTTAAGCTTATGTAAGATTTATGCCTAAAATCGTTATTACGTAATAAAATTTGGAAAAAAGATATAACAAATTTCCAAAAAGTATTCCACAACTAATAATATTTGTTTTTGTCTATTGATATAAACAAAAGTCGTGTTCGTAGGATGATAAACAAGATGTTAGCACTCATAATGGCATACGAAGATCGAGTAGATAAAATGCATCAAAACTGATAAAACTTGCTTTTTTAATCAATTGCTGCATTTTAGAAATATAAAAAATGTATGGATATTTCCAATAGTATTAGTGTGTTATTGTGTTCCTTTATTATTCAAGTGAATTATTAAATATTTTATTGTCCAAGTATATTATTGGAATGATTATATTTAATTATTGATAATCCATTTTAAAAAAATAGTGTACTGTGCCAATTTTTTATCACTCCGCACAACATTTTTTGAAAAGGGACCTTTGATGTCTTGTATTAGGGTCTGTAATGCAATACTAGTGGAAATTCACAAGGTTCAAAGCAAATTCAAGGCAAGGTTAGGTTTAAGTCATCTCTAAAAAAATTCTTATTGGAAAAAGAGTTTTATTCGATTCATGACTTTTATGTAGGTGAGTTAATATAATTTGTGGTAGGTTATAAGATTTGACTAGTAAAGAATAATGTATGACGAAAATGAAAATAAATACATAAATAAAGTTTCAGTTTTTACTTGTTTGTCTGCCACGTAGTCAAAATTTTTAAATAGATGGAACAGAAGTGCACTACTGTATTTATTATTAAAAGAAATGTCGCTCCTGGATATATAAAATTATGTGATAAATATAATTTGGGTATATCATTAAAAAGGAAATGACAAAAAAACGACGTGTTTTTTAAAAAATGCAGGTGTCTTTTTGGGATTCCCTGTATAAACAAAAATATTTTTATAAATAACGTTTTGTGAATATCTAGTTTCTGATTTTAATTAAAATATTATGTTAAGGCCATATTATGCGAATTATAAATAAATTCGGTTAAGGTAAAAAACCTATATATTGGCAAATTTGGCTCTAAAACCAAGACCTGTATTTTGAAAAATAATAAAGTAAAACGAAAACTAAAAATCCGTTTTTAGAAGATGTTTAGAACTCCTTAAAACTTAAATAGCTTAAAAGCTTCTAATCTTAATTCGTTTTTATGCTACAGAGTGCTGAAATATGCGTACATTATCCTCAGAATCGCTACGTTCTTAACTAATTTTAAAGTATTTTTTGCACATCCTGTATATTTTCTGCTTACTGCAGATCCTGCAGACTATAGAAAATTAAAATTTAAGGGCTCTCTGGTAAGAAAACTTTATATCAAACAGCTAATAAAAAGTTACAGCTTAATGTGTAAGAAAAATCTAATTTATTTTACAATTTATTTTTAATTTCACAATAGCTGGTTTTTGCAGTTAGAACTCAAAAATCGCTTTTGTAAATTTTTGGAACAAATAAAAAAGAGGAACATTTGCAGTCGGGTTTTACACCCTGTATAAATAAAATACATAACAGAAATCTGTATCTCAATATCTCTTTCTTGTTTTAAGAATATTGAAATTTAAATTTCACCTAAAAATTCGCTTGTTTTTACTCTGTCCAGCGTCCAGCTGTTTAACTATCGCTCTGAAATTTTCTGTTCTAGTCTTTACCAGACTTCCTTGTATATTTATTTCAGAGAGGGTAGTCCTGTATTTTATTTCCAAAAATATCCAACTTTAAATTGACAACAGTTGAAACAAGTATTTAATCTGATTACGATGACATAACATAAAAATGTTAAAAAAATTGTCACTAAACTAATTATCTAAATTACCTCAAATTTGGCACACAAATCAAGTGTTACATAGAAATGCACTGGTAATATTTATTACAAATTTTGTGGTACAAGCAATAAGTGTTATATAGAGATAACAACTAGTAAAATAGTGGTACTAATTTAAAATTGTGGTACAAAATGGCGACCAAATAAAATGTTTAAAAAATCTTCGTAAAACTATATATAGGTTGAAATATTAAAAAAATGGTCTCTCTTAGAGGGTTTGGTAAGTTAATATTTTTTAATAATAAATTTTGAAAACTAATAAACTAAAATAGCTGTCTGCAGTCTTAAAAAATTATTGTGAAATTATTATTGTTTAGTTACAAAGGCAAGTAGGTGGTTTCTATTTCGTTATACGCACCGACAATGTGCTTCCAAAATACTATTCTTTATACCAAATAATTAATCCGTGCATCCTGTCCGCACGGTATTCTAATGATATTGTTATCCTTTTTGTTTTGTTGATAGAATTCAGCTGAGCCGGTAAAATGAAAGCTTGTTCAATATAGCAACATTGCCATATGGTAGATAAATGATATCTTCTCTAAAATCAAGAAAAATAAACTGCAATCTCAAAAACCATTTAGAATTGACCGATGGTATACAGTGTGATCCACTTTTCATAAGATCCCCCGGGTATCTCCGGAATTAGTTATCAGATTAGTTTAAAATTTTGGTGTTATGTATGGATTTAAGATTTAATTGTTTTGAATTATAATCTTGATCTTAGATTCTTATTCAGCATAAAGAACCCCAGACCAAATTTCAATAAAAAATTTCATTTGCTTTCGAAAATGCTAGCTACTAAAAAAGCATTTTTTACATTTCAAAGGTAAAATTCTCGTAAATCAAAAGAAACTATTTTTCATTTTTTGTTTATTATTACCATCTTTATTGAATTTAGAAAAGAAAGTTGCTCTAAGACGTACTTTAAAAAACAACGATCGAGTTCTTCAAGATTCTGATACTGTGTTTGTTAAAATTGCAATTTAATGTCTGAAAGCCTTACCCAAATTCAATAAACATGTTAAAAATAAACAAAAAAATGTAAAATAGTGTTTTTTGATAAAGGCAATAGTGTACGAGAATTTTTTCATTGAAATGCATTTTTTGAAAGCTCTTATCTCCAAAAATCAATGAAATATTTTGTTAAAATTTCGTATAAATAAGAATTTAAGTCAAAATTTCCATAAAAAAATATCTAATACTTTTTTCAAAAATCTGACCCCTTTCTTCCCACCTAGGTTCGCACGCCAATGAGCGATGTTAATGTTGAATGTGTCAAAACGATCAGATTTTAAATTCATACATATCACTAGAATTTTAAATTAATCTAATAATAATTTCTGAGATACAAGAGCGTACTTATGAAAAGTGGATCACACTGTATAGGAACTTTTTGTTCAAAATCGTCCAGGCTATCACCTGTTAAAATATTTGGAGTCAAACCCCTAAAACCCCGTATAAAATGCAAACACATAATGAAACATGAAGCCTGAGAACCCTCTCACTTAAAGTCTAATTAGAAAACTGCTTCGCAGAGAAACGCCAATAAAGCAACTGTCTTTTTATCTTGAAAATAATTCGTCTATACACATTTTGTCCGAAGTAAGAATATATTGAAAATTGCTTTTAACATACCTCATAATTGATTTGCATTATTTCTTTTGGTAACAGCAACTCTTTCTTGGATATCACAGACCGAAACAGATAGGTTCCTGAAGTTTGGCTGCTTAAACTGTTTTTTTTTCTCGAACTCCAGATCTTACCTATTCCATAACACGACATAAGATCACTGCTGGCTAATATTATTGGGAAATTCTGTATAAATCCGGTCCAACATTATCATACAGCCCTCTATGTTTTAAAACAAAAAATGCCTGACTGTCTTCGTTTAATAAAGTAAAAATCAAGAAGATTGTAATAAATAAATGATTCATGTTGTCAGCTTTAAAGGCACAAAATATGTTATCGAATTTTGTTTGGCAAATACGTTTCGTTATAGGAGATTTCCGTCGGAATTGAAGAAACGATAATAAAATATTCGAAAATTTGTCGTTCACGTCAGTCTCAACACAAATGATTCGAATTTTTTCCCGACACAGACAAGACGCACTTAAATATGCAAATGATATTAAATATTGGATTTACATAATGCTGAAGCTGAAACAAGAGAAAAACGCTTGTTACAATCACAACATATTGTGCTTTTTTTTTGAGGATAAAATATTATCTCTTAATTTTTACTTCCCTGTGAAAGGGAAGTATAGTGATCGTGAAAAAGTCACCCTCCAAGATTTTTGCAGATCTTTACGGTTCAGGGTACCAAGATGCCAAAAAACATGTTTTCTCAATTCCATCAGTCTGTCGGCTTATCGGTCTGTTTGTACGCGGCATAGCTCATAAACGCCTTATCCGATTGACTTTAAATTTTGGTCAAAAATTAAAGCTCGTAAGAGGATCAGATGGTTAAATTCTGCTAAAAATCTGATATGGCGGAACAAAATGGCGGCCTAGTAAATTGTTAAATACAATATTACCTAAAAATTTCTTAACTAATTTACTTCAAATGTTGTACATTAAGTATTACGAATCGAAAATGGCGAATCAAAACTCAAATGGCGGCTTAATAAAATATTTAGCCTGGAAAAACTGCTTATTAGATTGATTTCAAATCTTGGCAGGAATTGAGTATGATATAGAGATGAACTGGTAAAATTATAGTAGGAATTCAAGATGACGAAATAAAATGGCGCTCAAAGAAAATATTTGTCATCTTGAAAAAGTCTCCGTTAAAGGTTTTTACAAATCTTCTCGTTTTAGGGCCCCTAGATGCCAAAAAACATGTTTTTTAATTTCGTCGTGTCAGTTTGCGGCATATCTAAAAAAAATTACTTATCCAATTGATTTCAAATTTTATTAAAAAAATGATAAGGGTGATATGGCCATGGGGATGACCTGGTAATATTTTGGTAAAAATCCAGTATGTCGGAACATAATGGCGTCGTAGTGAAGTGTTTAAAAAATTATTACCAAAAAACTAATTATCCATTTTATCTCGAATTTTGCAGAAAAATCAAGTTTTGCGTAGGAATAAACTGGTAACATTTTGGTACTAATACAAGGTAGGAAAACGCCTAATAAGATATTTAAATAAGAAATATTTAAAAAAAAGGTTTTACTTATAAACTTTTGAACTTAAAAGTAAAAAATAATTAAACTTACATAAACATAGAAATTTTAAAAATTTGAACATTCTCTTAGGAGCTTGAGGCCTTATTTCAAGCGGTGATGACGTCTCACGCCTCAAGCTTTTTAAGAAAATATTAAAATTTTGAAAAGTTCTGTGTATATGTCAGTTTAATTATTTTTTATTTTTAGTTCAATAGTTTATAAATATAAGCTTTTTCATATTTTTTACATTTATTTTATTATGTACTTTTTAGCATTATTTTTTACGCACCTTGTATAAGACATTCACGACTGGACCCCAAATCTCAGGGAAAATCTGATAAAATATTTGTACGAATCCAATATGATTGAGCAAAATGGCCGACAATAAGAAAGTTTAAAAAGACAGTATATATGTTTTACTGTACTGTATGTGAGGAACTAAATCAGGGGTGCTCAAACTTGAACTGATGGCGATCTACCTCAATGTTTTTAGACTACTTACGATCGACTCTGAGAGGCTGCAAGTATGTGTGATGCAGGGTTGTCGTACATACACGATACATACACCGCACCTACCTACCTACCTACCTAGGTAGGGTGTACCGTAGCATATATAGATATTAGCTTTCCGCACAATATATATTATTTTAGTCAAGGTTTGGGTTAGGTTTAGTTAGGTTCTTCTCTACAATATCAATGAAAAAACTCATAGTTATTCAAAATTGCGAGTTTATTGGTTGTTACAAAAGAAAAGAGTTACATATGGTGTTAAACTTGTGGAGGAGTGACTTTGGATGTTGAAGCGTGGCACTGCATGTCCTCAGCATACTTTTCATAAGGTGGTACGTAACCACTAAGTGCTAATTGCAAGCATGATGACATATGATCGTCAGTTAGTCGATTGCGATATTTTGACTTAATTATCTTCATTTCAGAAAATGCAGACTCGTTGAAAAAGAAATAAGTTGACCCAAACATTGCTGTCAGTTGAAGGGCGATTTGCCTTAGATTCGGATATTTATTTTCAGATATAAAACACCAGAAATTTGTATCAGATGCTGTACCTTTGAGATGTATATCTGATATAATCTGCACCAACTTATTTTCAACAGAACATGAGTTCATATTAAACTGACTTGCTATTTCAGTACCTAATTCCTCAATGTTTTTACATAAAAAAGGATAACTCATAAATGTTGCTACATTTGCCAATTTACTACAATCATAAAAACGCATTTCGAATTGTCCCAAAATATTTGATAATTCAGCCTCATCCGTATCACAATTCAACTGAGGAATCCTTGCTTTCAAAGACGGAAAATGTTTCAGATCCTTTCTTTTCAGTTGATCTATCATAAGTTGCAATTTACTTTTGAATGCGTTTACTGCGCTAATCACCTCAATAACAGTTTTTCCTTTACCTTGAAGCTCCAAGTTAATGGTGTTTAAGTACATTGTGATGTCAGTCAAAAATGCCAAATCAGTCAGCCATTTTTCGTTTTTCAACATCTGAGTGTCATCACCTCTTTCATCTAGAAAAGCTGTTATTTCGGGCAATAATTCTTGAAACCTTTCTAGGAATTGTCCGCGACTCAACCACCTGACGTCCGTATGAAGAACTAAATCAGGATGTTCAGCTGACTCCCTATCTTCCAACTGCAACTTAAAGAGCCGCCGTTGCAAGCTACGTGCACGGATTGAATTCACAATTTTTGTTGCAATACCCATAATTTCCTCCGTGTTTAAAACTTTTGAACACAAAACTTGTTGATGTATAATGCAATGGATTGAAAAAAATGAAGGGAAATCTTCATTAGCTCGACACAATGCCACAAAACCGTTTTTGTTTCCAGTCATTGCTGGTGCTCCATCGGTTGTAATGCACACTAATTTATATATTGGTAGCTTGTAGTTTTTTACAAAATTGAAGAAAACGTCATATATATCTTCGCCACGGGTCTTCCCCTTCAGAGGAATGATTGTCAAAAATTCTTCCTTAGCCAACATGTCATTAAATACCATCCGAATAAAAATACACAGCTGGCCAGTGTCTGTCATATCGGTGGATTCGTCGAACTGTGAAGAAAAGTATGTACATTCCATGATATCATTTTTTAGTTTATCTGCCATGTCCTGACTCATGACTTCAATACGCCTTGTGACAGTCGGACGAGATAACTGAAGTTCTCTAATAGCAGACATGATTTCTGTTTTATTTTTGAAATCTCCAAATAAAGTCTCACCCGCTTCAATAAATGCTTCCTTCACAACCGATCCATCTTCAAATGGTTTCTTGTGTTTCACCAATATATGAGATATTTTAAATGACGCGATCGTAGCAGCTTTTGATTACTTGGCTGGTCTTGTGAACATGGTTTGTTCTTTTTTCAAACAAGATTTCAAATCACGTACTTTTCGTTTTCTTAATTCACTCTGTGGCGGAAAATCCTTTTCATAGTTTTTATGAACCATTTTATGATGGCTCTCTAAGTTACCACGCTTAGGTATTGCGACTGACGCACGACAAATAAGACAAATGCACTTATCCTTCACCATACAAAACAAAAATTCTTCCTCCCAATCGTTATTAAAATGATACGTTTTAGATTTCTTCGCTGCACTCATTTTGTACTATTTAATAATAAACTTTGTATCGACGTAGTATTGCCTTCAAGTTGCAATTCAGAATGACTCCAATTCCTTCAGGCGCAACATTTATATCGGCGTGAACGAAAGTCTCGAATGTTCCCGTCAAACGCGCCGCCCGAAATTTCTAGAAAAGCGACAAGAATAAAAAACGCGGCTTTTCTTTGACAAGTAGAGTGTTATTTAATTACGTAATAAATTTTTGTAGTTTAGTTAAGTACGTACTTATTAAAAAAATGTTTCTTCTCGAGATCTACTCAAAAAGCACTCGCGATCGACTGGTCGATCGCGATCGACTGTTTGAGCACCCCTGAACTAAATGGAGTGATACTTCACTATTCCTAATAAAAGAGAAGATTCATAACGAGGGAAGTTCAGGTTAAATGCAATTTGTTGATTTTTAAGAAATTATTATAATATGTTGAAGGTATCTGAACAGTTCTGTAGGTGGTCATAAATTCGACTATATGCATTATAAGAAGAAACCATAAGAGATAAAATCGGTGAAATTAAGGTAAAGTTGCGTATTTGTAGGCTGAAAATCCGAGTACTTTCATAGGTACCCAAGTACTTTCAGAAGTAAGCCAAAAAGCCGTATTTTTTTATTTACTTTTTTCCTGGACTAATTTACAAAGGAAATGAATGACACCTTAACATTGGCACTTTTTGTCCTTTATAAAACGACAATTTTAGACAGCCCTTAAACCTCTCAGATCAAGGATGTATCACTAATTTACATCATCAATGTATATTTTTTTCTTCAATACCGCCCTGTTTTTTAAATCCTGATTTTTATTACCCGGGACAATGAAAGTAGGCCGGAATTTTGTTATTAGATGAGAAACAAATTCACTGAAGATAATGATTTTTAAAATATTTGAACGGATGATTGCAATTTTTCGACAAACAGCATGTTTAGAAGACATAATGAACACTGGTCTGTTGAAAATCGACGATAAAAACAAGAGGTTAGAGTTCAACGAGGAGATTCATTCAGTGTGCGGACTGATATGTGACATAACAAAATTATATACCAAAAGATACAAATGATTGTGCCAAAGCCTTATTAGGGAAGCAAGAGCGAGTCCTCCACGTCCAACGCTCGGTGGAGAAGCAGGACATATATTGTTACCCCTGTCGCCTTCGTCTTAGGCCTCCTGTGTAATCTTCACTTTCACTTATCACATTATAAAATAATAGTAAAGTAGTTTCATATTGGTTGCAGGAATTAGGGGTGCATCTTCTCCTTACTTTGCGGTCTTTTGAATAAACAATATTTCTGGGGTTTTATACGACTTCAGTATATAAACTTTAGGTTAAAGGAGAAATAAACGGGCTGAGGGGGTTTACCCAGAGTGCGTTCCTACTTGTAGTTAGTTGCGGAATCTTCGTTTCGGTATAACTTAGTGTCAAGTCGAGTCTGAATCGTATTTCGCGTTGCCATTTATAAAAAAGTCATGCTTTCTGTTAGCAGGGTCAAGTACATTGTGACCTAGGCAATTTAGTGATTAATAGTTTGAGCAAAATATAGTTGAGAAAAACTTAGTCTGGGAAATAATTAACGATATTTTAGAATACTTTGTAGTTAAAATTAGGTTTTAGTACATCTTAAATAGTTGTTTTTTGTAATAGATCTAAGTAAAACAGCACTAATGTTTAATTATTTAAAAAAAAAAATTCGTATATTATGTTAAATTCAACCCATCACTAAAAAGAACAGGGCCGTATTCAAAAAATGAAGTGGATGAAACAAGACATCGATGTTTAAATTGAGCTCTGTCATTTTATAGAGTACAAAAAGTGTCATTTATTTTTCATTCCCTTTTAGAATAATAACAAAAAAAAATAAGATAAGATTTTGAGTTCCGGTTTTTTGGATATTTCCTAAAATACTCGAATTTTCTTAAATTTGTAAGCGTCAGTTAATTCAGTCCACCAATTTTGCTTAAATTTAACCGACTTCATATCTTTTATGGTTTCTAAGACTTCATTTAGGCGGATATGGGACATCCTGTAAATTATATCGATTATTGGACATCAAGATACTTTATTGTGTAAAATGACTAATACTGTTTAAACTTTGATATTAATAATTAATGCAACACCCGATAATAACTAATTTTGTATAAATTTTATTTTTGCATACTTTAAAATATTGCCCATAAATATACCTACCTATTACTGTATGTTGGAGCTATTTATGTGTTTGAGGAAACAGTAGTTAAATTCAGAAAGCGGAAACGGTTTTATGACTCAGAAACGTGGCTGATCCTTTCGCAATATGCTTTTGGGATATTAAATAAAATGTCTAGTAATATATGACATGATAAAAATTCGTTTTTCATACAAAGTTAGGTAAAACCGTTATAATTTAACAAAATTTAGTAGGGATAAGTAACGAACATTCTTTAGGTTAAACTGAATGTTAAAATAATTTTTTGTTTTTATAAATCTTAAGATTTTAGGATCCCTAGATGCAGGAAAATATGTTTTCCCATTTTCTTCGATCTGTCGCCTGTTGCATAGCTAAAAAACTACTTACTCGATTGACCTCAAATTTTGCACAAAATTTAAATGTTAGGTAAATATAACTGGCAACATTTTGAGACAAATTCGAGATGAGAAAACAAAATAGCGGCCTAATATACTATTTAAAAAGTTAGTTTAAAAACTACTTATTCGGTTGTTTGAAACTTTACATCAAAATAAAATATTTAAAAAAAATAGGGCGGACTCTTAAATAAAGACATTTTGAAATCGACGCCCAAAGCAGCCTCACCCAGCCATTACAAAATATAGTAGATGTATTTTATATTACATTACATATAAACCAAATATATAGCTAGCCTTATATCTTTTAAAACTAATGCCCGAATCAGTTGCTCTTAGGGCCTCTTTGTGGAACTGCCCAAGCGCAAACTGCTATTTCCATCCAACCGCTGAGCCCAAAGTCAAATAGCAATATTGACTTCCTATAGGACATTTATAAATGTCCAAACAGAGCAATAATGAATTCGCTGTTCGAAATATAAATTTATTTTATCACTTAACATTTGTAATTCAAATTTGTTTTCTATTTTTGTAGTTTCTGAGATAAGTTAGTGACCAAAAATAAACGAGCCACCCGGAAATTGTTTTTTACTTTTAGATTATTTAAAAAAAAAATTAAATTTTTAGAAATATTTTATCTATTTAAAAATATTTATTGTTGTTCTTCGTGCTCTTTTGAGACCATTTTACATACAGAAAAAATAATAAGCTAAGAATACATGATAATCGATTATCGTGCTCTTGTACAGGGTTTCGGTTTATAATTAAAAAGATAGAGAAAAACAAAAGAGATACATAAAATATATATAAAAGAGTTTTTATCCGAGACGCCAGGACTTGTAAGGAAAATAAAGAAATAACAATTGGAAATTTTAAAAAAATGGCCATCGACCTTGTTGTTTTAAATGGAACACTCTGTATGATATTGTTTCATTAAATGAATCTCTTAGTGCTAATTATAAATATATCAAGTTTAATATCTTTATTCTTAAAAGCATCAGATAAAATTGATCAAAATTTTGCCATAAGAGGCAATATATTAAAACAAAACAAAACATTCCAACACACAAATTTGAAGCCATTAGGAGTACTCTGCCTTTTGTCATTTCACTTTTCTTCAAAGGTGAAGGTATCAAACCCTGTATATGTACGATCAGCAAGCAAATACCCAACTAATTTGTAACAGAATAGACTATAGCAATGGAATAGAGTATATAAATCCTTAATTTATTATAAAACGAGATTTTTCTAAAGCAACAGTCAGTTTCTCATGGCAAATTTTAAACAAACACGAATATTTCAAAAAAAGTCGCATAATGTAAAGTTATCTAATATTAGTTATGAGAATTTTAAAAGATAAACAAAATAATAAAGGTCACATTATCTCAAACGCTATCTTTCGCATTATTCAGACACATATAAGCTTACTTAAAATAAACCTGTCAAATTGCTATTGAACTTATTCCCCTTAAAAGTTTATGGTTACCATATAGTCCTTTCTCGTGGGAAGTTTTCTTTGTCCTCATTCATTAAACTTGAAAGAAATATTAAGTGAAACATTTTATTTGGTTCGATTCAATAATAATAAATTGTCAATTTACTATGTTAAAAATACAATTGAATATTTTATAATAGACTATTCCCGAAAGGGAACGTATTTTTTAAGGGCATTGTTACCCTTCTTTGCCTTTTTTTGCCATGATCTTTCGGACCCAGAATGTGGATATGTTAGTATAGGCGTATATAAAATCATATACATTTTATTATTTTTATGACATAAACAGAATTTTGAATAGATTCAATTTTCTCCATCCTAGCGTCACCTAGGTGGTTTCAAAGGAAACAGATGAACATTTGATTTGAAGGAGGAAGCACAATTCTAGTTGTTACGGTTCATTTTTAATTATTCTTTTTGTGGTGGTTTATGGAGCTTCACATATACAGGTGGTTGTCAAAGTTGAGGGTTTAACAAAGAAATTTAATTTTGATTTTTAGTATTTATCTCGGATGTAAGATTTACATATTTTCTAGGCTTTATTTTGTTCATAGTTTAATCAAAGAAATTTTTTTTGTTGTTTTAAGATTGGTGACTTTAAGTAAATTCCGTCTTTTGCTAGATTTTAATTTAGGTTTACTAATAATAATTTTTTAATAATATTAATAATTTGTTATTAAATTTTAAGCACTAATTTGTCTACAGTAATTTACATCTTTTCAATTTTGTTAATAGACGTTTAAGTTGTTTTTAAAAACCGAATCTTTTATGTTTTTAAAAACCAATCTTTTATCTTTATTATTTAGAATATCTATATTTAAAAAGATACCAATATTGTTGCAGGGAGCTGTTGATCGCGATAGATGTGGCCGCTGAATTGGTAAGATAAGATATTTAATTAATTATTGCTAATGAATACATGTGTTATAACTGTAAATTATGATCTGCAAAGAAACCTACACAGTACCTTTGATTTTATTCAATATTTCTAATTTCAGTGGCAGGATTGCCCACTATATTACAAATGAAACAATAATAGTCCATGCTCATTTTTTTATTTTCCAGTAATCATTTGTAATAAACTATTACAATATCCTGAAGCACCGTACATAAACTACGGGTGCCTGAAGGTTTAGATAAAGCTATACAGTTTCTCTATTTCACATTTCTCTTACATCTTTTAAAATAAAGGCTGTAGACTAGACTCCGTTGAACATATAAATAAAAACTCTGTACTTCATGTAGTTAAAAAATCGATATTGAAACGCAAAACCAATATTTAAAATCATCAAAAAATATAAGAAAGACATATCATTTTCTGAAAAACACTGATGTATTAGAAACAAGATATCCCGCTCCTATTGGGCAAAATGGAAACAATAGCTGCTGGGATCTAAGTTATTAACTAACTTAAAATTAAAGCTTCCGAGCTCACACCCAAAAACGCTAATTTAATAATAAGAACGCAAATCGATATGAAAAACAAAAATAATAAAATTATTATGTTTTATTGTGACTTAAAATATTATTAGTTTCCGAAATAAAAAAATATATCTTTCCTTTAAAAAGATGTTTTACCATTTTTAGAACCACCCTCTAGACCAAAAAAAAACCTGTTTTATTGTTTGACGTTTTCCACCCCTTAAAATAAAATCCTAAAATTTTAATCTTTTTTTAGAGAGCTGTTTCATCCCTTAGAGTAAACCTATATATAAAAAAATTGCTTGTGTATGCAAAAAAGAAAATAAATTTGTCATGGTTTACTACCTTGCGTAGTGGAAATAAGTGTTTATATATACGAAATGATATATATATATCGTATTTTAGGCGAGTTTAATGTTTCTGAAATATATTTTTTTTATTTTCAGGTAGCTCTTTCATCCCCCTAGGGTTAACCTATATAGCTGAAGAAATGTTTTTTATAAAAAAAAAATATAAATCAATTATTCAAAAATATGTTAGGTTAGGTTAGGTTAGCTTCATCGTTTTTTGACTATTTTTTTTCGTCTTATTTGTATGGATGTTGAACAAACATATATTTCATGTTTTTAATTTATTTGTTATCAGTTAATATGTTCCTAAAATAAGAATTTCTTTTTGAGCTCTTATATAAAAAAGTAAAAATATGATAGGTTAATGGACTTAATGGCGAATCTCAAACCTATATTTTCAACCGTCCAAGTACACTAAGAAATTTTGCAGCTCTTAATTCAGAATATCTTAAAGAACTAAAAGCTCCTCTATACCTATTGTGTAACACATAAGCTCTGATCATGTGTAATACATAAGCTCTGATCAAAATATTTAGTTTCTGATCCTCCTATTATAAATAAAATCCAGATTAATTGCTATCATACACCATGTGTAAAACCTCTGAAACCCTTAATGATCACCGAGATGGTCATTGATGATGATGATAGCTTAGTATAAGCATAACAGCCGGCAATATTTTCAAAAGATCCCAGTATTGTAAAAAAATAAATTAATGGTGTTGAATCCTCCATCTACTGGAAAATGCCACTACTTCGGATCGAATCTCTTTGCTTTGTAACCCCGTATATTCATGTATAACACGAAGTCATACGTACTAAAGTCAGCAACACTTATATCCATTTTTACTAAACCTCAAAGCGCTCAAAGAGATATTTCCAAGTTTCTGAAGACATTTCGAGTTAAAAACATCGCGTCCTTGTCAAACTGTTTATTCTGACATATCGTCAAAACTTCAGCTGGCGATGCCAGGCCACCTTGAAAAACTCTGTTTTCAACCAAATGGAAACTATGTGCATTTTTATTGGAAATTCACTTTTACCTAATTTTTCGATTTCGGAAAAAAAAAAATGTAAATCTATGTCTTGTACAAAAAAATAGAATTTTTAATATATCTAACTGTTTTTACCATAGGAGGTACCGATAAGAATTTACGAAGGACCAAAGAATAGCAAACAGAATTTGTGCACGCTACAATTCAAAAATTTCTCAAAATTCGCCCCTAGTTCTGATCAAGCTGATTTTTAGTCCAGTCTCTAGAAGAAATAAAGAGGTTTCTTTACGTATTTACTTAATTCGCCTGGGATGAACCGTTCATATGCTACATGGCCAAACGTAAAAGGAAAGATATGAAAAAAAAAAATTTCATTTTATTTCTAAATGGTTTGCCCTTTTTAACCGGCAGGAATTTTGGTTATGTGGTTTTTCAATTCCTAGGAGGAGATTTGGGATCCCATAAAAAAGTTTCGCCACTCGTTACTCTTTTCGAAAAAAAAAAGGTGAAATATGGGAAAATTGAAAAGACGGAAACAGTTTTTAATTGTTTTTCTGTTTTTCAACCGCTTTCTCGTCATTCAAGGTAAAGGCATCCTATATTGATTTTAAATCTCCTTTATAGTTCCCATCGAACCACCTTTTTACCTTGACAAACTAGTCAGGGTTTCGACTTCGGTTCGGAAAATGCCTACAAAGTTACTTACATCTTTTTTATTGCTTTTTTTTTGCTATTGCTTGTTAACGAATTTGTCTGAGATTTTTAGTCGAGAAATATGAAGAGAAATGTCCCACTTAGAAAAATTAATCATAGTGACCCGCATTTTGAATCATCGGGGTTTCTAAAAAAGTTTTTCTATCAGACGCCACTGTCGGCTTATTATAAGCCCCAACGAAATCGCGTTTTTACCAAAAGAGGGGCCCATTTATCCTCTACGGTCGACCACATAGAAGCATATTTCTCCGTATCCTCAGACAGGGGTAAGGCGTTATATCCCGCAGAACTTAGCCACCGACTCTATCAAGTTGAGCCCAACCCCGTGACGTGGACGCGCCTGCTAAGAGTTACTTAAATAGGTTCAGGTAGGAAGGCTCTGCTGTTCTGACGATGGACGGCTTGTTATATAATTGAAACTTTGGAAATTTTTATTTGTTAGATTTTGAAAATCAGAGTATATAGTTTGGTGGTTAAAATTATAGCTCGTAGTTTTTGTAAGACCTTTAGAAGGTGAAGAATGTGGACCACTTTTTCCTTCCATGGCCTATGGGTTACCTGTAAACTCAGAGAAAGGAGTATTAATATTTTTCATTTGTGGTTAGTTAGGGTATTTGGGTTAGTTTTTTCTACATATGCATTGTCGTGCAATTGCATCGTATGACCCCAACTGAAACGTCGGTTTTTTCGGAAGTTTAAGAGTTTTTATTAGTTCACCCTGTAGCTTTAGCTTTAATATTTGAATCAGACAAAAGGTCATTTAATTTAGTTAAATTTGGTGCCTCTAGGGTACCACTGTCAAATTTGTTACTTTGATTTAATGTTTTGTACTCAGTGCCGCATTCGTCAGATACTAGAGACTACTGACTAAATGATTTGTAGCTTGAAAAGCTTTGTAAGTTTTTATTAAGTTCCAAAGAACTGTCATTAAAAATTTGACGCTGAGAACAGCGACGTCGGCTGACCAGTAAATTAGGCAACTTCACATGGATTAATTTCATCATGTAAAGGCTCCAATTCGGCCCTACATGAAGTGTCAACATGATTTTTAAATTTTCCTTTTTTTTTTGTCCAAAGTTTGTTCAACTGAGAAGGAGTTTATATTTACTGTCTTAAAGCCAAAAGAAAACTTAGCAACAAACCCCTTGCGCTAAGTACCCTGTTTACAACTAAATGTCCTGAGGACAACAATACAACTTTTATTGACAAGTTTTACAAAACGATTAAAAAATAAACCTTTTCTTTAAAATCTTAACATCCTATGTTTTGTCCTATGGATCTTTTTGTATTTTTACTTTTACTGTTGTTTTTTGGTGGGAAATATTCCTCTTTTCATCAACGTTATAAAATTATAACCTCCTCTCAGGAAGTTATCAAATAATTCTTTTCATTAGTTACAATTAACAGTTACGGCCTAACCACTACGTCGGGTAGCGATCAGCTGTTTATGTTTTTTTGACTACAAAAATCACTTTTTCATCAAAGCTTATTCAAAAATATGTATCAAAAGAATGTCACAACTAATAAAATACAACAGTTGTTAACAAACGTGGTTAAAAGAAAAAAATTTGAGGTTAGCAACAATTAAAATTTTGCTATAAACAATTTAGCAATAATAATTAACACTACTCATTCCCCCACGGCGTTCCACTCACCTCGAAAATGTTAGTCGCGAAATTTTTACTGTATGGTAGTTCTAAAATACCAATACAACATGCACATTAAGTATCATGCACTAAATGAATAATAAATAAATTCAAATTTTCAATTGTTTATAATAAGGCATGGTTGTTCTAATGCACCTACTCCAGACAAGCCTCTACTGTTAAAAGAGCCCGTAAGTTTCAGCAGCTGTCGAGCTAAGAGTCTGATAGGGTTATTTAAAAAGCGTAATTTTCGAAGCTACACCTTAAATACTATCCTAACTTATACATGCCCAACTTCGGGAAAACACTCAGTACATGCACTTTACTACTACAAGTTTTATCTGATAAATTTAGGAACCATCCAATCAAGGAGAGAACCTTTATTAGTCACAGTTTCGATATGTCACGATTAGAAAAAAAGCTCGACTCAATTAAGATAGAACTTAAGCTTGTTAGAATTCTTAATAACAAATACTAATTAATATGTGAGACAAAGCACTTTACACTAAATAGCAGTAAATGAAAAGTTGTCGGGTTAAATAGATATATATAGCTCGCAGTATTAAACAAATGTTTAGACAAAAGTGGAAAACAAAATTCGTTTAGTTTTAATGACGCTTTGAAACTCAGCAAAAGTTATTTATTTAAAAGCAACAATCTTATTAAACAATTTATAAATAAAAGAACTTGGAGAGACTTTATCAGATAACACTAATATTGCCTACATAGGGTTGTGATCACTAAGTCAATTAATTAATTTATCAAAAACTAATTCCCACTAAAATATAACACAAGTCAGTTACAAAAATGTTTAAATATTCAAATAAGTTATTAACTGTTTCAATAGTTCAATGAGAAAAAATTATTAACTATGAATGTTATGAGTAAGTTCACTGTTTGAAAAAAACAAATTCAAAAAATTTAAGTCAAGGCTAAAGAATGGAAGCTCAGAACTAAAATGATAATGATAAACACTTGCAAGATTTCGCCAAAAGAATTATTAAGCACAAAGGTTTAACTAATCTTCTATTCTTCCGATTACCCCAGCAAGCTGTATGCATACATGGTTAGCATGGCATACGACCCTTTGGCGAATCACACGAGCAAAAATCCTACTTTAGAGCTAAGTGCTACGCAAAATTTCAGATAGAAGCTCCGGCGTGCATCCCCCGTTGAAGAAAAAATTCCTTATCGATGGCTTCGGTGATATACGCGTTGACTTTACGAATGACTTGAACTAAATTCTGGCCAAAAAACGCCCTGGTTTTGTTAGCGATCCACGGTCTCCGCCCGAAATGCACGTTTGGACCAATCAGAGCGAAGTTGCACTGTTGGCATTCTGGGAATGTTGGTCATTCTTAATCTCGATCATGCAGAAGCAGCAGCGTCTTTGAGGAGCTCCGTGAGATTTATTTAGTTATTTTGAAATTTTAGAGACGTGTAATTATTTTTCCTATATTCTACGTACCAAAATCCATGGCTGTGATTTTTTCTGGATTTTTTCTATAAATTTGAATTTCTAAATTCGATTAAAAATGAACAGGTTTATTTAGCCCGGGGATTATTGCAGTATTTAGTACTCCACGCCTTAAAAGAGTTATTGTGCCGCGTATGGACGTTTTTAGGTGTAAAATGAAAATCGATCAAAATCATCCTTTCCTTTCGGAATTTTGAAAAAATGTTATTCTTGATAAACGAAATGATTTATTTTTCCCTGTCTTTTGATACCAGTATGAGCCCGCTAGGTTAAAATTTGTAAAACTTCCGGCCGATCAGCTGTTCTTTTCGATAGAATAAAACAATTCTCAAACATCATGGAACTGTCTATTCCAAAAGATATTGTGAAAATATGCATTTTTTCTTAATAAATTTTATTTTTATCCGTTTTGGTTTAGACGCTATGAGTGAAAATAGAAAGTTAATTTTTTCAGAAAAATTTCACTTAAAAATTAAAAGTTTTCCAAAAAGGTCATGCTAGGATTCAAAATGAAACTTATGACAAATTATACCTTTCTATTCAGTTTTGAGCTTATTATCTCTCTTAGTTTAGATTTTATGGAGGAATTTAGGGTTAGGTCAAAATGAGCCTGATTTGGCTCAAACTTTCAGAAACAGTGTATTTTGACTATATCTTTCATATTCTTCAGGAATTTTGAAAATATCTCTTCAAGCAAAAAATCTCATTTTTGAGATATCCCTAACTTGGAGCTCTCGTATCGCCATGTATATTTTTTTTATTTATTTTTTTTATTTATTTTTTTTATTTATTTATTTCATATAAGATATCAACAGACCGAGGTCCAAAATGATATCTACGGATACATATAAAGGTAGAACAAGTCTCATGAGGTACTACAAATTATGAAAATATAAAAAATACAAAAAAGTGGTACATAATTATTCATAATCATTCCAAAGTAAAAAAAAGAAAAAAATTATTCAATTTGGTAAAGGCGTTTGATCAATTTGCGAAAACTGTTTAAAGAGTTATTAAATAAGTCAACATTAGCATATCTCGAATTATATAGTGTAAGCATTCTATTTAATGGGGCATTTCTTCCGAGGTTTGTTCGACTAAAAGGTTCAAAAAATAAATAATTATTTCTTAATGCACGTTGTTGAATATTAAAGTGAATACTCGACAGAATATTTGGAGAGTCTACAAGATTATTGACGATTTTGAAAAGGAAAATTACATCGGTGTGCTCTCTACAAGCCTCTAGTGAAAAAATTTTAAATTGGCTTCGAAGAACGGATGTGCTAATGGTGCTGCTGTACGTCCCTGTTTCCTTACAATGTAAATATCTTAAAAAGTTATTTTGAACTATTTCTAATCGGTTTTTATAGATTCCGTACTGTGGATTCCAGGCTACACTAGCGTAGTTTAGTCTACTATAAATATATAAATAATACAGAGTCTTCATAGCTATAATTGAGTTAAATTGTCTACATTGTCTCAAGATAAATCCAAGCATTCTGTTCGATTTCTTAACTACATAGTCAACATGAAGCGAAAAAGTCATTTTTTTATCCAGGATCACACCTAGGTCCTTGATAGAGTCCACTTGTCTTAAGGGCACATTATCGAAGTTATAAAGAAAAATAAATTTTTGAAAGTTACGAGTGAAGGAGATATAACAACATTTATCGATATTAAGAGCCAACTGGTTATTTTGACAATATTGATAAAACGAGTTAAGGTCACTCTGAAGCAGAAGACAATCGCTTATACTTTTTATGCCTAAATAAATTTTTAGATCATCTGCATATAAAGAGAAGTTACAATACCTGAAGCATTCATTTATAGCATTTAAATATATTAAAAAAAGAACGGGGCCCAAGTGAGACCCTTGGGGCACTCCCGAGGTTACAACATAAGATTTAGATTTATGCCCATTGACTACAACCAGTTGGCTTCTATTACACACATATGACGTCAACCAACGAAGCAGATCTCCATGCACACCGACACCAGAGAGCTTAGATATTAAGGTGTTAAGATTTATTTTGTCAAAAGCCTTACTAAAGTCGGTGTACACTGAATCCACCTGCACTTGTGAGTCCATAGAGTTCAAAATGAAGTTAGTAAACTGTGTTAGATTGGTATCTACGGATCGTTTAGGAAAAAAGCCATGTTGCTCCGACAATATGCTCATTTTTAGATTATTTATCAAATGCTTTTGTACAATACTTTCGAAAACCTTGCTAAAAATGTTTAATTTACATATAGGTCTATAGTTTGAGATACAATTCAGGTCGCCGCTTTTAAATATCGGAACGACATATGCGTTTTTCCATTTCAGCGGGAAAGTACAGTCGCTAAAAGATTTGTTGAAAATCATAGTCAAAGGCACACACAGACTAACTGCGCATTTTTTTACAAAGTAAGATGGTAATCCATCGGGACCGCTACCTTTATTTTCGTCCAGTTCTAACAAAATTTGCAGGATGTTTTGTTCAGTTATATGTATCTTACTACTTATTTGATTATTGTTGTGGGGGACAAAATGAAAAGATTTTTGGTGATAAGGCTGAAAGACACTTCTAAAAAATGTTGCAAACAATTCACTAATGGCCGGCCCTTCGGCTAATTCTCTATCAAGATGCATTATATTAGGTATCGTTCTATTACGGTTTTTTATCGATAGAAAGTGCCAAAATTTTTTTGAGTTGCCTGGTATATCTTCCTGAATGGAATTCAAATAACTAGCATGATCCTTCCGGATGAGATTTTTAGAAAGACGCCTGAGGTTACAAAACAATTGATAATCTCTTATGTGTTTAGTTTGTTTCCATATTTTATGTCGTTTATTTTTAAGTTTGATCCATTTAATTGTATTATTAGTAAAATACGCCGGAAATTTATTATTTACTTTTCTTTTCGGTATATATAAGTCAGCGACTTCGTAGAGCTGATTATAAAATACTTCAACAAACTGATCCACATTGCTACACTTCCGAAACAAATTTGCCCAATTTATACTCTGGATTTTTAAGTTGATCGCATCGTAATGACCTCGTCTGAAACTACGAATGAAATCGATATTATATATTAAGTTCACCGGAGAACGGCAAATCAAGTTAAATTCTATACTTTTGTGATAAATGTCTTCATATATTAGAGGGTCTGCTGCCCTTAAGTTGCCCTTAAGATTTTAGTATTGCTATTGAATACTGAGTTGTATTGCCTAAGGCCATAAAAACTAATTATATCCCATAAGTCATTAAATTTTCTAGGAATATTTTCATATGTCAGATAAGTGCAATCAACTTTTGACATCCAGAGTACGTCCGGCATATTAAAGTCTCCGCAAATTAATACCGTGTCGCTCGAGCGAGACGGTATTAATTTGCATGAGCTGATAAAACTTGCAAGTAAGAGTTTTCAGTATCCTCTGTTATTCTCGCACCTGAATACAAACAATGCACTCATAAATTATCCACTGGCTTATATTTTAACCATTTATTGTTGCAGTGTTTTGAAGAAAATTTTTGTTGTCAGTTTGTGTCTGTAACCATAAGCAAAATTATTTACAAATCACCCTTCAAAATATCAGCCATTTAAAAATGCCATGCCTTTTTTGTAATTTAAAGATAGTCCCCTGCATCAATGTTCTAACGCTCAGCTTCCAGTTAATGCTTTTCATTATGCAATATCTATTACTACTAGTTTCATCCATTTATAAATGACGTAAGCAAAATATTCACTGGTTCAGACTAGAATAACTCTGTTTATCTGCAAAATATGGTTTAAAATAGATCAGAAACCGCTTCCTAGCAAAATAGAAATGTTAATCAGGCCGCAATTACAAAAAGGACTAGCCAGAATGCAAAAACGGAATGCAATAAATCGCTGTGGGTCAGTAGTGCAACGTACCAGTTTTATGTCAAAAGAATAAAAGGGAGAATAGCGTAAAATGAGAATAAATACGGCTTTTAGAAAAATTTATGGTGCATGTGTCTAGACTACAATAAATGAGAAATATGTCGCTCTGCTTCTGTAAATCTAAGCTAAAAGTTTTGACAGAAACGGATATGGCGATATGATGTGTGTTTTATAGCGTTGAAAAGTTACCTTTTTTATTTGTTTATGAGTAGATGTAAAGACGCATTATAAAAATTGAAGTAAACAGTTTTCGCTTTAGGATTTTGTAAACTAGGCTATTCATTAAGATAATATTAATTAAAAATTCGGAGAGTTTTTTATTTAAATTAGAAAAAAAAAATCCATTCAAAAAACGTAATTATCGTAAAAATATGCAGATATGATTTACTAGTAGTTATCTGTAATATAAACGTTAATATTTTAAAAACTATTGATTCTTGATCCAAAATTACAAATGCATTTTCTGCGCTAACTTGCATTATTCCAAAACGACTAATTTCACGTGTCTTGGGAAATTATTTCCCACAGCTCAAATTCATAGGCCAGCTTCCGTGTGCAAAATACAGCCTACTTGATATTTTATTTATACCGGGTGTGAACGAATCTATTAGACAGGCCATAACTTTTAAAGTATTTGATGTATCAAAACGAAATTTGGTATAGGTTAATGATACATAAAGAGGAGAGTTTTCGCACATTTTCACTTTTCGGCCACTTACGGTTTCACCGGAAATGACTCCAGTTTCGATTTTTTAAATGGAACATTCTCTATATTTTTACATTTTTGGATGACTGAGACAATTCTGAATCAGAACGTGACGTTTTAAGAACAAGTAGTAGCAACTACTTGATTTTTATAGCCATTTTTAAAATTGCATCTAGGTAGCCATGTGATTAGTCTGATAGCTAGGAACAAGAGAAGTTGATAAAATCAAATTTTTGTGTCTAACTATTTTTTTCTTCAAGTGGCGACTCTTTTTACACAATCACTTTTTGAAAAGAGGATTTTTTTGCGAATCTAACGGTACAAATTTTTTTGCGATTGGATTAAAAATAAGCTCAAAAATTAAATATTACTAAGAAACATACTCGATAATCAATTATTTACTTTTATCAAGTGTGGCATTAATAGTCATGCTGGATATTAAGGCCGTATTCCGTTTCCAATATTGGTTTCGGTTTCGTGTTCCGTATTCATCGGTTATCTGAAAAGTCGGTTATTTACGAAACATGGTTCCCGAAAATAACTGTTAACAGTGTCACCAGAACAACCGATTAATTTTGTTAGTTGTCGGGTAACCAATGTCTGAACTGTCAATTATTTGATGGGTGTTTCGTTTTCAGAAACTGCTGTCAGACTTCTGTCAATTGGACTGGTTAAGCAAGTTTGGAAACGGAATACGACCTAAGTCAACACCGACTCTACTAGAAAGCCCGGAAGCGGACGTCGATGAATCATCATAAGTAGTTATACCCGCAATGAACAGCTGGAGTTGTGAAGTCACGGCGGCCATGTTGTTAAGCACAGTCATGTCAACATTCACTTTTGGAAGTTTGTTTACATTGATTAATCGTAAAATAAGTTCTTTTTTGCAAAAAATATTTAATGTGTTAAAACAGTATTTAATTTTGAAACCATTGTTACTGTTTTTAATATATTTTATCGATAATATATTTTCGAATTTGTTACTTGCAGATTAAACTTGATGAATGATATTGAGGAATCTATGTGCAAATGCTCTAAGAGGTCAATTGTTGTGTCATTATGGCTACATTGCTAATAGTTGCATATCACAATATATCCGTAACAGATGGGGTAAAAACCATAGATGATTGTTTGGTAGAAAATGGTACACGGAAGTAAAAATTTACGAAATGCCAGAAAACAGTAGGCCAATTGCCAAATGAAACCTGGTTAACCGCAAGAAAGAATCGTTTGACTTCCGGGAATTTTGGTTCTGTCATGTATGATAAATAAAAGATTCCCACCTTCATTATATAAATAACTCACAGGTAATAGACATTTTATTTTTAATAATTATTCATTCAGTGGGTATATTAATTGGTAAGTTTTATTGAGCTTTAAAAAGTGTATTGTGTTTCAGTTACTAATTCTGTTCTATATATGTATATATCTAAATTATATGTTAAAAAGTTATTTACTAAAAAACATGAAACAGATTAATTTTGTATATTTTGGCCTCTCAAATCAAAATACTTTTTTTCTGACTACTGAACAGCGTAATAATTTTTAGCTTCTTGGGAGTTGTATATGTTTTATAGGTGGTTGTGGTACACGTCATTTAAATAAATTGCTTATCAGTAATGTCACTGCTATTATATTGAATGCAGTTACCAAGGGAATCCATAAGGGGGGGGCATTGCCCCTCCCTGTATTTTGGAAAATGTCCTCTAATCCCTGTACCACCTGCGTACGCCCTTGGTAGTTAATTTGAGCTACGTCAATATTTTTTTGACAAAAATAGGGCAATTATTAATTACTGCTTATGGCAAAATCTGAAAATTTCTGAATATGTCTATTTCCAATCTGACATTTGCAGACTAATGAATATTTTTCTGCTGCTTCTATCTTTTTTCTATTATTTTCAGTAAGAAACACTTTAGATGACATGAAGACCATACAATTGGGGTAATAACACAAAACTAATGGGAATATTTGAAAAAAACCGAAATGCTACCGTTACTCCCACAACATTATGGCTTGATAGTACTGATGGCCTAGGGGAGAAGATTATACATATATATTTTTTTGTCATAGTCTCTACAACAAATTATATGTAATAATATGTTTAAATAAACCTTGTCTTTAATTATAAAAAACTACTTTTAGTCATTTGTATAGGTATATAATATATATATTATATATAATATAATATAGGCAACAAAAAGTAATTTAATAAATCAGCGTTGGGAAAATTTAGTTATACAGAATAACTCTCTATAGAAGTTTGAAATATATTACGTAAGTGTTGCAAGTGAAGTTTTCCAAACAAAGTAGGTCATAGGAAAATTAGTAAACTATTTTTCTTACAACCACAAAGAGTCTTCAACACTAATACAGAAAAACTGAGTAACTGATTTGAAACAGATTAAAAATAGGCTTTAGCTTTTTTTTACTTACCATCTTTCCAATAGTTACTATAGTGTTGAATTTTTTTTTAACACACGTGTGATA
The DNA here is from genome assembly GCA_030620095.1 of Kuschelorhynchus macadamiae. NCBI lineage: Eukaryota > Metazoa > Arthropoda > Insecta > Coleoptera > Curculionidae > Kuschelorhynchus > Kuschelorhynchus macadamiae. The sequence goes on from JAUTXW010002782.1 coordinate 1,068,350, forward strand.
TAAACCACTTTCTAGTGTAAACAGTGCTTTTTTGTCAGTTTCATATGAAGCTGCATGACAAAAAATGTTTTCTAACAAATTTACTTCAATTCCAATTTGTAGGAAAACAACGCAACAAAACAAGCCTCTGTAAAATTAGTTGAAAACTGAAACAACCAGTTTTTTTTAATTTTCTAGTTTTTGTAAAACCTTTTTTCTTTTCTGCCAGAGCAAAGATTTTCTTAATCTGAAATAATATTCTATTATTTATTATGACAAATCAGCATACCAAATATCTTTAACAAAATGAAACAATATCTACATTTTTATCACAGTTTTATTCACAGACAAATTAACAGATACACAAATATATACATACATACAACTTAAACTAAGAAAAGAGACTAATATAATATTAAAAAGCTAATAACATTTTATCAAAATAGAAGAATAATAATTATATAAAATATACAATGTTACATAAATTTAGATTGATTCTATTTTTGCTCTCAGAATCTGCAAAAATTGAGAATTTTGTTAACGTACCATGTATTAAATTTGGCAGAGTTTGAATGCCAAGGTTTCATCTAGCTCATACACAGCCCAACTTGTAACAAGTGAATTGTTTAGACAATATTTTTATTAATTTTGAAATAAAAGGGGTTTAAAATAGGATGTTCTGATCGTTAAGGCTCGTATATATAATCAAGTTAAACATCAAACTTTTTATAATTACCTTTCACAAGAAATCTCACAAAATGTGTATGAGGCTGATCTAGTTGAGTTGAAATATATATTTTTTCATGAGACTTTTCATTAATTTTACGACCTGAGCTTTCCACTAAAATTGAATAATAACTGAAGCCACATAAATTTAATATGAATGGTTGGGATACTGAAGGGGTAAGGGCAGTAAAGCAAACGGTTATGTTTTGCTATGAATGCTTTTGTTAGCAGTTGGAGTAAAACTTTCTCTTTTTTTTGCATGTGGCCACTTCTTTCGACATTCTTCGTACTTTGGAAACCCAAAAAATGAACCTTAGGTCCTTTCGGATAGTTTCCATTGCAATTAGGTACACAACAAATACAGGGCATTGTTCTAAATTCACATATTTCTTTATAGTGTTAACCTCACTACCACAAACTTCTATTTTGACGAAAGTTTTATAGCACCAGTATCAAAACTAATAACACTAATAAAAATATGTACAGAAATAATTAAAAACTACTAATGTTCTAATTTATTTGTAAAAACGAATGCAAAAAACACGCCGTAAACGAATTTACAGATAGCAACTAACTACAAAAATGTACTACTAGTGATGACTCATCGCAAGCTGTCAACGGCCGTTTCCAGGCTTTCTAGTACAGACGCTGTTGCCTAAGTAGGATTTTTTGTTTTGACAGTGACACTTACCTATTCTTTCCGGGTAGACATAAGATTTCCTTATTTTTCTTAATTTTCATTTTTATTTTTGTTTTCAAAAGTCAAAATAATGTATACTCAAAGTGAAAAAGTCGATATGTTATTAATATTTGGAGAATGTCATAAAAATTCAAGGAATGCTGCTGAGCTGTATGCTCAGAGATACCACGACCGGCAACATCCAGTTCATCAGTATTTTCCATATCTCGAGAATCGTTTTAGGCATCAAGAAGGAAATCAAGTGGCGGAAGGCAGATTTATTATAAATGAAGAAATGGAGATTAACGTTCTTGCTATGGTTGAAGTTGATAAAAATGTTTCTTTAAGAAAAATTAATCACGAACTGGGTTTAAGTTATGAATCAGCTAGAGAAATACTAAAGAAACACGGATATCGAGCTTTTAAGTACCAGTTACACCAACATTTGTATCCTGACGATGGCGATAGACGGGTATTGTTTTGTGATTGGTTGCTCCAAAATTGTAGAACTCCGACGAATCCAGATTTACTAAGAATGGTATGTTTAAGAAGCAAAACACTCGTTACTGGGCCCAACAAAATGAAAATGAAATGAGAGTAGGAAATTTTCAAGAAAGGTTTGGGTCAATGTCTGGGCTGCTCTCGTTGGCAACAGAATAATTGGGCCAATTTTATTTCAAGGCCAATTACCAAAGGTTAGGTACTTAAGCTTTCTCCAAAATGAAATTGAGCAACATCTTAATGATCTACCTTTAGAAGTTTTACGCCCAATTTACTTCCAGCAAGATGGAGAACCGCCTCACAATACTAGAAAAATTCTTAATTATTTAATTGAACATTTTAATAATAAAGTGATTGCAACCAATGGCCCAATACGGTGGCCCGCCCGTTCATTGGATCTCACTGTTCTCGATTTCTTTATTTGGGGATATTTTAAAGAAAGAGTCTATGTAACAGCCCCAGCCACTCTTGAAATCTTAGAAGAAAAGTTTGTACGTGTATTTAGAAGTATTACGCCTCAAAGGCTGCACAACGTGTTGAGAGAAACAACTGAACGAGCGGAAATGTGGTGAACAAGGAGGAATGCACTTTGAACAACTACAGTTAACTCGAATATGGTGCTTTTACATTTTACAGCGTTATTGAAGTTATTTGAAGTTATATTTTTGTTTAATACTCTGAACTATTTGTTATCCAAAGATACAGATTTGCACGCCTAAATTTGTTGACGATATCTGAAGAGGGCAGCAGAAAACTGTATAAAAAATGCTGTTTCGAGCGTTAGGCGCATAGGCGTGCATTATTTTCATCAACAGAGATAAGCTGGGCAGAGTTTACGTGACATGATGCATAGATAGATCCAACGTAAGTAATCTTGATAATCAACTGTCACAATTAAAAATCCTACTTAATATCCAGCATGGCTATCCATGACACATTTGATAAAAATAAATAATTGATTATCGAGTATTTTTCTTAGTAATATTTAATTTTTGAGCTTATTTTTAATCCAATCGCAAAAAAGTTAGTACCGTTAGTTTCTCAGAAAAATTCTCTTTTCAAAAAGTGCTTGTCTAAAAAGGGTCGCCATTTGGAAAAAAAATAGTTAGACACAAAAATACGATTTTATCAACTTCTCTTGCTATCAGACTAATCACTAAAACTTAGCGACTGTATTATTTTGTCATCATTTCAGGTCCTTAGATTAATTTGCGTCCGGTCATGGCCACCTAGATGCAGTTTTAAAAGTGGCTATAAAAAATCAAGTAGGTGTAAAAAGTTTTTAAAATGTCACATTCTTATTAAGAATTGTCTCAGGAATCCAAAAATGTAAAAATATACAGAGTGTTCCATTTAAAAAATTGAAACTTTAATCATTTCTGGTGAAACCGGAAGTGACCGGAAAGTGAAAAATATGCGAAAACTCTCCTCTTTATGTACCATTTACCTATACGCAATTTCGTTTTGATAACCTGAGGGGACGATATATTCTTTGTTTATAAATATCAGTAATGCACTTTGCTTGTCCAAGTCCTTTAAACAAAGTAATCTCCCTAAATATTTCTAAATTTTCTCCTACCTACAAATATTCAAGGTTTGAGGTCAAAACATTAAAGCACATTTATTTAAATATATATTCATTTATATCTAACAGCGGAACTACCTACGTTTTAACAAAATGCTTTGAAATTTTTCAATATATAAAAAACGTAGAATATATTTGGAAATTTTCTTCAGATTTTTTAGTATTAAGGGACGTCGTGGAACTAAGCAGTAAATTGAAAAGTTGCAGAAAATACATTAAAAATTTTGAACCTGATTAGTTCTTGTACGAAAAAGTAAATAACTTAGGTTATATTCGGCTACAAAGCAGGGGTTTTGGTTTTTAGTCAATAGCTCAGTACTCATTTTGTAGGAAGTAATTTTTGTATCCATAAATTTTGAAAATCGTTTCTCCTTACTGATATTGCAGGTTATAAAGGAAATATATTTTGATGTAGAAATTTTTTTATAATTCTCCGAGTTACTAGTTTAAGGTTATCGTTTAATACATCTTCACCCCTGCCGGAGGTGTCCTTAAAAACGGCTTAAAAATAGAAATACACAGATTGTTACGGTTGAAGTTGATTGAATAAAAATTACCTATATTACGTTTCATTAATAAATAAATATTGTTTGTTATTCAACATAAATTAAAAATTCCTTTATACCGGATGTGAATTGTTATGAATAGTAATTCTTTTCAAACCTTAATTTGTAACAGTTGCCTGTATTTGTGGATAAAAATTAACTTTTGAGAACACGATTTGCACAGGCGCAGATTCGCCATTTCGGCTAACATATTTTATAGATGCTTTACTTATCTATTTTTATTCCCACTCCTAATTATATGATTTTAACCGACTCTACCGAATTATAAATAAAAGATTAAAATACATAAATGTAATATAAAAAGCACCTTTTTCCTTTACCCCGAAATCCCTCGTTATTAACCTTTCCTTTTATTAGGAATAGTGAAGTGTGACCCAATTTAATTCAATACAAAGTCATTTAGTAACACATATACTGTCTTTTAAAACATTTTATTCGTCGCCATTTTGCTAGATCATATTGGATTCTTACCAATATTTTACCAGTTTCTATCTATGGCACATTTTGGGCATAATTTAAAATAAATTCAATAAGTAGTTTATATATTAACACACACCGCCATTTTGTTACGTCATGTTGAATTCATACCAGTTTGTTCCTATATCATATTTAATTTTTCTGCCAAATTTAAAGTCAATTTAAAAAGATTTTATCGGATTTTTACCAAAATATTACCAGGTCATATGGTCATCCCTATATGACCCTTAAGTTTTGACCAAAATTTGAAATCACTCTGATAAGAAGTTTTTAAGCTATGCCGTGAACTGACAGGGAGACAGACAAACTGACAGACGGACTGACGGAATTGATAAATTCACATTTTTTGGCATCTGTAGACCCTAAAACGTGAAGATATGTAAAACCTGAGAAGATGATTTTCACCCGTTTACAAATTGTATATTTAGCCGCCACACACAGGAGTATTTGGTTTGAAAAATCGGTCAAAAGTAAAAAATATAAACTGTCAGAAAAATCTTCAAAAATGCATCATTTAAACTCATCAATGATTGCGCAAGCTCAAACAAGTTTGAACTGGACTCCTAGCGCTCGCCCGGTTTCAAACAGATAGCGCGAATCTACGCAATATTTCATTCCTTTATCATCGTATTGATAAGCTTCCAATTTTATTTAAATTGTAGTGGGTGTTATGTGCTGGTTTGTTGATTAAAGAAACATTTTATTATGGACTCAGAAGAAGAAGGTAAGTACTTGATAATAATGTATAATTTGAGTGTAGATTTAAAGTTTGAGCTGGTTGAATACAACTACTTTTAAACAATTTTAAATTTTAAACAATTAATTAAAATGTTTATACTCGAGGTGTTTTAGTAGTTTGCCGTGTACGATCGAGTTGTATAAATTTTTTTTTATAAACTATAACTAATATAGTTTATATCACACCCAGAAAATCTCCCCCATCTGTCCACATTTTTTTTTAATACTTTACGTAAGTTCAAAGAACAGCCTATATCTATAATATAAAATATAAAATCCTTAAGTGACTGACTCACTTTTAATCACGATCCTGCTCAAACCACTTAATGTAAGAAGCTGAATTTTGGCGTACAGGTTGACTCTAGGGTGTAGGTGGTCCATAAGAAGGGATTTTTTGAAATTCCACTTCCAAGGGGGTGACACCACACCTCAAATATTACAATATTTTTTATTTAAAAGACGTTAACGTTTTCGAAAAAACGCTGAAACACGTATATTTTATTTTGGTTTTTTACATATTTTAAGAATTTTTAAAAATGTGTACAGGGTGTTTTAAAAAATCTGGTCATTGATTAATCACGATCCTGCTTAAAGCGCTTGACGTAAAAAAATGATTTTTGGAAAACGGATTGACTTTAAGGTGTAAAAGTTCGATAAGAAGGGATATTTTGAAACTCGAATTCTAAGGGGGTGAAACCACCCTTGAAATGTTACAATATTTGTTATTTATAAAAGCTTTATTTTTTTTTATTTGTTACACTTTTTTTCGAAACGCGCGACTTATAGGAATTTTCTTTACAGATTCAACAAACAATGTCATTGAACTGCCTAGAAAATCATTGTATTTACTTTGCAAAGAAAGTGAAAAACGAAGTTTAGCAGAAAAATTAATTTTCATGGAACAGGGACTCCGGGAAAGAACAAATTGTACCGAAAGCAAGTATTACATTCTAAGCCGTGATTTAAGACATTTTAAGTCCGACTTAAAAAAAAGATGGTCTTTGGCAAATAACACTGAAGAACGGTTTCTGAAGAAAAATAACGCTTGGTTGGAGACTTCCATATCAATACACACTTGGGCATCACATGTTTCTTTAAACCTGGTCGACCACAAAAGGTATTTTCGGAATTGAGTGAACGTAGCAAGCGTCGCAAGACGGAAGACCTTCGCAAGCAAGTACCTGTCGAAGAACTGACATATGCAGCTAGTATCAGCCAGCGAGCTTCAGGAAACTTAGATGCGTCTAAAATTCTAAAAGAAATTACAGCGTCGCCAACTCGGGCAAAAAAAATTATGAAAGCAAGCAAGGATAAAACTAAAGAATTTGTCAAGCATTCACCAGCTGAAGCTCTGATTCTTTTTGTTAATATGGGATTGACAAAGAAACAGTACGAAATATTACGAGAGTTTAATCCCAATATATATCCGTGCTACTCCATTATTAAAGAAGCAAAGAAAATGTGCTATCCGCGCCCGCGTGAGGAGTCAATGACAATTACGGAGATTTGTGCAGAAGTTTGCCTTCAAGACCTTCTTGATCACACAACATCAAGACTCTGCCAATATTTAGGGGATATGTTTGATTACTTTGGTCAAAACGAAATATGACATCTTGAATTAATCACGAAATGGGGTTGTGATGGCTCACAACAATCGCAGTTTCAACAAAAGTTTAATGATGAAACAAGTGATGACTCGAATATTTTTCAAAGTTCCATGGTGCCTCTAAGATTGCAAGTAAATACTGACAGTTACAAGAAAATCGTGTGGCAAAATCCGACACCATCTTCAGTAAGATTCTGTCGGCCTATGCGCATTAGATTCCTTCACGAAACCGTTGATGTAACAAAAGAGGAAATAGAATATATCGAGAACCAAGTAAAGAATCTGCGAAATACGAAAGTCCCAACCGGTAATAGAGTAATACAGGTTAAACATACCATGATACCTACAATGGTTGACGGCAAAGTTTGAAATTCCGCTACAAATACTAGCTCTACAATGAAATGTTACATTTGTGGAAAAACTTCGAAAACTTTTAACGACTTTGAAAATACAAATGTCGAAAATCCAGAAGCCCTGAGATTTGGACTTTCTATTCTTCATGCGAGAATAAGGCTATTTGAGACCCTTCTTCATATTGCCTATAAACTCCCACTGAAGAAGTGGCAAGCCAGAACACCAGAGGAGAAACAAGTTGTTAAAGAAACAAAACAAAAAATTCAAAGGGAATTTAAAGATAGAACAAGATTAATAATTGACATGCCCAAAGCAGGTTTCGGTAGTTCAAACTCTGGAAACACTTCCAGACGATTTTTCAGTGATCCTGAAACAGCTGCAGATATCACAGGTATAGATCTCTCATTCATTTATAAACTAAAAGTAATATTAGAATGTTTGTCAAATGTCAGAGGAGGCTGCAGAAGCAAGGAATAAAAATTTTCGGTCGTACAGACAGAATTATTCCAGAAAATTCTCCAGGACCCTCTGCAGTAGAGATGTTCTGCAAAGATTATTGCTCACATCAGACCCATTTGTTAGTCTCAGCAAAAAATGTCGAACGCAAAAATCGAGTCAACCATTTCTGCCCGAGACAATGCGCCTGCTTGTGCCAGATACACCTGAAAATGAAGATATTCATGGTACAGACAATAACGAAAATTTAGTGTAATTTGTTAATTCTTTAAACTCATCATGTTTTCTTTAATTATGTATGTAAAAATGACAAAATAAATGTTACTTTCTTGTATTCTATTTAATTGACTTTTTTTAATATAACTTGGATATTTAGGTTAAGAAAGGCATTTATCTAATTACAAAAAAGGTCGAAAAATTATTAATTACAATACATATTTCCAACGATCTCAATATTATTGTGTGCTGTTTAATTTAAAGGCTATATCGTGTATTTTTTTTCCATTTAAAAAAATAGGTACCTGTTTAGTTTGTCACGAACTTTTCGGAACACGCTGTAATATGTCTATATTTTTAAAACAGTCAGGTTATTTATCAATAATATGCAGAAAAACTTTCCTCAAAACTCTTCGCCGCCGTTTTCTCACAATAGTTCATCTCCTCTTGGTTGCACCACCCTGTATAAATCTGTTTCTACTTATAAAACCATTGCCATTTATTTTTTTACACTAATTTTTATTGATATTTATATTTTTAATTAAATTAAATCAAATATACTCGTTAAATATTTTTGACCGGGTTTTTCAACCTAATACTCCTGTGTGCGCCAGTTTGTTCCGTCATCTTCAATTAGTACCACAATTTTACCAGTTCATCTGTATTCTACAATTACTTGTCGCATAATATTTGAAATCAGCCCATTACGTAATCTTTCAGGCTAATTTTTTAAATAATTTACTAAGCCCTCATTTGGTTCCGCCATCTTGGATTCGTACCAAAATTTTACCAGTTGATTCCTTCATAATACTTGATTGTTGTGGAAAGTTTAAGATAAATTGGATAAGCAGTTTTTTTGTAATAATTTCTTAACGTTTCACTAGGCCGCCATTTCTTAACGTTTCACTAGGCCGCCATGTTAACGGGACATTTCCATATGATCTTTAATTTTTGACCAAAATTTGAGATCAGTCGGGTAAGGAGTTGTTAAGCTATGTCGTGAATTGGCAGACCGACAGACAAACTGACAGCCGGACCGACGGAATTGATAAAACATATTTCTGGCATCTAGAGATTCTAAAACGTGAAGATATATTAAACCTGAAATGGCGATTTTTTTCACGATTATAAATATTTTATTTAGCCGCCATCTTGAATTAGTACCACAATTTGAAATCAGGCCCTTAAGTAGTTTTTCAGGCTGAATTTTTAAATATTTTACTAAGCCGCCATCTTGGATTCGTACCAAAATTTTACCAATTAATTCCTACATAATATTTGATTTTTGTATAAAATTTGAGATAAATTGGGTTAGTAGTTTTTTAGTAATAATTTTTTTCACATTTCACCAGGCCGCCATTTTGTTTTGCCATATTGGATTTTTACCAAAATGTGTCCTTCCCATATAAACCTTAATTTTAGACCAAAATTTGAAGTCAATCGGGTAAATAGTTTTTTAGCTACTCCGCGAACAGACAGACAGACCGACAAAATTGAGAAAACATGTTTTTCAGCATCTAGAGACCCTGAAACGTAAAAATCTCGAAAGGTGATTTTTTTTACATTTACAATATTTCCCTTTTACAAGGGAAGTAAAAACAACAATTTTTACATAAAACTTTCAGTTATTAAAGAAAACAAATTTATCAAAAGCAAATAGAATTTGTATTATCCGATGAAGCCACAGTGTTGGCGAAACATGTCATAAGTTTATTTTCTTTAATATAGTGGACGTTATAAGTAAAAATTGTTTTTTTTTTTTACTTAGTGCCATATGCCTTAGTTATAGATTTCCACCAAATATCGGCCGAATCAATCCAGTTTTTAAAGAAATGAAACTTTTTTTTTTACCCGGTATATACATTTCCGATAAAATTTTGAGATCCTCTCCAGATACCCTCATCTGCTCATCGAATGAAGTAATTAGAATTCTTAAAGCATTCAACCCCCAACAATCTCATATTTTTGTAAACTATGGTTTACAAAAAGGTTTTTAACGACGATTACACATAGGACTTATATGTGGGAAAACAATTAAAAATGCGGAAGTTTTCGTAAATCGTACCAATTCAACGGTGCTATCAACACGTGACTGGATTCGATTAATTTTCCTGCTTTCGCAAAAAATCAAATATTCGGAATTTTCCTGCCGGAAAGGAAGGGTTACTTAAATACAGTGCGAAAATAATTTGATTCTGACAAAACATTTTATTGAAAATTAGAAGTGTTGAGAAGCATAGGTGTTTTTTTATGGCCTCGGAAAACCTCGCGCAAGATCTGGTTACTCAACAACCATCTTTCAGCTAAAGTTGTGTTTAAATCAAAATCGTAATTAACAAAAATGGAAATTTTTTCAAGTTTCAGAAGAAATTTTAAGAAAAACCAATGCACCTTCTGGTATCATTTCGGAAAAGCTAAATCCATGTTATAATAAAAAATTTAAATAATTTGAAGAGTAGAGAATGAGGGACTAAAGGCGTAAACGAAGATGTTTTGCTAGCATTTTTTCAAATTTAGTTGGGGAACTAGCCCCCATCCAGTTTGGTTTTGGTCTTTGTCTTATTGTTCTTAATATATCTACCAAGGGTGTTGTTAGTGTTAAAAGCAACCGTCGCACCTTTATTTTTAAAACGCTTAGCAACCTTTGAAGTTATTTTTCCTGTATAAGTGAAAGTGTGAAATTTATTATTTTCTTTGAAGTTATTAGAAGGATCAAATAGCTTTAATGCTTTTTATATTGTTTGTCTTTTACTATTTTATTTATGAGACTTTCATTATAACCATTATTAATTGCTATTTGTTTTATTATATTTAATTCTTTCGTAAAACTTTCATTGCTTAGAGGTATGTTGATCAATCTATGGACAAAACTATTATATACTGATATTTTATGTGCGAAAGGATGATTGAATGTATTGTGTATTGTAATGTCTGTATGAGATGGCTTATGAAAAATTTGAAAATCGTGTTTATTTTTTTTTGATAGTAATTGTTAAGTCTAAGAAATTAATTGCTCTATTATTTTCTAATTCAACAGTAAAATTAATATTTTTGTATAGGTTATTTATATAATCTAAAAAATATTTTAGTTGTCTTTCAGTACCTGTAAAACATGCTAATATATCATCAACATATCTATACCAATATACGAAATTTTTTTACTCCCTTTCTAAATTGCCCATAAATATCTCTGCTAAAATAGGACTTAAAGGGTTTCCCGTTATTAAACCTTCCTTACTAATATACATAGTCTCATTAAATTCAAAGTAATTTTGATCCAAGCAGGTAGATAAAGCTTCTAAGATATCTTGTCTATAAATCTGACCAACATTATTTTTTGTAAGAAGTTCTTCCACTAATATTAACACATCAGATAGCGGTATACTTGGAAATAGATTTTGGACATCAAAGGATATTAATTTTGCGTTATTTGGAATAGTTAAATTATTGATTTTACTTATTAATTGAAAGCTATTTTTAATACTGTATTTAGGTTTAAAATTACAATATTTTATTAAAATTTTTATTAACTTTTTGGAAATAACTATTGCTGGGGCTGAAATATAAGAAACTACTGGTCTAATAGGCATAACGTTTTTATGTAATTTAATGAAAGAATATAATTTAGGGGCTTGAGGATTCATTAAAGTTATCTGATATTTCTCTTGTTCGGTAAATATGCTAAGATCTTTGATTACATTTTTTACCAACTTGTGAAAAATTTCTGTCGTATCAAAATTAATTTTTTCAAATTTATCGGGACTTAAGAAGTTTAGTGTTTTTGTAGTTTTACCTTTATCTGCTCTTGTAAAAATTATATTATTTTTGATGCTTTTATTAAGTATTGATTTTACTATAGAGTAGTCATTAGGGAAGTGTCCCTTAATATAATCAAATTTTTGGTTAATAATTGTATTTGATGATAAGTGTTTTTCAGTATTCGTGAATTGCGTATTTTGGGCTGCTAATTCGCACTCAACCCCTAACTGTTCCCTATTATTCTTGCTATCTTTTAGATTTAGATTATAATTAAAACCTTTATTTAACAAATTGGATTCTTGTGTTGTAAAATTAACATTAGAATTAATAATTCTATGGTAGAATTTATGCTCTGAGTAAACAAAGTTTTTATTTTCATTTATATTAATATAATCCTTCTTACTGTACTAAAAAAAGAATTAATGAACATAAATCAAGTTACAGAAATCATAAAGATAATTCCAATTATTCTAAACATCTAATTCAGGAAAACCATACTTTTAATGAAAAATTTGAAATTTTACTTGTAGAACAAAAAAGTGAAAACTTAATTTACTAGAAAGTATGGAAATAAACAAACATAAAGATAACAACATATTATTAAATGATCTATAGGACCTAAATAGTTCCCCATTGTCAAATCTTTATTAAGCAATAACTAATATTCCAGAACACTCCACCTGTATGTATAATAACCGTAATTGTAAAAATAGGTTCAGGTACTTAAATAATATTGTTTGTGTTGCATTGTCATTTAAGATCAAACATCTGATGAAGTCACAGTGTTGGCGAAACAATTGTCATGGTTTTTATTTTTGTAAAATAAATTAAGTGGAAATTTTAAATAAGCTTTTTTCGTTTATTGAGAAAAAATTAAGAGTTTACCACTCAAAATTAAGTGTTACATAGAACTGAACTGGTAACATTTTGGTACGAATCTGAGAAAATAAAAAAATGGCGCCTTACTAAATAATTTAACAACGGCCTGAAAAAAGTTATTATTAGTATGACATAGATAGAAACCGTTTAGTACAATTCCAATATTATGGAACAAAATTTAGCACAATAAGAATGTTTGAAAATGCAGTATATAAATGTTAATGAAAGACTATGTGCAGAACTAAATTGGGTCTCACTTCACTATTCCTAATAAAAGAAAATATAAACACATTAAAAATAAAACAGCTCCGGGTAAAGGAAATTTACCGATTTTTGTTATTTGTTGTTCGTAGTTTTAAATTAGTTTTATAATAGCATATTAAATTAGCTTATTAATAATGTCGTTATGATTACTTGCAATTGAGTCACAAGCCATTTTATTCATTTAAAATCAGAGGCATTGTAGTGGTATTATGTGTATATATATATATATATATATATATATATATATATATATATATATATATATATATATATATATATATATATATATATATATATATATATATATATATATATATATATATATATATATATATATATATATATATATATATATATATAATACATGTTTTACGACATATTTATGTATATCTAAAAATTTGGATCGCCGATAATTTGTAATTGTTATAACTATTTTAGAGTATAGTACATAAATGAAACTTCTCCCTGCGTAAAAGGAACACCCCTTAATTGAACAGCGGGACACTTCGGTTCAATCCAACTGACCCAACTGAGATAATCCAATAGAGGTTTTGGCGTAGTTTTTTGTTCACATACACTTGCGAGGCCAATTTGATGAATGTGTTTGTTGTCCCAAGCTTGTTTATTTGATAAAAGATTGATTCGACGAAGGTCTCGGCATAAAATAATTGATGGTCGCCGTAAAAATAGGTATACGGATTGAACTTGATTTATCAGTTATTTGTGTATCGTGAATTAGTTAGATAAAAACTTGTGGTTTTATAAGGAAGGAAAGTTTTTCGTATACTATTTCCCTTGTGTATTTTTTAATGGAAAATTTCCATGGTTACCGTTCATTTTTAAGTTTCAAAAAAACAAAACCCTAGCTCGAAAAATACACTGCTGTCAATGTCATACCAAACGATAAAGCTGTATTCACATTCTCAAATACAATCAGCTAAACTTTAAATGTATTACTCATGACTAAGGAGCGGATTGCATTTTTGCATATTTTAGACATATTGGCTATTTATGCTTATTTCTAATTAAACTCGGAGACACTAGAATTTCAATTGATTAACTTTCTAGTTTCAATAACGCAGCTTGAAGAAGCTTAAAATCTTCTTATGTCAATTACAGGGTTGAATAAGAGTGCATGTTTAAAACCATCTATTTTTTAGAGTGGTACAGAGGAAGTTGAGAGTTATTTAATTTTTTCAAAATATAGTGACATTTTCATATGTAAAAGAGGTTTAATTTAATCTTTTCGCCATGTTTTCACTTAAATTAAAGATCTTTGTTTTAATTTTGTATTTTGCAGATAAAATAAAAGTTTCAATGATACAGGTATAGTCAAAAACTTTAATGTACCAACAAAAAAAATCAATTTAAAATTTAACAACAAAAAAAAACGTAAAAATTTAAATTAAACATTCTGGTATAACAAAAAACGATTTGATTTAATGTACAAAAAAAATATCGATTTAAAATTTAACAATGAAAAAAAATTGAAAATTTAAATTAAACATGGGTACTAGAATAACAAAAAACAATTTGGTTGCTTCTAATATCTAGTAGGCCCCCGCGTGATTGGATAACAGCTCGACATCTGCGTGACATACTTTCTAGTAGAGTTGCTAAAAAATGTTGATCTGTTTTCCCATTCCTCTAATAAGGCTTCTAATTGTTGTAAGTTTTTGGGAACAATTGGTCTCAAATTAATAAATCTTTGCAGTTTATCCCAAACGTGTTGGATTGGATTGCAATCGGGTGAACGTGCTAGCCACTGCATTCGCTGTAGATTTTCAGTTTCAGTATGCGGTCTTGCGTTGTCGTCTACGTACACAAAATTTTGAGCCCCAGTTTCATTAACCATGTCCGGAATATAATAACTTAACAAATTTATATAGCGTTCCGAATTAACTGTTTTATTATAAAAATTACAAGCAAGCTCTTGTAATTTCCTTACTTTGTCAGAGAACTTCCCCCAAACGGTATTTTGTTTACTGTGCAATTTCCGCGATAACGCTCCCCAGTTTTCCTCCATACTCTTAACACCTGTTATCATCTGGATGTAAATGAAATTTAGATTCGTCTTCAAAAGAACAATTGTTCCATTCTTGCCCCTAATTCTGATATTCTTGCGACCAGGCAAACCTAGCGACTCGGTATTCCTTTAATAACTCTGGATGTCTGGCTTTGCGACGAGATTGTAAAGTATTGGCATGTAATCTTCTTTTTAACGTTTTTTTTGTGGAGACTACAATATGACTAGCTATTTGTAAAGAGTTTCTTAAAGAATTGGTTGACACAAGCCTGTTTTTTCTGGCCAAAGTTTTCAAATATCTATCATTTCGCCGCGATGTTTTTTTCCTCCCCCATGGGTATAATATAAATTTCCATTGGTCGTAAACTTATTCCATGCCCTGTGGATAACACTTTGCAAAGTGTTAAACTGCTCTGCTACGGCGCTTTTTGGCATTCCTGCTTCTATCATACCTACGGAAAGTTCTAATTGGCGTTTTTCTAATCTTTAAACCATTGACTTTGAGTACTGTGTGACTAATTTTAAAACTCGTAAAAGGTATTTTAACTTGTGTTCAGTTGCTATGGAAAGTGTAGTTACTCCATATATCATTGTCGAGCGACCAAATCTTGTTGTTCTAGTACCAGTATCAGTTTAATTTTTAAGTTTTTTTCATATTAAATTTTAAATCGATTTGCTTTTTTGTTACATGAAAGTTTTTGACTACACTCGTATCATTGAATCTTTTATTTTATCTACAAAATACAAACCTACGAAAAAGATCCTTGTTTTATGTGAAAATATTGTGAAAAAAATAAATAATTGTTATAGAAACAAAAATGAAAAACAAAAGTGTGTCTACGCGTAACCTATCAATTGGCCTTTTTAAACCCACTATCGTATATTTTTAATAAGTACCAGCTTCCTCTGTAGCACTCTTAAAAAAAGGTTTTAAACATGCACTCTTATTTAACCCTGTAAAACTGACATAAGGAGATTTTAAGGTTCAACAAGACACTTTATTGAAACTATATATATATATATATATATATATATATATATATATATATATATATATACATTTTTTGGGATAGCCGCTAAAGCATTAGAATTTGGCTAACTATATAGACACGTGTTTCTGACATTATATGTATATATATATATATATATATATATATATATATATATATATATATATATATAGCGCTATATATATATATATATATATATATATATATATATATATATATATATATATATATATTTATATATATGTATATATATATATATATATATATATATATATATTTATATATATGTATATATATATATATATATATAACAATAGAGAACATATTTATATATATATATATATATATATATATATATATACTTAATACTCTATTTACCACGGAGCAGCATATAGCCACCTGTGGCGAAACTTATAACTCAAAAGAAGTAAGTAAAAAGTAGGAAAATATTAGCGCGTAATTGGTAATCACAAATGTCGGTTTTGCTCCTGCTCCTTGTCAGAACCACATATATATATATATATATATATATATATATATATATATATATATATATATATATATATATATATATATATATATATATATATATATATATATATATATATATATATATATATATATATATATATATATATATATATATATATATATATATATATATATATATATATATATATATATATATATATATTAATATTGTTACTGAGTTGTCTGCAAAGTTCTCAAAAAAAAAACATACTATTCCACAAATTCAATTTCTCTATAGACAAAAGAGTCAATATTTTTCTGGCCTATGCGCTCCGTAACCCTTGACATTTTTTTAGTATAGAAATAACTGTAAAGAAATAATATTGCCTTATAGTACAAAAATAAATATTTCCTTACAGTTATTTTCCGTTGCAAGGAGATACTAACTTTTTTTTCAAAAATGTCAACATTTCTGAACGATTTTTGAGATGTTGATTGTCTAACATATCTCGTTGACAAAGTAAAAAATAATTAACAAAAAAATAAAATAAACTATATAAACAATATTGCTATATTGAATTAAACAATCAAAAATCATACATTAAGATACACCATTTAAGTCCAAGGAAATCTTTGAAGATACTTTAATAGAAAAGATGTTGCATCTATTAAAATATATGTTTCACATACTACTGAATTCATTAAAAACTTGAAACTAAATTCCTGAGGTAATGGAAATAAATGGTAGCAATGAATTTTAATTTGCCAGGTATATTTCCACAAAAAGTTAAAGAAAAACTTAATCGGTAATACATTAGATAATGGAATACATATATGGTACTAGTACAATTTTACCTAACCAGACTATCGTTGAGATGGCATCGGTGGATGTGGAGCACTCACTTTCTGCGTTAAAGACTGCGTAGACGACTGAGATTACGATTTCACCATGGAGAACTTGGTGCTTATTTTTTAACAACAGTAACAACTATAAAAATTTTATTTATTAAAATATATTCATTGACGTATGCCTTTTTATTTAATCGAATGATAACAAGCACGAGCGTTAGGTCGCAAAAAGGGTGTTTTGTGTTTGTGTACACACTTACTTTCGACCTCAGTTAATTAACAAACGTCCATTAATGCAATACGTAAAAAGAGTTGTAGTCAACTGTCAGATTTTAAAACTAAAATTGTGGACTTTGGGTGCATTGTTCAGCATTCCTATAAGGGTGGCGCAGAACGTGTTTTGTATACTAAACGGTCGCTAGTCCTACTGTTACATAACTGGTTGCAAACGAAAACATTTTGACAGCTGTTAGTATTAAAATGAAGTGATAATGGTTGAAAAGTTATGGTTTAATAATAATAATAGTAACCAAAAATTCTATTTATTTGCGAATTTAAAATTAAAGTATAGGGTCAGATTTTGAGTTAAAAATTCAAAAATGTCATTCATTTATGATAAAATTATTTATATGACTGGAAATAAAGGAAAATTTCTTTTTCTAAAAATTTGGGTACAACTTATAGCTTGCGATAAAACTGACATTTAAAATTTAATGAAAAACTTGAAAATTGTAAGACTATGAAAAAATCCCGTATATGAATAAAATATGCATCTCCCTAGGGCACATATTTTCGTAATATATATTCATCAGAAAATATTTATAGTTTTCGAGATAGTTCAGTTTTTCTGATTTTCGATCAATGTTTTAAAGGGCCTGTATTCAAAAATTTTAAAATATACGAATGTAAATTTAATAACAGGATATGGCACAGATCGGAAGCAAAAGGTTGCTTAATCTATATTTTTTTTATTTTATTCTTTTTGATATTAACATAACCTTTACGGCTATGTTTTGAGTAACAAACGTCCGCTAATTTGATATATCCGATTCAGACCTTACAGTAAAAGACATACGTTTTACAAAGGTTTGTTCCAAATACCAAATAAAACTTCAAATAAAGTCTAAAGTATGGTAACGAAAAATAACACTAAAACTAACTGTTGTATTCTTTGAGTGTAAAAAATACAAATTATATATACTATAATTGTATCTAAATTCAAATACGTAAGTACTCGTTTTCCAATCTCATAAGATTTAATAAATAAAGTTCCAAGCCACCTATGCAAAACTCTTAATCCATAAAAGCACGTGTTCCACTGTCAAACGAAAATAGCCCTTGAAAATCCGTCATCAGGCCTATTTGATCTCTACGCTTCCGCGGTTTATTCATTGCATTCGAATTATTGTAGGTTTAAGGTTTTTACAGACTAGAGATGTGTAACTCAGGAGTGAGCTGGCTCAAAGAATCAGCTCAGTTAAGTGAGTCACTGAAGCAGCTCCGCGGTACAGGTCTTTTCGATTCTGACTCGCCTCTCACTTACAGCGTAAGGGAGCATGAACGACTTGCGACGATGAAGAGCCGCAGAGTCACCGACCGCCGAAAGAGTCGAATTGCATTGCAATATGTGCTGTTTGTTACACTCTCGATGCGGCGCGGCTTAGCGGTCTTAACTCATTAGGTTTTATCCTTCTATTTCGGTTGTTTAGATGTAAAATAAATACTAATATAGATATAAGATATGGTTGGAACTGCCTATTGGTAAATACGCATACAAAATAAGGCAATTTATTTTTGAAGAAAATAATGTATATATTATATATTAATTCTAACATTATGGAAAATTATATATGATGACTTTTTTTCGGAAATATCGTGAAGTCATTTTTAATATTAATTATACAAATATCTATATGTTTTAATACCGGTCTTAAACGAAATCAATAAGAGCCTAATTTATTTGATAGATCTCCAACAGAAATTCTGCATAGTCAGACTGTATAACGTTAAAAATTAAAACACTAAATTTGACCAATTCGTCGCGGAGATTCTTTACCGTACTAGCCGAGCACGATATCCCATCCACTGTCCTTTACAACTACGAGCCGCCAGGATGGCAGAACCGTGGTCCGGGAACCAATTCATAAGTTAGGAGCCTTGTCAAACGACGTTAGGAGTGTATTTCGCTCCTTCGTTTCGCTGCTGAATTGAGCCGATTCAGTGAGCTGACTCAGTAAAGTGGGCCAGAGTCAGTGAAGCGCATCATTAAAATGAGTTACATGTCCCATCTCTATTACAGACTATTTAAATTTGTAATTGAGTAAGTTTATCTTTAGGTTATGTGAGGTTCCGACTCTCTTTGTCATTAACATAACCTTAACCTACAGATTTTTTGATTACAAATATGTCTGTAGATATTAAAAACTCAATACAAAAATTTTTTCGAATTGTGTGAATTTGTATCTAGTGTTGTATGCAAATATAGAAGGTGTTTAGCTTTTCTGACATGAAAGAACTTTGGTTTCTTAAATGTAATACTGTATATTATAAGTCCATGGAATATGTTCCTTCTTGCCGATCACAAATAAATCGGTTTGATACATTTACCAATGAAGACAATCGAGAAAATTTAACGAAAACCATGCTGTACAAGGCAATTTGGTCGACTTTTCGGTACCACATATCCGGTGCCAAATATGGTACAGACAAATTTTCAGACTGGTCTCCTACAAAAATACAGTCAATCTAATGGCCCTATCTGTAATATTTTCCGAAATACTCTCTCCGAAAATTCGAAAAACGCGACAAGTAAAAACCGTAGTAAGAAACAGTCACGTATTATGTATAGAATTGTTAATGTTTGTTAAAAATTCTATACATAAAATGCGGCTACATATATTGTACAGTAATTTTGTAAATTCAAAAATATAGGCATGTAATTAAAAAATATATTTTCATAAAATATGTAAAAATCTGATTTAAAGAAAAGTAACTGCTCAAAAGTTATAGAAACTAGATTTTTTTTTGGCAGCCGCCAAAACATTGTTCTGATATAAAGTCAAACTATGAAAAACCACATCCAAAAATTTTAAAAAGTTCGTAAGTTGAAACGAAAAATTTTTTTGACAGCTGTCAAAATTGTGAGACTAAAAGGAATAATAAAAACTGTATTATAAGGTAAAAGAAAAAACAGGCTCATCAACAGGCTTTTTGACAGGTCTCAAAATATTACTAGTTAAAAATTTTAAATTTAAAATTTAAAACAAAATCTAGTGACTAGGTAAACCCATTTTTTAATAGCTAAAAAATTAAAATACCCGTTTTTTTTGTAATAAGTTACACCATAAGGGGCATATCGATTTGAAGTTACAAAAAAAAGATATATCCTATCTATTATCGAAAACTCCCATTAAATTCTTTAAAAGTTGGGGTAAAAAAAAAAAAATGAAAAAATTCATGGCTGCAAAAACTAAATTTTCTAAATTTATTATCCAAATCTCTTCAATCCATATTCCATACCGAAATAATTCACTAGGAAAAAAAATTCTGCTTTTAAACTAAAAAAACTAAAGAAAGAAAATGTCCTACTGCCGCTGTATAACTATGTATTCTATACTTCTGTACTGAAAACTTGTAACGGGAATAAAAATTCAATCAATCCAACCCTAGCTATTTCCTATAACTTATAATGCCAATGTTTAAATCTTAAAAAAAATACCAGTAAAGAAAAGAAAATTGAAAAAATCGCAGCTGCGAAAGCAACAGGTTTTAATTATTGTTTTGTACCGAAAAGTTTCAAGAAAAAAACACAATTTCTAAAAAAATGTCCTACCTACTGACCCAGTATAAAAGAATATAAAATGTACAACTTTTTCGAACAGTATAATACTGAACCCCATTACATTTCCTATGCTAAACACAGACCAACATAAAAAAATTAGAAACTCTATGCCTATATCCTAAAAAACCTCACAAAATATATAAACATACAAGACTATACATTAAAAAATGCATCTATCCCGTATCCATTTAGATGCAAGTTTTTTGCTGCTGTAACTGATCCTAAAACGATAATCGAGTAGCACTTTTATTAAACGAATATCGATGTAATGCATGCAGTCGAGAATGACAGCTAATTTTTTTAGAGATATTTTTTAAAATTGGGGAAAGTATTATCCTTCAAAGTGTAGCTACCTACTTAAAAACATTCAATTTTTATGCTGCCAATTTTCAAAATAGCCAAGAAATCCTTTTTCAGTCTCTAAAATTAAATAACTTTTTCTTAAATATTTATTCAATTACACTTCTGACGAAAGCCAAAGATGAATGGATGGAAATTTTTGATCATCTCAGAGAAACCTAAAAATTGTGCCCAAAAGCGTGCACTTTTTCCTTTAAATCGAATTTTCACCTATTTCCCCAGTAACTAGATGAAAATATTATAGAAATTTTTGTAGTCAAATAAATGCTCTCTTTTTGTCAGGAAATAATTACGATTACGGTTTATAGTGAGCCTCCCTGTGAGGTTAAATTTTCAACTTTGAAAAATCGCAGTAATTTAACCGTGTACGCTAAATTTTTGAAATTTATCACAATCTACCTACGAATATCTAGTTTCGTAAAAAAATACCCCATGTCCTAGATGTATTAGCTTTCTTGTAATACAAGGTAATGTGGAAAAATGTACCCATTTTTGGGATACTTTACAAATTTTATCTAGTATTTGCACCCTCTGTGCATACTCAGAATCCTTCACAGATTTTGTATTTTGTGTATATTTTTGAGCACTTTCCGATGCCGTAATCAGTTTTTCGACGACAAAAGCAGGCGTTTTCTCTATAAAAAACCAAATGTATCAAAAAAAATTTTTTTTTCGAAAAATTTCAGTTTTTCTTAAACATTTCTACTTTTCGGTCATTTTTCCGACAGAGATGCGTTTAGATTTTTGTTCTCCTCTATATTTCCAATAAAAAATGTTTCTTGCAAAATTTCGCTATTACGCCCCCAGTTCGAGCTATAAGCAAACACCCTTTTTTCGAACGAAAAAAAAATCGTAAAATCACGCAACGGGGCTCAACCAAAAACAATAGAGTTCTGTAGGACCCGAAGAGCCATCGTTCCAGAAAGTTTCGACAAAGAAATCAAAAATTGCGACCTGAACCGTGTGACATCTAAGTTGACTTTTTTGGTCGACTTTGCGGTACCACATCGCCTGTACCAAATGTGGTACAGAAAAATCTGCAAACGAACCGTGTAGATCTACGTCTCGTCTAAAAACACGTGTCATATTCTTTTTCGAACGAAAAAAAAATCGTAAAATCACGCAAAGGGTTCGAAGCTCAACCAAAAACAATAGGGTTCTGTAGGACCCGAAGAGCCATCGTTCCAGAAAGTTTCGACAAAAAAATCAAAAATTGCGACCTGAACCGTGTTACATGGAAGTTGACTTTTTTGGTCGACATTGCGGTACCGCATGTCCGGTACCAAATGTGGTACAAAAAAATCTGCAAACGAACCGTGTAGCGTCTACTCTAAAAACACATGTCAAATTCATCGCCTTATTTCGAATAGTTTTCGAAATATACCCACCGAAAGGTCGAAAAACACGATTTTCTGAAATGACACGACCCACACCAGGTTTTCATCCCCGAGTGTAAGAGCCATAGTAACAAACGGCTTTGCAGCACAGCAAAAATATTTTTTAAATAGTTGCATATTTCTATTATTCTCTTGCCTATTTTCGGCTTGCTTTTATTTTGCATATTTACATCCATATTTTAGTCATTTTATGTTGCATATAATCCGGTCTTTACTCATGAAACATAGAATGTCTCATATTACCCATCTATAATTTGATTCAATAATATTACTAATTGGCCGTTTTAAAAATACATAAGTAAATCTAGCACGGCTAACATTAAAAATGTAAATCTAGCTTTAGAAATACCATGACAACACCCACGCGCTCCTTAAATACAAACAATATTAAACAGCGGATGTTAATTTAATTAATTTAAATGTGAATACATTAATTAAAATAAAATTTAGTTTCCAGTTATGTTTACAATATTTACTCGAAAAATACTCTAACAAAATATAAGGAGTGCAAAAAAATTTCTTTTCTAAAAAAACTCTAAACATTTTTTCGCGCGTATTTTCTTTAAATAGAAGCATTCATGCAAGTGGTCAGAGCGTCGAAAAATTATTTCGGCTTACTGACCATGCACACACTTGCTTTTATTAAGAAAATGAGTGCTCAACATTTTTTCGATTTATTCTCGACATTTTGTTTGCACTTTTAACTGATAATAAAGAATGTGAATTTTTTCGGAAAAAAAATATGAGTACAAAAATAAGTTTTTATTACTTGGAAAAATCGCGAGAGCTTTAACTTTTAAACTATTTTTTAACTACTATAGTTAAAAATAAATGATATCACTGTACCTATTATACACTTGTTCTTTTTTTATGGGAAGAAAGTAAAATATAATTCAAAAATTGTAAGTTCCTTTTGCTGTAATAAACAAATTACAAACATTTACAATTCGACTAATTATCGTCAAAAAGGTTCAGTGTTCAGGGTGTTCAGTTCCATAAAAAAAGCGCTAAAATACTGGAGGCCAGATTTACGGATTAATAAGATGTTTTGATGAAATTTATTACAATTAAGCTAATTTTAACTCGGCGAAAATATCGTCAGAAAAGCTTTATTTTCACCTTCTGTATTTCCGATGGCAATGACCTCTAAATTTATAATCGGATTTTCTTTACCTTTATTGTATAAAAATGTTCCTTTATAAATAAATTTAATTGGAAGATGAAAACTTTCCGATGAGGTAAACAATTTTTTTTAATTTCCTTTTCTTTATATTTTCATTAACCTCTTTATGAGAAAAAATCTTGCGTCACTTTTAAAAATTCAGTCAGTCAAATTAAAAAATTAAAGCTGGTACAATACAACATAGTTGCTTTAAATAAATGAGTCAAATAATACTTGGAGATTTTTTGTTATATCCAACCAAAACACAAAGGAGGGTAATCACTATTTAAATTATTAGGATGTTTATAAATTTTACTAAAATTTTTTTTTTATAGAATTCCGAGATTAACACAAAATTTTGGATCCTTTTACATTAATTATTACGAACAAGTGAGAATCTTGCATACCAAGAGGAATGCTAGTTTTCAGCTTTAATAGAATGTACAATTTGCCACTAATATATCATTCTTGTTCATTAGAGAGAGTGAATATGGATCGTCTAGTTTATCTTACATACATCGACCCAAAAATAAGGAATTGCTACTCTTAATTTTAAGTGTGCCTGTAAAATTAGCTTCGACGCATTTACAACATTTGACAAAATCACCTTCCAGCAAGCAAAAAAGTACAGCCACTACAGAATTCAGCAATCAATGTATCATCTATTTCATTAACAAAAGCAGGGGAATCGGTTTTCCCTAAAAAACATAATTTCGCAATTGCCCCAAGAATCATTCCAGTAGATGACATAATAGCAAGTGTAGAGAACAGCATGCGAAAACAAGAATAGCCATATTCAATTCGATATGAAACAGTAAAATTTCTTCGCTGCTGTAAACCACCAAAATTCAACTTGTCAGCCGCAGAAAGGACAGCCATAAAGAGCCTATTGACAAAGAAAATACTATAATTCTATATGTAGATAAAGAGAATGCAACGGTGGTCATGGACAGGAACAAAAATAGAGACATTATTTCAAGATAAATGTCATCAGGATAATACAAACGGATCCAATAAGCAAGTTCAAAGGATAATTTGCTAGTGGTTCAAAGATTCTTCGATTTTACGGACTTCCAAGAATACATAAAGCTAATGTACCGTTACGTCCCATCGTCAGAGCAATAGGTTCGCCAACTTACGAAATAGGTAAATATTCAGTTTTCATAATTTCTGACATATTTCAACATAAAAACATTAATCCAATCTTAATTGAATTGACAGAGAATGCTTAACCTCCACATAGTTCATTTTTCAAGGAACTTTTTAGGAGCAAACCTCGGGTGCCGCCATGGGATCGCCGCTATCTCCTGTGGTAGCGAACATCTTTATGGAGGCTTTCGAGGAAATTGCTTTAAGCACTACTCCTTTACAACCCAAATGTTGGTTTAGATATATAGATGATACTTTTGTAATATGGCCTCATGGAAAAGAAAATTTAACAATATTTTTAAACCAGCAACATTCTAATATAAAATTCACTAGGCAAATTGAGTCCGATGGTACCATTCCTTTCCTTGAAGTCTTAATATAATAGAAAGAGAACGGTATCCTAGATCATATTGTTTACGGGAAATCGAGACATACGAATAGATATTTAAACTTAGTTCTCACCATCATCCATCTTAAAAACAATCCGTCATCAATTCAATAGTCTTTAGGGCTTTGTCAATATGTGATACAAATTCAATTCCGCAAGAAACAGAAAAACTCACTGAAGCTTTAGAGTCAAACGGATATAGATCTAGATAGTATCAAATAAAAAACCAATCTGTCACAAAATTATTAAAAAAAGTATTCATATTGATAATGAATTAAAACTCTCAACTCACATAACCCTATTTAGGAAAAAAGTTGCTTCTGGGTCCTTTGCTGTGAGAGTAATTTCTAATGAATTAGGTTCAACTGCGACTAAGATGGCATATTATTCTTTAATCGAATGTCACATAAGATATAGGATCGCTTTTTGGAGATTTTGTAACCACCAATTGCTAAAATCCATCAAAAAAGATCACTGCGCTACATATGTAAAGCTAGGTGTAGGGTACACTGTAAACCTCTTTTAATACGGGAAGAAATTTTGACTGTCATTTCTCTTCTTATCTTAGAGACTTATTCTGCAGAGACCGAACATTCGCACAATCTTTAGTACACGCAAAAAATTGGGCAATGCTTAAGGGCACCAAAAAAAATCCTTTGTAATCCGAAAGAGTTTATAAAAATTCCTTGTTCCTGCGTTAAAGTGTATGTAGGTTAAACTGGACGGTCTGTGTCTACTAGACTTAAGGAACTTGAAAGATGTATAAGTAAGAAACAAATTGTTCAATTCGCTGTTGCTGAACACCAGCACACAACATGAAACATGATTAATGTAAAAGATACCAAGGTTCTTGGATCAGTCTCAGGTTATTATAAACGAAAAATTAGAGAATCAATTGAAATTATCAAGCACCCTGAACATTTCAACAGAGACGCGGGCTACGTGCTATATGATGGGTATAGAAACCAATCATCATAGTAAGTCATGCGTCGTGCAATCTCAGGCGAAACGTCGAAAAGTAATTTCTATTTGACACCGCCTAAACCCAAGAACCATGATTTCTTAACTGACTGCAACCGTGAAAGCTTTCGTAATATCTATATGTTTCTTAAAAGTTAAGTCTTTACTAAAAACTATACCCATTAGATCAGTAAAATTATTTACAGATTCTTCATTTTTAATTTTATGGTCATATTCTAGGAGACTTTTCCGCTTGTGGAATCTCATAACTTTACCTTTCGGACTGTTAATTTCCACACAATTTAATTCACACCAGTGATCTAAATATGTTTGTAAAGTTAAAAAGTCGTCTATACGTTGAATATCTAATACAGATAAACAGTTTTCTCAATAGCATCCACTTGATGGCCAATCTCTACATTGCCCCCAAGATAATTCTGGAAAACTGCCAGATTAGTTGCTGTGAATATACCTTCAAAGAATCCGTGTTGATTAGGAGATATTTTCTATTTAAAAATGTCAAACAATTCATCAGTTATTATAGATTTGAGGACTTTGGACATATTTGGCAATGAGCTAATACCTCTGTAGTTTTTATTATCTATTCTAGATCCAGATTTAATTTAAGATTCACTTTATGTTAGATTATAATGGAAATTTGCGTTAAGGTAAAAATTAATAATTGCTCATTTTCTATCTACGGAATGTCCTAAAGTATCATTCTCTTTCTTTTATGCAAGCACTTCTAGAAAGGGAATCTACCATCTAATTTAATTTCCATTGTAAATTGTATATTGCGTGCTGCTGATTTAGATGATTCAGAAGTCAGGGGAGATTATCTGATGCATGCGGCAATATGACAAAAGTACAATTTACATCTTTAAAACAGGATTTTTGGCTTTAATGGGCTCGACGGTAAAGTATATTTCTCCGTAGTTTTCATAAAGATATTCACTACAATAGGTGTTAGGAAGGGTTCTATGGCCCACCCGAGGGTTACTAGCAAAAAGTTCCTTGAAAAAAAAGTGCGTTGATGTAACAATACTTTAATCAGATCTACCATTGTATTGGCTAGTTCATTATGACGTGATATCTCAGATATTATTGACATAGAATCAAATTTGGTAATTATTTACTTAGAAAGTTAAATTTACACGCCTTTGCTATAATATTTAATATTTCGAAACCACAATATTGTTGATGATAATTTAATACATTAATTTTGTATCTAGATTGTCTAAATTAAATAAAAGTGAGTCATATAACAACAAATTATGTAAAATATTTTTTTTTACAAAAAACAAATATTCTGCAAAAAATCATATCAGGGTACAAAATTTGTATTGTTATTATGAATGTCTAAAAAAATTAATTAAACAATAACTACTGTGACAAAATTAACTGGAGTATTCTACAAAAATAATTTTGTTTTAAGGAATATTAAAAACATATTTGCTGCTGGCAATTAACAAAACATACAAAAATATACCATCCATCTTCAGATAAAAGCGAAAAATAATAAAAACAGGGAATCGACAGCAAATCCACTAAATCGTATGGAAACGAAGATTAACGATGAATCTATTTTTTGCCAACCATTAACAGTCACCGTATCTTTACAATGCTTTCAGGGAAATATGAAATAAATTAGCCCGTCACGTTTTTCAATCAATTTTTCTTAATTTAGTTCGATTTAATAATAATATTAACGGTGTATCTATACTCTCGCTTCCGGCAACGCATTTTTAACCGGTAGTTGTTGGTTTGTTTGTCGAGGTTTCTACCTGCAAATCGCCCTGACTTTGTAGTTCTAATTTGCATGTGCGATTTAGCCTCTCTGTGTCTAAATTGAAAAACGTTGTAATAGATAAATTTATTCAAGAATTTACATTACTTACTTAAAGGTGTTTCCGAAATGACATTCACCCCAACGTTACGAAAGTGGCATGTTTAAAAACCAATAATAACAACAAAACACTAGGTGGGGATTTTAACTGAAAAAAAAAATTTAACGCTTTGATTTAAAATTCATAAAAATGTATTTCTTTCTTTAGGTTGGCGCAGCGTAAAAATATTTATATAAAGATGGATTAAAAGATAAGGTATATCAAACTTTAAAACTATTTTTGTTTAAAAATATTTACTTTTGTCGATGTGGCAGATTATATGTTGAAGTACAAAATTTCTTTAAACAATTTTTAATTAATCTATATTACATATTTGTACACTACGACAAATCCAAGTCCCTCTAAAAGTCGTTACAATGTAAAGAACCTAAATTTTCAAAATTAAAGTACACATTTTTTTTAAGTTTTAAAATATTAAACTTCCAAGTGTCGTTAAATGAAGAAAGCGTCCAAAGTTAATTGCTACTATGATACCAGAAAAAAAAGAATGCTGAATATATTTTTTTTAAAGTTCCATTTTTAATAGGAATAAAATTATATTCTGAACTAACTGGTCGATCTAGATATTTAAAATCAATATATTCAATCATCCTATATTCAATGAAGAGAATGATATATGAGATACGAAATATAAACATAATTATGTTCCATGTATTCCACTCTATGCTAAATTGTATATTTTTTGTCAAGCCTGGAATATACTCATGCAATGGGCAAACTGAATCAAAAAGTCACTTATGATGTTTGTAATTATTACCAACATATTTGTATTTGTATCAAAAACTTAATAAATTATAATTTAGATATTAAATCAATTATTAGAAAAATAAATAACAACTAAATTAACAAGCTGTATAGGTATTTAAATTGATACTACTGAAACTATCAAATAACCATTTCAGAACAACACCAGCTTACCTGGATTTTTCTTAATAACGGTAAAAACATCGAGATTATGCCAGCATAAAATCCGTCACATAAAAACTACCAGTAAAAAATGCGTTGCCGGTATAGAGAATGTAGACAGCGTAATTTTAAACATCCCGAAATGTTCACTCTAATAACCTTTTGAAAGGCCTATATTTATTTTCTCTCCGCGACCTTCCGTATTTAATTTCATGTAGGGTTCAACATCCTTTAAATAAATATTTGTTGAATGTTTTTTGTCAACCTGAACCACAGTTCTGCTCATGTTAGTGAATTAATATACATTTTCCCCCTCGTGTTTTCCTTCTCTACTTTATTGAAAAGGCGAGAAGAAAGGGTTAATTTATTACAAGTACGTTGTTTTGGTTTCTATAGCTAAAGCAACTTGTTTAGAAGTCATCAAAAATATATCATTATCGGATTCTATAGCTTCTCTCGAGGTTTGCTCGTGAAAAGTTCTTTGAAATATGAAATAAGTTGACGGGAGACATGTTTTATTCAAATATACCGGTTTGCTGTCATGGTTATTCGGATGATAAATGTCAAATATTATTGAAATCTAATGAAACGTTGATTAGTGATGTCATTTTCTCACATTTTAATCCCCAGAATAACTTATAGTTCGGATTTGTTAATTATGTAGTTATAAATTTAAACATACGTTTAATATTCCTAAACGTCATTATTATATTATATAGATTTTCTAATGTAAACAAAAGTGAGTCATACAATTACAAATTAGGCTGCTCCCTCTTATTAAAATATCTTTAAAATTTTATTTTATTTTAAAGAATATAAAAACCATATTTTTTGCCTGCAAAACAACCAAACTTATACTACCCACTTCAGACAAACGCGGAAAATAATAAAAACTGGAAATCGACAGCAAATCCATTAAATCGTATGGAAACGAAGATTAACGACGAATCTATTTTTTGTCCACCATTAAGAGCTACAGTATCTTTATAACGCTTTCAGAGAAATATGAAATAAATTAGCCCGTCACGATTCTCAATCAATTTTCCCTAATTTACTGAGAATTAATAATAATATTAAGCATCTCTTAATGTTCTCGCTAATAACGTTTTGAACGACCATTATTTATTTTCTCTCGGCGCCCTTTCGTCTTTAATTTCTTACCGGGTTCAACATCCTTTAAATAAATATTTTTGGATGTTCTTTGTCAAAGCAATATCTGGAACCACATTTCCGCTCATGTAATGGAATTTATATTAATTTTTCCCCTCGTGTTTTCTCTGTTTACTTTATTGAAAAGTCGAGGAATAAGAGTTAATTTATTACACCTACGGGATTTTACTTCTCAGTCTATGAATAAGGTGACAAAAGATTGGTAATAATTTAGATAGACAATGGCTATGTAGACACGCATTTAATATGGCGAAAGGCAGAAGCTATTTCTTTGTGCAACTTGAACTCAAACTAAATTAAAAGGGTTTGTCGCAACGATCTTAAATATAGAAATTAAGCAAATTATAAACCTAATACCTAAAAAAATGGTTTGGTTAAAGTCGTAACGGCTCTCCAGAAGGAGCATAATAAAGAAAAATACACAAAAAGTACTAGTACTAGTCCAATATCAACCTTCTCTTTATTACATTCCTCCGCATTTCGACCCATATGCAAGATCATCATCAGGGAGTATATGGTCTGTAAGTAAAATAGGGATATAATTAGAATAAAATTTTTCTACAAATTGATTTGGGTTAATCTCACAATACGTTAATAGGTTAAAAGGATTTAAATTTTCGATTCTGCTGCTGCATAAAAATAACATAATATCTGTAATGTGACAGGTCGATGTGGGTCAACGACAGAAACCTCATTATTCTAGAGAACGAGCAGGATGTTCAGCCAAATACAAAATTATAAATAAATAAAATGTATTTATATTTTATAACTAATAAGTTTTTAAAGAAACAAAAAGGTACATTTTCTGAAACAGAAAAAATAAAATATGATAAAATACTAACCTTCCGATAACCTTAACAAAAAATGACGTACTTTTTCTGGGGGAATTTTTTGTCGGTTAATAAAATGTTGAAGAGTCTAATCGTTTTAGAGTTACTCTGATATCCTCTTAAATGCGATTTTATAGAAACAGATCTTTATAAGTCTTTGCGTAGGGAAGTAAATATGTTATTTAATTTTCTTATTTTTTGTTAGATAATCAATATATTATATTTAAAGTGCGTTCTAATCAAACGTTTTTTGTATTTTTTTTTTGTCTAAACACATGGCGAATTAACCGTTCTGTTTTTATTAGAGTAGAAAACTCTATCTGCTATCAGTGGAAATCGTAATCTAAAATTTAAATCAACGGGTGTGGTTATTGACAAACCAAGAATTCTGTATGACAGCAATATTTGATCACCTGTTAATAATATTATAGTAAGGCAGTATACGGAAAAAACCGATCATCCTAATATATTTCTCAGCAATTAAATTTAATAAAGGGCAAGAATGGCATACATTTAGCTGTAGCTTTCACATGTTTAATAACAGCCGGATAATGGTTTTCATTCACACGGGTTAACTTGTAACCTTTCAGTCTCGCGTTCGCTCAGCATGCGTTCTAACGGAGACCGATTATAATTCGAATAGACAGCCCATCAGGCAGTTTCAAAAATGTGTCACCGACATTAATCAATCGCACGCAACAAAATTTGACACGGTTTTGCCAGTAGCGTAATTTAGGTCTACTTATTTAGAAATTCGATACATAAATTATGCCCTAGAAATTTCCCAAGTATTTGTTTAAAACCGATCTATAAACAAATTTAACCAACAGGTCCGAGGTCGTGCGCCGCGGACTAACAACTCGGGCTGTTAAGGTCCGCGAAAATCTGTCGATGGATTCTAACTATACTGACATATGTTGTCATTCATTCATTCATCCATTTGTTGAACAGTCTACTCGGAATGTACCTAGTAGACTATGTATCGTACAATGTATTGTTTTCTATTCATTTCACTCCGTGACTGTGCGAAATCAATTTAAAAAATAGCTCGATGTTCGCTCAAATCCGAATATAGTGTCATACATCGTTTTTTTCTTATACGTTTTTTTCTTAAACTAAAGATTTTTTGCCAAAATTACTTTAACTTTTATCGTTTGAATTTAGTTTTGTTGTCTATTTTAATGGTAATGTAAAGAAGAAATGTTTTTAAAATGAATTAGGTACTGAATGTTTATCATCTAAAATAATCAAACCAATTCATGAGCAAACTTTAAATTTATATAAATTTTCTAATTAAAAGGCCTCCCTTTTTTGTAAATTTTTGACTATAATAAATAGAACTTATTTTATTGTGTGCACCTATTCATGAAACATTAAATTATGTATTATTCTGTTGAAACAATTAAATTATATTTAAAAAAATATCTTCAGAAGTCTTTTTGATAAAAAAACAGTATAACAAACAAATAATGGAGCATTTTTGAGCTGAAAAATAACGCTTAAAATTGTAACATATTTATGGAACTCTAAAATTCACTAAAGCGTTCTTTTGCAGTGATGCCAAACACAGTAGTAATATTTCTTTATAACACACTAGCGCAACATGCACATTTTTTTAGGCTTCAACATAATTATGTCATAGGTATAGAGTTCGTTCACTTTTTGCAGAATCACCAGTGTAAGTAGATATCAAATACGGGAACTGGTTCACCCCCCACCACTACTCCTGACCTTGAGAGCCCAGGTGTGCTGTGTAGTTTGGCCTTGAGGCGATGTGACGTCATATGACCTTGAGCGCGCATCACGCGGCTTCGAGGCCATGTGACGTCACATGACCTTGAGCGTGCACCAAATTTTTCGGTCTTTGAGTTGGGATCCCAGGTGTGCTGTATCGTTTGGCCTTGAGGATTTTTAACATCATATAACCTTGAGCGTGTATAAAACTTTTCGTCGTTGCATATTGTTTGGCCTTGGGGGTGTGCGACGACAGAGGGTCTCGAGTGTTAAAAGCTATTAAAGCCAGGTATTCTACCCATAAAATTGAAGAGAGGCACTCTGTGCGGTCACAAGGAATTTCATCATTAAGTTAATGTTTGGTATATTCTTTCTCGGGCACTAATACTGGCAGATCATTATTTAAATTTGGGTGTTTAGAATAAACAAAATTTGGAAATATTTACTTAAGACATTTTAATAATTATTGTATCAAATAGGGATGTAAAAATTAAATGTACCAAGCAATAGCGGATCAATATTTAAATTTGGGTGTTTAGAATAAACAAAATTTAGAAATATTTATTTAGAATAAACAAAATTAGAAATGTTTACTTAAAACATTTTAATAATTATTTTATCAAATAGGGATGTAAAAATTAATTGTAGCAAGCAATAGCGGATCAATATTTAAATTTGGGTGTTTAGAATAAAACAAAGTTTAGAAATATTTGTTTAATTTGGTATTATTGTCTTCTTTTAAATAAAACTCAATATGTCTTCATAAAACAACGCATTATTAATACAAAATACATAATAAGAATAATAATAATAATAATAATAATAATAATAATAACTATTCTAAACAATAATATTAATAATAATAATAATAACTATTCTAAATACCTATTCTAACATGCTTATATCGTTTAATATTAATATATAACCATCATCTTGCGGTATATAGATGGGTGATGGATTGCCCCCATTAGTCAGATGCCCCCATTGCCCCCATTAGTCAGATGGCTGTCCAAACCAACTTGTGCATTATCCACATAAACATTGCCCCCATCAACTGGAGGATTGTCCTCCTCTGAATCTGTGTCGGACTCATCGCCCATATGTTCTAATGTCATCATATCATTGATGGTGTGCTAGAACAATATAATAGAAATTACAATCAAATTTAATTATGTCATAATCACCTAATTATCTTATTAATAGATGCGTAGCGTGACACAAAGGGGTAGATTATACTAAAAGTTGTACCATTGCTATAAAAATACGTTTTATTTGGTGGAACATAAATATTTTTCTTAAATCAAACCAGTTTCACACTATGATAAAAAAGAAAGGTTTTGTAGTAAATTAAAATTTCACAGAAATGTATCACAAAACAATTCGCTACACATTTCCTTTCTACATTTCAATTGTGTGGGGAATGTGGTATCATCCATACATTCTTACACTACTACTACTAAAACAATTGATTTAAAAAATTAGGTCTTGGAGATTTTTCTTCAAAATAAAGCATCAAGCTATGGACTTTTGACATAAACTAACAAGCAAAAAAATGCAATAATAAAAGAAAAACATTTATTATACAGGGTCTTTCCTAATAAGTGTCCGATATTTACAGGATAATTCCTCCAAAAGTTCCCAAAGAAAAAATAAAATCTCATTTTTTCTTCAAAATAAAGCATCAAGCTATGGACTTTTGACAGCAAAAAAAATGCAATAATAAAAGAAAAACATAAGTTGGTTGTGGAATTATAGTTAATTTTGCTTGCGGTCACCTATCCACATAAACAATATAAAAAATTATTTCCTTTCTACGTTTCAATTGTGTGGGGAATGTGGTATCCTCCATACATTCTTACGCTACTACTAAACCAATTGATTTAAAAAATTAGGTCTTGGAGATAATAAGTAAACAAAGTGACATATCAGCTATAATAGAAATTCGTTTATTATACAGGGTCTTTCCTAATAAGGTAGAAATTAAGGTTATGTATTTTTTAGCAAATGTATGTCCTCAGCAAACAGCGTCTTGTGCAGCTGTTGGTTCAGATTATTTTATGAAATTTTAACCACAAGTTAAGAAGACTACCTCCTAACGATATACGGTGCCGAGAAGATTCAAATTTATACACGGTGTCTCAGATCATTGGACATTTTATAAAATTTTCAATTCGCAATATCCAAGTTTTTTAAATGGATCACCCTGTATTTGATATTTTTTTCTGAAAGAGGCTTAAAAATCTTTGTTATTATCAAACTTTTGGACTGGAGTAAGTTTGGTTAAATCACAATATTTTCACCCAAAGAATCTGCAGTTATGCTGTGTACCTTTAATTAGCGAAAACCCTGTATAATAATTAACCTGTCCTATATATTTTTTTTCTGAAGGAGGCTTAAAGTACCTATCCACTGATATATACATGCCCTATATCTAAATCTAATAGTTAACGAAATACATAGAAATATATGAAAATTTACAACTAATTAATGCTGACTATAATGTAAAGCCTTAAATCTATAAAGATAATTAAAAGAACGCTTCAAGGATTTTTAATTTTCCAATATCCAAGTTAATTGGGTCATATATGTATATATACAGGGTGTTCAGCTAAGGGTGGTTTTCGGCCATATCTCCGAAAGTATTTGCCCTAAGTTATTGGGGAAAAAATCGAATAAGTAAATCGCCAAAAATAAAAAAGCTGGAAAATTATTTTCGACGCGCAACAACAACAGTAAAAATAAAAAACACGGTTTTTTTAAATAGTTCCAATTAATCCTTATCGAAATTATTTTTTGTGATCTAATAATTCCGCATTATACAGGGTTTTTCCTAATAAGGTAGAAATTAAAGTTATGTATTTTTTAGCAAATGTATGTCCTCAGCAAACAGCGTCTTGTGCAGCTGTTGGTTCAGATTATTTTATGAAATTTTAACCACAAGTGAAGAAGACTACCTCCTAACGATATACGGTGCCGAGAAGATTCAAATTTATACACGGTGTCTCAGATCATTGGACATTTTATAAAATTTTCAATTCGCAATATCCAAGTTTTTTAAATGGATCACCCTGTATTTGATATTTTTTTCTGAAAGAGGCTTAAAAATCTTTGTTATTATCAAACTTTTGGACTGGAGTAAGTTTGGTTAAATCACAATATTTTCACCCAAAGAATCTGCAGTTATGCTGTGTACCTTTAATTAGCGAAAACCCTGTATAATAATTAACCTGTCCTATATATTTTTTTTCTGAAGGAGGCTTAAAGTACCTATCCACTGATATATACATGCCCTATATCTAAATCTAATAGTTAACGAAATACATAGAAATATATGAAAATTTACAACTAATTAATGCTGACTATAATGTAAAGCCTTAAATCTATAAAGATAATTAAAAGAACGCTTCAAGGATTTTTAATTTTCCAATATCCAAGTTAATTGGGTCATATATGTATATATACAGGGTGTTCAGCTAAGGGTGGTTTTCGGCCATATCTCCGAAAGTATTTGCCCTAAGTTATTGGGGAAAAAATCGAATAAGTAAATCGCCAAAAATAAAAAAGCTGGAAAATTATTTTCGACGCGCAACAACAACAGTAAAAATAAAAAACACGGTTTTTTTAAATAGTTCCAATTAATCCTTATCGAAATTATTTTTTGTGATCTAATAATTCCGCATTATACAGGGTTTTTCCTAACAAGGTAGAAATTAAAGTTATGTATTTTTTAGCAAATGTATGTCCTCAGCAAACAGCGTCTTGTGCAGCTGTTGGTTCAGATCATTTTATGAAATTTTAACCACATGTTAAGAAGACTACCTCCTAACGATATATGGTGCCGAGAAGATTCAAATTTATACAAGGTGTCTCAGATCATTGGACATTTTATAAAATTTTCAATTCGCAATATCCAAGTTTTTTAAATGGATCACCCGGTATTTGATATTTTTTTCTGAAAGAGGCTTAAAGTACCTATTATCGGGAAAAAATCGAATAAGTAAATCGCCAAAAATAAAAAAGCTGGAAAATTATTTTCGACGCGCAACAACAACCGTAAAAATAAAAAACACGGTTTTTTTAAATAGTTCCAATTAATCCTTATCGAAATTATTTTTTGTGATCTAATAATTCCGCATTATACAGGGTTTTTCCTAATAAGGTAGAAATTAAAGTTATGTATTTTTTAGCAAATGTATGTCCTCAGCAAACAGCGTCTTGTGCAGCTGTTGGTTCAGATCATTTTATGAAATGAGAGATATCAAAACGCGGTTTTCTCCAGAATTTAGGTAATTTTTCCCTCTTTAAACTAACTCTGTTGAAAGCATACTGTTCCGTTTGGTTTTTTCGAGAAAATCTCTAAAAATTGAATTTTGTTTAAACAACGCCCTCTAGTAGGTGTACCAACAACTATCGAGCGTCAAAAATGACAACAATTATAAGAGCATTAAATGCTCTTTCAAACAAATACCCACTTGAATACCATTAAATAAAAGATGTAGGAGGCAGAGCACTTTGGAAATTGATTTATTTATTATCTTCCCCCACCCTTATTATCGGAAATATGACAAATCGCCTTAAACAAAACTGACGCAGATTTGGTTGGAGTTTTTGTTGCTCTTATTAAAATGTTACCTCATATTGGGTATTTTCGAATAAAAAGTTGTTTTTTTATTTTCTATTGCAGGTACGCCGTCTTGTGGTAGTTTTACAAACTTGGAAATATTTTCCAACAATTTCTCTTGGCCACTTTAGTAACGAAAAAAAATTTTTTTGGGAGGCTGTAGCATCCATAGTCTGAGAAAAGCTACCCAGCCACCCTTAGTGGGACACCCTGTATATACATATATGACCAAACTAAAAAAACTTGGATATTGCAAAATTAAAATCCTTGAAGCGTTCTTTTAATTATCTTCATAGATTTAAGGCTTTACATTATAGGCAGCATTAATTAGTTGAAACTTTCCATATAATTCTAGATATTTCGTTAACTATTAGATTTAGGTATAGAACATGTATATATCATTGATAGGTATTTTAAAACTCTTTCAGAAAAAATATCAAATACAGGGTGATCCATTTAAAAAACTTGGATATTGCGAATTGAAAATTTTGAAAATATGATCTGAGACACCCGGTATAATTTTAAAACTCCTAACCATCATAGATCGTTAGAAGGTAGTCTTCTTAACTTGTGGTTAAAATTTCATTAAATAATCTGAACTATCAACTGCACAAGACGCTGTTTGCTGAGGACATAAATTTGCTAAAAAAATACATAACCTTAATTCCTGTCTAAATGACACAAAATTTGAATAAGAAGTTCTTATAAAAGTTACCTTTATTTCTTTCAGGGAATCTAAAAATGTAAAAATATACAGGGTGTTCCATTTAAAATTCAGGGTTTGAAGTCGGTACAGCACTTTTCGAATACCCTGTATTAATAAAACTTAAAAAATTAAAAAAATTCATTAAAACCAAGAAATATTTTTACCTAAAGTATCTGCAGTTATGCTGTGTGCCAGTAATTAGCGGACACCCTGTATAAATATTTTTTAAGATATTTATTTAAATTTTAAAGAGGAATTTTTGCTTTCTTTTTTGTATTTTACCACATTTATCGCTATTAAATATGTGAGGATAAATATGCATTCCAAAAAAAAAAGCAATACAACTGAGCGATATTATTTAAAATGTTGGAGTGGTTCGGGCTGTTATAAACATTTCAATAATTAAAAAAAAGCAATACAACTGAGCGATATTATTTAAAATGTTGGAGTGGTTCGGGCTATTATAAACCTTTCAATAATTAAATTGTATGGCGTCCTTAATTTCCTATGTTTTAAATAGAAAGTGTATTATAAAATGTCAACTAAAAGGCATTGGATAAAACGAAGTTAATATGTTTAAAAAATTGTGGTTATTTGTCGGCAAATTGGAATCATGATAGCAATTTCGTGGATATGGAGAAAAAAAATGTTTATATTATGAAGAAAGTTTCTAAATAAAGAAATAATTGTACCTATTTTAAATAACTAAATCCAACTTTAATAATCCAAGACCGTTTAAAACTTACATAAATTTACACATACTGCACACATATTTTTGGAACGAAAATTTCCGAATGTTTAAAAGACGGTTATACAATACTACATGATCACATTGGTTGGCTTTAAGATAAAACCAACGGTTATTTGAAAAATAGGATCGGTCTGCTATATACTTGCGTGGGCAGAGTTGCCGACTTTAGCGCGAAAACTATCGATTTTTCACACTTTTTCCTAATAACCAAAAGTGATAGTATTTGGATAGGGACAACTTTTTTATTTGAAACTTTTTTTTTTCGCATCGTATTTTAATGCAATTAAAATTTTAATTTCAACACTTTTCTATTTTACATGCGAAATATGATGACACTATCTCTGCTGGCTACCGAGAAACCATGTGATTACAAGCATTCTGGAACACTGTGTACATAAAATATGTTTAAAGAAAAAAATCCGCAAATATCTAATATCACAATATTTTTACAAAAAAAATGGCAGTTATGATAGGATCATGTGGATAATTAAAAATTCAATCTCTAAAAATTATTGTTAACAGCCTTAAACATGCATTAAAAATATCATCTGTTTGAGCCTACATAAAATACGGTTAAATAACTCATGTAGATATTTAAAAATTCAATCCCTAATTATTAATAATAGTCCTAATCTCTAATTATTATTAATAGTCCTAAGCACGCATAAAATAACATCCGTTGAACTCACCTCTATATATGGGATATCCTGTGGGGATAGCTCTTTTACGATGATCTGACACATTTTTGACTAATATATATCTAAATCTATTTATCAATTTTTCGTGTGCTGGGTTTGAAGTTAAAACTAAAAATACCCATATATATATATATATATATATATATATATATATATATATATATATATATATATATATAGACATGATTTTAAGCCTTTAAAATCTAACGGCACTACTTTTAATGGTTTTGGTCATTTTAAAGAAGTTTTTTTGCCTATTGAGATTTATGTGACAGCTATTTATTTATGGTAGGTCTATAAAACGGTCAGCCCTTTGGCGTTGCACAAATGAATACAAATATGAGTGCTTCTTGGAAGTCAAATACCAAATGTATTTTTAGTTGAAAAAATAAAAGCAGGATACAACAATTATTATACATACACTAATAATATGCATCCTTCGTTAAATGTTAATGTGTGATAGATGTCCCAATATGAATTTTAATATTTCTAGATGTTGTAACAATATATAATACATAATATTTTTCTTTATCTTGAATAACCAAAATACCAAATTTAATTAGTCGAAAGAAATACATCCAGTAAAATATAATCTCATTAAAATTTTTTCGAGTTTGTAAATTAAAACAAAAAAAAACATGTTTGAACTAAATATCGTATTTCCGTGTGTTAAAATCTCTAATGTCTATGTTTAAAATAAAGAAATTTTTATTGTGGGGAAATGCAATCTAATATTTTGTTTTATTACCTAACTAAAATTATTTATATTATGTATAGTAAATAAGTTTTTTTTTCGGTTTTGTGATACTTAACTATTATATGCAAAAATCGGGCTATCTTGGTTCTACATAATGTAAAAAATTATGAATTGTATCACGAGCTTATAAATATGAATGTTTTTTTTCCTCTGCATACCATACACGTAAAAAAAGGAAATACGAAGGTTTGAATAATTTCACTGAAACGAAAAGAGTTTTCTTTGAATAAGGTTTTTTTCACAGGACAATTTTTACGATTTTTTAATAAAATACATTATATATGTAAATATACCGTCAGAGATCAATTAGAAACTTGAATCGCTTTTAGGAAAATCTACAAACATTTTTCCCCAATATTTGGGAAATAACCTAAACAATTATTGAAAGTTTTATAATGTGTTTATTTATCACCATAAATAACCGATTTTCATACGACAATTTTTACGATTTTTAATAAAATACATTGGATATGTAAATATACCGTCAGAGATCAATTAGAAACTTGAATCGCTTTTAGGAAAATTATTATTTTTAGAAACAGAAGGGATATTATTTAAATATTTTACAGCTTTTTATCTAGGAAACTGTTCAACGGGGCATCCTAAAATTAAAAGTTTTATAATGTGTTTATTTATCGCCATAAATAACCGAGTAATAAAAGATATTATTTTAGATGGGTATAATTTTACAGCATTGGAACTGGTCAGCAAATAGCCTAGAGGTAAAAACCAATTACAACTTTATGGTTTATGGTTTTAACCCAAAATTTTGTGTACAGCATAATATCCATCTAAAACATTCAATCAGTCTCTAACAATCGTTCAGTTTGAAAGGTCAGTTTAAAATACTTCGTGACATATAAAAAAATGAGTTCATTCAGTGAATTTGGTGGTTCAGTCAATAGTTTGGTTCTTGGTGACTGTATTGACTCACTCGCCGAGAATAATTTCGATATTGTAAACTTAAGCCTTCTAACACCTGACGCATTCGAAGCAGAGTATGGTGATGCCAACAACAAAAAAATGGACGAGACCATCGGTGGCTGCTTTCCATTAGACCGACAAGAAAAACCGAAGCCCGCAGTGAATATAATTATCGATATAATAATAAAGGAGGCATCAAAACCAATACTGAGGGACGCCCTTATGAATGGTTCGGGGGCGGCACAAGGTAAAAAACATAAGGTGGAAAGCAGTCAACCACAACCATCAACATCTGGGTTGGGGGAGCCGGTGTCACCTATAATCCAACAAAGAAGAAGGTTTATAAAGAAACGGAAATTGATGACACCAAAAAAAAATTGTTACCGACGACGACCAACCCGAAGATGTGTTTCCAATTAATCTGGGACCATTTTCCCAAGCTGAAGACGTTGAGGAAATGGTTCGAGTCGACAATTTGAAGACGACATTGTGTGACAAAATAGATCGGTGTAGGAGAGAGGCTGTGTGGTGTAGGGAAGAGGCCGCGCGGTCTGCGAGAGAGGCTAGCGACTTGGAGGCTCAGCTGGAGCGGTGTAGGGAAGAGGCCGCGCGGTCTACGAGAGAGGCTAGCGACTGGGAGGTTTGGCTGGAAAAGTATAAGCGACGTCTCTCGTTCATATGCAGGTAAGGCAATTTTCCTAAAAGCGATTCAAGTTTCTAATTGATCTCTGACGGTATATTTACATATCCAATGTATTTTATTAAAAATCGTAAAAATTGTCGTATGAAAAAAGAACTCATCAAAAAAAAAATACAATAATAGTGACATATTCTTGTTAATCATCCCCGAAAACCATAGTGCGTCAAATTTTAGGATGCTCCGTTGAACAGTTTCCTAGCCTAAAAGCAATTCAAGTTTCTAATTGATCTCTGACGGTATATTTACATATCCAATGTATTTTATTAAAAATCGTAAAAATTGTCGTATGAAAAAAGAACTCATCAAAAAAAAAATACAATAATAGTGGCATATTCTTGTTAATCATCCCCGAAAACCATAGTGCTGAACAGTTTCCTAGATAAAAAGCTGTACAATATTTAAAAAATATCCCTTCTGTTTCTAAAAATAATAATTTTCCTAAAAGCGATTCAAGTTTCTAATTGATCTCTGACGGTATATTTACATATCCAATGTATTTTATTAAAAATCGTAAAAATTGTCGAAAATCGGTTATTTATGGTGATAAATAAACACATTATAAAACTTTCAATAATTGTTTAGGTTATTTCCCAAATATTGGGAAAAATGTTTGTAGATTTTCTAAAAAAAAAATTTGACGGTATATTTACATATATAATGTATTTTATTAAAAAATCGTAAAAATTGTCGTGTGAAAATAACCTTATTCAAAGAAAACTCTTTTCGTTTCAGTGAAATTATTCAAACCTTCGTATTTCCTTTTTTTACGTGTATGGTATGCAGAGGAAAAAAAACATTCATATTTATAAGCTCGTGATACAATTCATAATTTTTTACATTATGTAGAACCAAGATAGCCCGATTTTTGCATATAATAGTTAAGTATCACAAAACCGAAAAAAACTTATTTACTATACATAATATAAATAATTTTAGTTAGGTAATAAAACAAAATATTAGATTGCATTTCCCCACAATAAAAATTTCATTATTTTAAACATAGACATTAGAGATTTTAACACACGGAAATACGATATTTAGTTCAAACATGTTTTTTTTGTTTTAATTTACAAACTCGAAAAAATTTTAATGAGATTATATTTTACTGGATGTATTTCTTTCGACTAATTAAATTTGGTATTTTGGTTATTCAAGATAAAGAAAAATATTATGTATTATATATTGTTACAACATCTAGAAATATTAAAATTCATATTGGGACATCTATCACACATTAACATTTAACGAAGGATGCATATTATTAGTGTATGTATAATAATTGTTGTATCCTGCTTTTATTTTTTCAACTAAAAATACATTTGGTATTTGACTTCCAAGAAGCACTCATATTTGTATTCGTTTGTGCAACGCCAAAGGGCTGACCGTTTTATAGACCTACCATAAATAAATAGCTGTCACATAAATCTCAATAGGCAAAAAAACTTCTTTAAAATGACCAAAACCATTAAAAGTAGTGCCGTTAGATTTTAAAGGCTTAAAATCATGTCTATATATATATATATATATATATATATATATATATATATATATATATATATATATATATGCGGGTATTTTTAGTTTTAACTTCAAACCCAGCACACGAAAAATTGATAAATAGATTTAGATATATATTAGTCAAAAATGTGTCAGATCATCGTAAAAGAGCTATCCCCACAGGATATCCCATATATAGAGGTGAGTTCAACGGATGTTATTTTATGCGTGCTTAGGACTATTAATAATAATTAGAGATTAGGACTATTATTAATAATTAGGGATTGAATTTTTAAATATCTACATGAGTTATTTAACCGTATTTTATGTAGGCTCAAACAGATGATATTTTTAATGCATGTTTAAGGCTGTTAACAATAATTTTTAGAGATTGAATTTTTAATTATCCACATGATCCTATCATAACTGCCATTTTTTTTGTAAAAATATTGTGATATTAGATATTTGCGGATTTTTTTCTTTAAACATATTTTATGTACACAGTGTTCCAGAATGCTTGTAATCACATGGTTTCTCGGTAGCCAGCAGAGATAGTGTTATCATATTTCGCATGTAAAATAGAAAAGTGTTGAAATTAAAATTTTAATTGCATTAAAATACGATGCGAAAAAAAAAGTTTCAAATAAAAAAGTTGTCCCTATCCAAATACTATCACTTTTGGTTATTAGGAAAAAGTGTGAAAAATCGATAGTTTTCGCGCTAAAGTCGGCAACTCTGCCCACGCAAGTATATAGCAGACCGATCCTATTTTTCAAATAACCGTTGGTTTTATCTTAAAGCCAACCAATGTGATCATGTAGTATTGTATAACCGTCTTTTAAACATTCGGAAATTTTCGTTCCAAAAATATGTGTGCAGTATGTGTAAATTTATGTAAGTTTTAAACGGTCTTGGATTATTAAAGTTGGATTTAGTTATTTAAAATAGGTACAATTATTTCTTTATTTAGAAACTTTCTTCATAATATAAACATTTTTTTTCTCCATATCCACGAAATTGCTATCA
The DNA here is from genome assembly GCA_030620095.1 of Kuschelorhynchus macadamiae. Classification (NCBI taxonomy): domain Eukaryota; kingdom Metazoa; phylum Arthropoda; class Insecta; order Coleoptera; family Curculionidae; genus Kuschelorhynchus; species Kuschelorhynchus macadamiae. Next base: position 1,112,975 of record JAUTXW010002782.1, read on the forward strand.
TGATTCCAATTTGCCGACAAATAACCACAATTTTTTAAATATATTAACTTCGTTTTATCCAATGCCTTTTAGTTGACATTTTATAATACACTTTCTATTTAAAACATAGGAAATTAAGGACGCCATACAATTTAATTATTGAAAGGTTTATAATAGCCCGAACCACTCCAACATTTTAAATAATATCGCTCAGTTGTATTGCTTTTTTTTAATTATTGAAATGTTTATAACAGCCCGAACCACTCCAACATTTTAAATAATATCGCTCAGTTGTATTGCTTTTTTTTTTGGAATGCATATTTATCCTCACATATTTAATAGCGATAAATGTGGTAAAATACAAAAAAGAAAGCAAAAATTCCTCTTTAAAATTTAAATAAATATCTTAAAAAATATTTATACAGGGTGTCCGCTAATTACTGGCACACAGCATAACTGCAGATACTTTAGGTAAAAATATTTCTTGGTTTTAATGAATTTTTTTAATTTTTTAAGTTTTATTAATACAGGGTATTCGAAAAGTGCTGTACCGACTTCAAACCCTGAATTTTAAATGGAACACCCTGTATATTTTTACATTTTTAGATTCCCTGAAAGAAATAAAGGTAACTTTTATAAGAACTTCTTATTCAAATTTTGTGTCATTTAGACAGGAATTAAGGTATTTTTTTAGCAAATTTATGTCCTCAGCAAACAGCGTCTTGTGCAGTTGATAGTTCAGATTATTTAATGAAATTTTAACCACAAGTTAAGAAGACTACCTCCTAACGATCTATGATGGTTAGGAGTTTTAAAATTATACCGGGTGTCTCAGATCATATTTTCAAAATTTTCAATTCGCAATATCCAAGTTTTTTAAATGGATCACCCTATATTTGATATTTTTTCTGAAAGAGTTTTAAAATACCTATCAATGATATATACATGTTCTATACCTAAATCTAATAGTTAACGAAATATCTAGAATTATATGGAAAGTTTCAACTAATTAATGCTGCCTATAATGTAAAGCCTTAAATCTATGAAGATAATTAAAAGAACGCTTCAAGGATTTTAATTTTGCAATATCCAAGTTTTTTTAGTTTGGTCATATATGTATATACAGGGTGTCCCACTAAGGGTGGCTGGGTAGCTTTTCTCAGACTATGGATGCTACAGCCTCCCAAAAAAATTTTTTTTCGTTACTAAAGTGGCCAAGAGAAATTGTTGGAAAATATTTCCAAGTTTGTAAAACTACCACAAGACGGCGTACCTGCAATAGAAAATAAAAAAACAACTTTTTATTCGAAAATACCCAATATGAGGTAACATTTTAATAAGAGCAACAAAAACTCCAACCAAATCTGCGTCAGTTTTGTTTAAGGCGATTTGTCATATTTCCGATAATAAGGGTGGGGGAAGATAATAAATAAATCAATTTTCAAAGTGCTCTGCCTCCTACATCTTTTATTTAATGGTATTCAAGTGGGTATTTGTTTGAAAGAGCATTTAATGCTCTTATAATTGTTGTCATTTTTGACGCTCGATAGTTGTTGGTACACCTACTAGAGGGCGTTGTTTAAACAAAATTCAATTTTTAGAGATTTTCTCGAAAAAACCAAACGGAACAGTATGCTTTCAACAGAGTTAGTTTAAAGAGGGAAAAATTACCTAAATTCTGGAGAAAACCGCGTTTTGATATCTCTCATTTCATAAAATGGTCTGAACCAACAGCTGCACAAGACGCTGTTTGCTGAGGACATACATTTGCTAAAAAATACATAACTTTAATTTCTACCTTATTAGGAAAAACCCTGTATAATGCGGAATTATTAGATCACAAAAAATAATTTCGATAAGGATTAATTGGAACTATTTAAAAAAACCGTGTTTTTTATTTTTACGGTTGTTGTTGCGCGTCGAAAATAATTTTCCAGCTTTTTTATTTTTGGCGATTTACTTATTCGATTTTTTCCCGATAATAGGTACTTTAAGCCTCTTTCAGAAAAAAATATCAAATACCGGGTGATCCATTTAAAAAACTTGGATATTGCGAATTGAAAATTTTATAAAATGTCCAATGATCTGAGACACCTTGTATAAATTTGAATCTTCTCGGCACCATATATCGTTAGGAGGTAGTCTTCTTAACATGTGGTTAAAATTTCATAAAATGATCTGAACCAACAGCTGCACAAGACGCTGTTTGCTGAGGACATACATTTGCTAAAAAATACATAACTTTAATTTCTACCTTATTAGGAAAAACCCTGTATAATGCGGAATTATTAGATCACAAAAAATAATTTCGATAAGGATTAATTGGAACTATTTAAAAAAACCGTGTTTTTTATTTTTACGGTTGTTGTTGCGCGTCGAAAATAATTTTCCAGCTTTTTTATTTTTGGCGATTTACTTATTCGATTTTTTCCCCAATAACTTAGGGCAAATACTTTCGGAGATATGGCCGAAAACCACCCTTAGCTGAACACCCTGTATATATACATATATGACCCAATTAACTTGGATATTGGAAAATTAAAAATCCTTGAAGCGTTCTTTTAATTATCTTTATAGATTTAAGGCTTTACATTATAGTCAGCATTAATTAGTTGTAAATTTTCATATATTTCTATGTATTTCGTTAACTATTAGATTTAGATATAGGGCATGTATATATCAGTGGATAGGTACTTTAAGCCTCCTTCAGAAAAAAAATATATAGGACAGGTTAATTATTATACAGGGTTTTCGCTAATTAAAGGTACACAGCATAACTGCAGATTCTTTGGGTGAAAATATTGTGATTTAACCAAACTTACTCCAGTCCAAAAGTTTGATAATAACAAAGATTTTTAAGCCTCTTTCAGAAAAAAATATCAAATACAGGGTGATCCATTTAAAAAACTTGGATATTGCGAATTGAAAATTTTATAAAATGTCCAATGATCTGAGACACCGTGTATAAATTTGAATCTTCTCGGCACCGTATATCGTTAGGAGGTAGTCTTCTTAACTTGTGGTTAAAATTTCATAAAATAATCTGAACCAACAGCTGCACAAGACGCTGTTTGCTGAGGACATACATTTGCTAAAAAATACATAACTTTAATTTCTACCTTATTAGGAAAAACCCTGTATAATGCGGAATTATTAGATCACAAAAAATAATTTCGATAAGGATTAATTGGAACTATTTAAAAAAACCGTGTTTTTTATTTTTACGGTTGTTGTTGCGCGTCGAAAATAATTTTCCAGCTTTTTTATTTTTGGCGATTTACTTATTCGATTTTTTCCCCAATAACTTAGGGCAAATACTTTCGGAGATATGGCCGAAAACCACCCTTAGCTGAACACCCTGTATATATACATATATGACCCAATTAACTTGGATATTGGAAAATTAAAAATCCTTGAGGCGTTCTTTTAATTATCTTTATAGATTTAAGGCTTTACATTATAGTCAGCATTAATTAGTTGTAAATTTTCATATATTTCTATGTATTTCGTTAACTATTAGATTTAGATATAGGGCATGTATATATCAGTGGATAGGTACTTTAAGCCTCCTTCAGAAAAAAAATATATAGGACAGGTTAATTATTATACAGGGTTTTCGCTAATTAAAGGTACACAGCATAACTGCAGATTCTTTGGGTGAAAATATTGTGATTTAACCAAACTTACTCCAGTCCAAAAGTTTGATAATAACAAAGATTTTTAAGCCTCTTTCAGAAAAAAATATCAAATACAGGGTGATCCATTTAAAAAACTTGGATATTGCGAATTGAAAATTTTATAAAATGTCCAATGATCTGAGACACCGTGTATAAATTTGAATCTTCTCGGCACCGTATATCGTTAGGAGGTAGTCTTCTTAACTTGTGGTTAAAATTTCATAAAATAATCTGAACCAACAGCTGCACAAGACGCTGTTTGCTGAGGACATACATTTGCTAAAAAATACATAACCTTAATTTCTACCTTATTAGGAAAGACCCTGTATAATAAACGAATTTCTATTATAGCTGATATGTCACTTTGTTTACTTATTATCTCCAAGACCTAATTTTTTAAATCAATTGGTTTAGTAGTAGCGTAAGAATGTATGGAGGATACCACATTCCCCACACAATTGAAACGTAGAAAGGAAATAATTTTTTATATTGTTTATGTGGATAGGTGACCGCAAGCAAAATTAACTATAATTCCACAACCAACTTATGTTTTTCTTTTATTATTGCATTTTTTTTTGCTGTCAAAAGTCCATAGCTTGATGCTTTATTTTGAAGAAAAAATGAGATTTTATTTTTTCTTTGGGAACTTTTGGAGGAATTATATTTATGTTCCACCAAATAAAACGTATTTTTACAGCAATGGTACAACTTTTAGTATAATCTACCCCTTTGTGTCACGCTACGCATCTATTAATAAGATAATTAGGTGATTATGACATAATTAAATTTGATTGTAATTTCTATTATATTGTTCTAGCACACCATCAATGATATGATGACATTAGAACATATGGGCGATGAGTCCGACACAGATTCAGAGGAGGACAATCCTCCAGTTGATGGGGGCAATGTTTATGTGGATAATGCACAAGTTGGTTTGGACAGCCATCTGACTAATGGGGGCAATGGGGATCTGACTAATGGGGGCAATCCATCACCCATCTATATACCGCAAGATGATGGTTATATATTAATATTAAACGATACAAGCATGTTAGAATAAGTAGTTATAATAGGGGAGCGCCTCCTCCTCCTCCTCTTCCTCTCTCTCATGTCCCTCATTCTTAACTTCCTCCCCTTTTATTCTCATTCGCATCATATTTTTTAATTTTTTCTCTTTGTTCTCCCACATTTGATTTTGCATTCTTAAGTCTTATAAATAGGTGCATCAAGATCATTTTAGTATGTTAAGGTACGAGTGACTGTTAAAAGAAAAAAATCTTTTGAATAAATCTATTAATAATAATATTAAAATAAAATGAGTGAATCAGTTGGAGAAAGAAATCGATCCATTCCGCTTCAGACAATTAGCCTCGAAGAAATTATACCAGGAGTTCAAGAAGAAAATATACCATTAGTTCGAGAAGAAAATAATGGGATTGTTTTAAAAAATTTGAATAAAACTGAGAGTGAAGAGAAAAAAGTGTTTTGTGCTATTTGTTTTGAAATAATCGAATATTATGATTCATGTAGACCAAATACATGTTCCCACATTTTTTGTTTAAAATGTATTTTAAGATGGAATGATGAAAATGGTTGTTCTATAATGGTAAACAATTGTCCTGTATGTCGCACTGGATATTACTATTTGGTACAAATCTTCAAAGATGTAATTAGACATCATTTTGTTGTAATTTTAAAAAGAGGATAATATTTTTTATAATTTGTGTTTGTGAAAACTCTGGTAACAAATAATTTTGTAAAAAAAGTAAATGTAAATATATATAATAATTGACACACATTTTTTCCTTTTCCTATATTGAAACGACAACAATGATCTAACAAGTTTTTTAATACATACTAATTTTCACATTACATAACAAAACAATTGTTATGGGTTTACACAAAAAGTGCCACGCCCTAAAATGGCACCACTTTTGCAAATGGAAGCTTAAATTTTCTTATGGGAATTTACATGTAAAAATGACGGTTTTGATTGTCGGACCGGCATAGCCTAATCTACTACTTTTTAATTATACTAATAATATTAATATAATTTGCATCAAGTAAGAGAAAACTCAAATGAATA